>WOVY01004571.1:0-366267 GCA_013436015.1 Rhipicephalus annulatus | reverse complement strand
AACGGAAGCGACGTATAGCTAGCGCTTATGAGTAATAATTTTTTGTATAACTATATACAGTGTTTGTCACGTCCTTGGGTGATCAAAGCTGATAGTACTGACGTCACACTCACTAAGATATGACGTCAGCACGTTGTGCACAAGATGACATAAAAGCAATGGAGTTATCCACCTCCACATTCACATCATTATTTATAAGAAATCTATTTTCGATTTCAGGCAAATAGGGTGTTCAAACCTCATTTCATCGACTTCATATTCAGTGAAATATGACTCCCGTGCCATATACATATTATGACGTAAGGTAAAACTGATATTCAGAATGTTATTTAAAGGAAACGTTTATGCGAAGGTCTTATTCACTGTCGCATCATTGTTCTGGTTCCAGTCAAAGTGGCTGACGCTAGGCCTCAGCGAAATTCTGCGATCAAGGCTCGTTTCATTGGCGTGATATTCAATAAAATATGACGTCATTATGACATGCTTAGTACGACGTAATGTAAAAGAAATTATTCACCTCCTCCTCAGCGTCATCGTTAATGAGAAATCAATTCTTGTTCCGAGAAAAATTGGGTTCTCAAGGCTCACTACACTAACGCTGTGTTTAGTAATACTAGTTGAGACGTTATTCGACTCATTACGAATGTCATTAATGATGAAAATTTATTTCCTAGACCCATACGAACTGAGAGTTGCATTAACGTCAAGTTTAGTCAACTTAATTAGGAGGAACATTTCTCATCTCGTCAACGTGACCCATCAATTGTCAGAAGTTTTCAAAGTGAATTCCAAGCCGCCACCTCCATCTGGTTGGACCAGGTTGATCCTACATAACAAGCAATTCGCCACTCTGTAATGACTTCAGATAGTGTAGTGCAAAGATGAGAACCGTGAAATTGACCGAGAAGAAAAAGATGAAGAACAGGGAAAAAATTCCCACTTCAATAAATACTCAAAAAATACTCTGGAAGTAACTTTAAAATGTGATGAAATAAACTGGATGGCTCCAAAAATCATGTTATCGTTATTGTATTAGTGCTTATTTCTTTTTTATTTGTTCGTCACTTTCCTGCTCTTAATTTTTTTCATGTCATGTAGTGGGCCGGTACAACGAAGGACAGATTTGGTGGGAACAGGGAGAAGACGAGGAAGAAGAATAAAAAGGATTGTGCCAGATTGTGCTTTGGGTCTATGCCCGCTTGTCGTGGAATGTTACATTGGCGCAGTCTGGCAGGATAGAAGCCTCTATTATGTGGATAACGCTGAGCGTATTGAGAAACGCAAGCCACCAGTCATATTTTTCAACGTGTGAAGTGGATGAAGACACGAAGTATGTTCTGCCTGCAAGCATCACGACTCCCAAGCTTCGTAAGTTCATCTCTCAGAAGGCAGAAAAGACACTGCAGGAGATTGACGTTCAAGTATCAGTAAAGATAAGTTTGAAGCATTTTGAATTTCAAGAGCATATTATGGTGCCGCTGGGGCAGCTGGAGTCAAGAACTTCATCGAGTCAAACCAGTTCTTCCTTGGACCCGGGCCTCCTGCTTCGCTTGCAACAGCAACACGCCGAAAGACAACGGCAACTCGTTCTCTTTGTCGTCATCAAGAGTCTCTTTGTCGACGTTTTGTTCTCGCGTCATGCCATACCAACTAGCCCAAGCTGCCACACTTCTGCTCTAGTGTCATTGATTATTCATGCCTTACCTAAAGGACTGCAGAGGCAGGCGCAAGTAATGTCTCTAAAAACCATCGAGGAGCTATTGGGATGTTTCAGAAGCATCTGTACCGATCTTACACCACGAAATGTGTGTCGGTGACAGACGAGACTTTCCAAAGAGCACCATGGAGGTCTCGCGAGCACGAAGATCATCATGACTCGAATCTAGTAGACAATGTAATCTCCGATGCCCGCAATCAAACAGAACAAGCCGTCTCGCATCTAGAAGCGAAATAAACAAAAAATGACTAAAAGAGGGTGTCCAGTCCCACCTGACGACGAAAATTGAGACTGTTTTTCTAACCGCCTTAACCTCGTTTATATAAATCTCAATATCAATGGTAACGATGTTGAGGCATTGGTTGACAGCAGTGCCTCTGTATCAGTGATAATTGAGGCACTTGTTAAAGGCAAGGAAATAATCAGAGGAACACCGGTGCAGCTACATAGTTTTGATGTGACAAAGACGTATACAATGAATGGGTGAAAGCAACCGTTTCTAACCAAGACAATACGGCTAATATCGACGCCCTTGTCGTTACGGAATGTGACTATAAATTCCTACTTTCAAGACCCGATATGAAGACACTTGACTTTATTGTAACAATCAAGTAACTGTGACACAAGAGGCGTGTGCGTCGTTTCACTTTGCGGACCCCTTTGTTATGTGTGAGAAAGACGTACGTGAAAATTTTCCTGAACTTGTCTGTCTAGGTATCTATCCACGGACTACAACAAAATTTTGTGTTCCCTTTGAGCTGAGAGATATTACGCCGGTCAGAAAAAAGCCTTACAGCATGTTCCACGAAAAGAAACTTTGGTTGAAAGCAAAAATCCAAAATATGTTAGATGCCGAAATAATACGGCCGTCGGTGTCTACGTTCACGTCGCCAATTACTTTGGCTCTAAATGAAGACGGATCGTTGCGACTGTGCACTGATTACCGGATCTTGAATAGCCAAATAGACATATTTCCGTTTCCGATGCCCATAATTGATGAAATAATTGAAGAAACTGGACGTTGCAACGTATTTTTCTCGTATAGACTTCTGCAAATGATTTTAGTAGATTCCGCTGGAAGAGAAGTACATAATGTACACGGTTTTTGTAACACCTTTGGCGTGTACGAATATAATTGTTTATCTTTCGGATGGGAAAACAATGTGGCGTGGTTTCAAAAGATGATGAATAGTGTTATCCAGTCATTCCCTGGATTATTCTGCAATTTATACGTAGACGATATCATAGTCTATTTCAAGGATGAAACATCACACGCAGAACACTTGACATCTGTTTTGGTGGCATTAAGGCATGCCAAACTGAAAGTGAACTTGACATATGTTTTGATGGCATTAAGGGATGCCAAACTGAAAGTGAACCTTTAAAAAGTGATCTTTTTTTAACAGAAGATTACATTTCTCGAACGCATTTTGGACGGCTTTACAAAGAGTACGGAAGAATAGTCCGTATAACGTGTAAGATTGATGAAGAAGCCAGACAATACACACGCAGCCAGAGTGTTTCTCAGTCTAGTAGGACATTTTAGATGCTACATAAAAGATTTTGCAGCACGAGCGAAGCCGCTGAACAACTTGCTTCGTAAAGACACAAATTTCATCTGGATGGAAGAATGTGAGAGGGTGAATGAAGATTTGGTATTAGCCATATCATCAGACCCAGTACTCACACTACCGGACTTCACTGTTCCTGTTGAACTCGCAACGAACGCATCAAACTACGGCACAGGCGCCGTGCTGTACGAACAAAGAGACACGAGTAGAAGCGAAAGATAAGATAAGATAAGAAAGTGATAGAATATTACTCCTACACTTTCACGCAGTCGGAATGAAATTGCAGCACCACTGAAAAAGAGGCATTGGCTGTCGTACTGGCGATTAGGTATTATCGATCGAACCTAGAAGGCCCGAAATTCAAGCTGTTCACTGACCATTAGGCCCTTACACATTTGCTAAATGTTTGTCAACCGTAAGGCCGAGTAGCTAGATGGATAAGCGAAATTCAACAGTTTTATTTTGAGGTTGCACACAGAAGTGGACAAGATTTGCCAGACGCTGACGCTCTTTCTCGGCTTCCCATTTTCAATAACTGTATGGGTGACGAGAGGATGAACTCACTTCAAATATGGGAAGGCACCGAACAGTTGATGCATATAGACGGAAAGTTTCACGTATACCGGATACTCTGAGAAGAAAGACTTCTTGACCTTTATCACGACTATCCAGAGTCGGGAGGGCATGACGGCTTCTGGCGGACATACTATAGAATGCGGAGGAAATTTGTGGGGCCCGGAATGAAAAATATATATTGGCTATTACACTAGCTCATGTCAGAAATGTCAACTGAACAAAGCAAAATATAAGCAAAATACAAACAGCGTGATATTCCCACATTACTTAAATGTCCCGTTTGAAACCGTTCATGTTGATCTTGCTGAACTGAAGAAGAAAAGCGAAGGAGTGAAGAAAACGCAATCTTTTTTTAGTCTGCATAGATGAATGCTCACGGATGCTACCTGCGAAGCCAGGAAAAGAAAATGCCGCTACTGTCACAACTCTCTTGAGCAGAGACATGTTTAAAAGGCTGAAGTGTGTTGTGTCCGACAATGGATCCGCGTTCAAGAGCCAGACGTTCGCAAAGTGGGCAAAAGAAAGAAGCATTTCCCTTAAGTTTACAGCACCTTACCACCCTACGCTAACATACCAGCGGAGCATGTCATCCAAGATGTCAAACAATATATAAGTATGTACCCAGGATTTCCAGGAGGGTGGAAATGTTGCCCCCAAGCAGCTGTGTCGCACCGCAACAAGTCACATACAACGACTCTTGAGTGCAGCCCTCAATACGCCGCCTTTGGGGAACCTGCTTATTTACCTGCGGATGACACACTTGGCATAGCAGAGAAGCTTTGCTTGAAAGAAACGAAGAAAGCTTTTGAACAGCAAAAGAAGCACAGAGAAGCTATGAAGAGAGCATTCGACAAACGTCATAGCACAAACATTCCCGCGATACCACTAGGTGATACGGTTCTGGTGCAAAAAGGTTATTGTGGTACTAACACAAAACTTGTGGGTCCCATTAGAGTGATGAAACTGGCCACGAAATAAGGAGTGCTGAAGACGATCGGCTACATGACGGAAAACGGTGTGATGGAAGTAGCAGCCATTTCCAACGTGATCCCTTATTTGGAGCGAAGGGATGAAATAAAGGCCGGGAGAATGTAGTGGGCCGGTACTACGAAGGACAGATTTGGTGGGAACAGGTAGAAGACGAGGAATACAAAAAAAAAAAGGATTGCGCTTTGGGTCTATGCCCGCTTGTCGTGAAATGCTACATCTTTTACATAATGTTTGCTGGTAATTAATAGTGTAGTGACCATTCATAGGCTACTATACGTTTTTGGCTAATCTCCCAGAGTGTCATGATATACAGGCTACAAACAAACAAACAAAATTGGCGAAGCTTGCTCTAAGCCACGCAAGGCTTGAAACAGCGATGTTGAACGATTGTAAATGCATGTTTAGTGAACGGGAAAGGCAATGGCAGCCGCGATATCCGAAAGCGATAGAAGCCTTACGCCAATGACGACGTGCCCGTAGGTCTACGAGAGCCTGGGCGAACACGTGGTTTCAGCGCAATTTTCAGTCTCTGAAGTTCAGACAACCGTGCCATGTTTGCGACTGTCTGTTGTTTGAACCGAAACTCTCTGCGCTAAGAATCAACGTGAAACAACCTATAGCATCGCCTAGCTAAATCCTGTAAATGACCTAGAAGCTACCTGTAAGCAACCTGACACCTGGATGAGGCCCAGCAATAACCTAGACGCAAACATATTAGTCTTCGTAATCATTCCGCTTCGCAGTTTGATGCCTTGCGCGTCTTATAGGACAAGCTTCGCCTTTTTATTTTATTTTTTTACACTATACTTTTTGAACCAGATGGCGTATGGTATCGCTCAGGAGACAATTGCTAACCCAGCTTCTCCTCTTTTTTTTCTGTATGGTGCCCATGTTCTAGGGATTAATTCAAATTGAAATTTATTCTCAAACAAGATGACGTTACGAAGTGGGCAGGCAAAAGCTGTTAAAACAGCTTGAGTAGCCCTGATCGCAAGTACACAGGGTAGCACAAAAGCTTGGGACTAAGTGCAACCTTATAAAAGAAATGTGTTTAACAATATGCCTTAAGAAAAAAAGGATACAATGCATGCGTAAAAAAGGGTAGTTGCCACATCACATCAATATTTTATTATTAAGGCGACGTGATCTTCTTTGTAATAGTAGAGCTATTCAACCATATTTCACACACACAAATGCTTTCCGCCACTCATTATTCCCAGACATAATAAAAATGTGGAATAGTTTACCTAATGTGGTTGTTCAACAAACAGCGTCAGTCAACTTTAAGTACAATTTAAGCAGCTTCATTTGTATTAATGCGCGCTAAATTCTGATGCGACCACTGGTTCCTCGATTTTTATATGTTTAGTCGCCGTTATTTTTCCCTTATTTTCTTGATGTCGGTTAGTCATCAGTTATTTATATATGCTATCAAATGTTGCTTTTTTTCCCTGAATGTTATGTATTATGCGACACCCTCCCTATAATCACTCTAAGGACAGGGATGACAGTATCAAATGAGCAAATAAATAAATATACAAACACTAATCACAGCTGTTTCCATGATGTAATAGATATGTTGACATTATGTTCTTGAGTTATGCGGTGTAGAAATGAGGCCAGTGAAAATTTGAGCATTTGATATCCGTGATTCGTTCAGCATTTCAAAATGTGCAACACAAATGTACAATAATATGGGTTACCTTTGTGCGTTTTATGCACTGCAAGCTTATGCACGCTTTAAAAACTATTCAAGCACAGTAAAACCAGTATATTTTGAAGCTTCCCTCCCCCCTACCCACACACACACACACACACACACACACACACACACACACACACACACACACACGCACACGCACACACACACACACACACACACACAAGAAAAACGGAAATTAGCTCTGTATGTCGCACAATTTCATATCATTGAAAGCTTATCGTCCCTCCAATGAGAAACTCGGTGCGCTAGTTGGCTTCACGGCACTGTTTTACGGAAACGCAAAAAAGGCAACTTCACAAAAATATGGGTTTTGTTTTCTAATTTTTAATATCTTTTGGCTTGTAGTTGGATGGTGAGACAGTTTGACCACACTTAAGTCGTCTGCAATGTAGGTGACTCTGTACTGTATCGGCTTTTTAAGTTGCTGAATAAATGTCCACATAACTAAACTAGAATGCAAATGACTACATCAAGTTGTCATATGTTGAGTTGGCATATACAAAAGTTGAATACGTCAGCTACACTTTAGGAGAATCGATTCGTATTTATGGAGCTTCGGCTGACCAAACAGGAGTCACATTTACACTAAACGTCGTGTTTTTTTTTTTTGCTATAAATGTCCTCACTAGATGTGATCCTTGAGCTTACGCATGGCAATTTCTTGAACGCCGGTAAACAATACATCACACAATGCTAGGGTAAGCAAAATACCCAGTCGGGAAAAGTTGTTATTTCGACAAGCGCGAATATCTGCATGGATGGAACGTGTTCCTTACTCGCGTTGCACGCACATACTTCATTATTCACGTGGTAGATTCGAGTAGTTGTGCTGGTTAAATGTGAATCCATTGTGAAATCGATATGGCGTGCTGTGCGAGTCTGACTTACTGTATGCAAGGAATGAATGCGTGATGAATATCAGAACAGCATACTAGGAAATGAACCCGAACGTTCCGTAACGCGTTTCCGTAGTTCCTGCACCTGTTTGTTTCGTGAAAGAAGCTGCTTGCCTGACTGGAAAAAAAATTGCATCAACGACCGAGAAAAAAGAAAAAAAAAGATTACTGACAAGACTGGCTGTGCCACTGTATGTGAATCGCTTTGAGCACTTCTCCTAATGAAACTCCTCTGTTCTTCCCCATCTTTTTTTTTTCCCAGACATGTGTGCCTGCGCTGCACAGACATCGGTGTATGCATAGGTGTACTAACGAAAGATGGTACGCAACCAAAAACACGTCACATCTGTGTAACCAATGCTATGTACAAGTGAGAAGCGAATACGACTATCGACAAGACCCAACTGAAAACCACCGAGAGCACACGGGACCTGAATTCTTTCTGTCATGCATAGACCTGCTGGGGTAGCAGCATGCACGGGTGTGGCGTTGCGTTGCTGAGCACAAAGTGCTGTAGGTTTGATCCAGGAATCAGTGGCCGGTTTAAATACACGGGTATGTCTGATAAATTGTACTGGAGTACTACTACCACCGTATACCTTAATTGGTAGAGCATGGGATGGGTTACTCGTAGGTTGCAGGTCAGGTTCAGACCCTGCTGGCGACTGATTTGCCTTTTATCTACATCGACTTGTTCTTAACTTTGGAATAAGTACTACATATTACATTTTTTCTACTCTCCTTGCCTGACTGACTGTTAATTCTCATAAACGCTGTGCCTGAGAGGGATTATTGGTAAGCTGCGAGTTCTTAGAAGTGTCACGCGCTACGGGACCTGAGGTGGCAAAAAAAAAGAGTGTTTTACACTCGCCGTCATGGCAACAAGTGGTGCTGACTTAACTCTCACACGTTTAAATTCCCAGATATACTAGATAACGTCTGCAGGAGGGCGACCACCTCTGTAGAGCGGGCGCGTTATTCGAAGATGGCAGCTTCGGTCCCTGCCTGCACGCGCGTCGTCTTTAATATCTTCACACCTTTGTTGCAATTACTACAAATGACATCTCCTATACTTTCCTTGGATTAATGGACCTTTCTAGAAATGTACGCGCGCCCCCTACGACGGCTGCAAAGCATTATGGGAAACCGGAGCGCCGACGAAGTGTCGTCTGCTCGCGTTGGCTCACTGCCGTTTCCCACAGAGCGCGGGCGTACGAACGCATTGTTGCGGGAATGTAGCGCGTCATAACTATGCTTCAATCTGCACTCACATCTGCACTCACATCTGCACTCACATCTGCACTCACAGAAAAGGCACTATCCAGAGCAACATGCAGTCAGGAAACACTAGTATCCTTGATTTATAAATGACTTGGGAAATTGCTCACGTATACCCCCAAAAAGGCCCATTGAATTGGAAATTAAGTTTCTCGACTTTCGCGACGTGTTTCACGTGCTTTGTTGATCGTGTTTCCGCGTAGCGGAAGCTTTTGTCATTTGTTTAATTGTCAGTATGACCGTACAGCTTCACTATTAGTAGTTTGTGTCGGGGACAGTCACTCGTGATATGCTTCCGCACGATACGCTGTGCAAGACCATGCACTTCGCGAATGATAATGTCAACATTCCACCCTTCTAAATTAGTTCGAGCCCCACTATACATATGTGTGTATGTATGTACGTGTGTGTATGTACGTGTGTGTACGTGTGTACGTACGTGTGTGTGTACGTGTGTACGTACGTGTGTACGTACGTGTGTGTGTACGTGTGTGTGTACGTGTGTGTGTACGTACGTACGTGTGTGTGTGTGTGTGTACGTGTGTACGTACGCGTGTGTGTATGTATGTACGTGTGTGTGTGTGTGTACGTGTGTACGTACGCGTGTGTGTATGTATGTACGTGTGTGTATGTACGTGTGTGTGTACGTGTGTACGTGTGTACGTGTGTGTGTACGTGTGTACGTACGTGTGTGTGTATGTATGTACGTGTGTGTATGTACGTGTGTGTATGTACGTGTGTGTATGTACGTGTGTGTGTACGTGTGTGTATGTACGTGTGTGTATGTACGTGTGTGTATGTACGTGTGTGTGTGTGTACGTACGTGTGTGTGTGTGTACGTACGTGTGTGTGTGTGTACGTGTGTACGTACGTGTGTGTGTGTGTGTGTGTGTGTGTGTGTGTGTGTGTGTGTGTGTGTGTGTGTGTGTGTGTGTGTGTGTGCGCATATTTGAATACTAAATTGCCTGTTTCAAATGTTGCGCGTGAGAACGCTTACCCTTGGGACGCTGAGAGTAGTAAAAACCAGCTACCAGTACGTCCATAGAGCGGATACTTCGCATGCAGCATTTGCTTTCAAACAGCGTAAGACCTGCTGTCTCTGCGCAGTTCCTGTTTCCATCACTGCGAGTTGGAAATTAACTTAAGAATTTCTGACCTGACTGCGCAAAAAGTTATGACTAGTTAACAATTGGAAGAAATATACAACGGAATGAGCGTCAGTGTGCATAATTCACACATTATTCTAGTTTACTGTCTCAGCTCTCGTGATCTCTTGTTCCATTACAGTTTCTGATTATGCTAGTTTAGTACTTTTTCGTTTGTATAAATCTGCCTCTCCAAGCTGCCCAAAACATACAACCATTCCTGTAACCTTTGCCAAAAGGGCCAAGGACAAAACATCTGAAGAACTCGCCTTAGGCGTATTCAGAAGGAAATATTGCGCAGCATGAGCATTCTCACGGTGCTAATAAGCCTTCACTATCTGGGAACAGATGGTTTAAGCCAAAAAACGTTGTTGTGGAAGGCTGTTCATAGTCAGGACATTATAAGCAACAGTGAAAGCCTCATTCAGTGTGGGAAAAGTATTGATGGCCACAACAGCGCTTACAGAAGCTGGCAATGTGAAAAAAAAAAACTGACGGCGATCTTTTGCATCGATAATCGTGAAACTATAAAACTATCGCTCTTTGCCTTGACATAGAAAAAAAAGATGCGCGAGGGAAAATAGGTGAGGCCTCTAGGTTAATGGTCAATAAAAAGCAGATTCGATGAACACAGCCATGCAGTTAACACCAAAACAAACACTACTATGTAACAGTGCAGAAACAAACTCGCAGAGTTTATTATGCATTCACTCAAGGCGACATGAAGGCGACAGCCGTCTGCTTGTTTTTGTTCAGTCAATTTATTGATCCCCCCTCCCCCTGGGACTGTTTTCTGTACCTACAATGGCTTTGCACTGATTTATGACTGGAGGCATTCCCAACTTTCAGCCCCTCGCCTGGTTCTGCTCAGCCTCCGTGATTGGGCCGGCCGATCACACGATAACAAAGCAGTGCAAAGCGACGATGTCGTTTCATGATGTGATCATGGGACTGTCATGACGACATTACGCATTCTGGTGATCCGTGATGTCACGATGACATCGTATGGTGACGCCATCACGTGGTGATTTTTGCATCACTCCTGTTGACGCCACCAACGGTACTTTTTTTTTTTGGGGGGGGGGGGGGGCGAAAACCTTAGATGGCTCATCAAACGTGAAACTCGACCATTTGCTTCCCGTGTCGGGGACGTCGTGTGATCGAAAAAACCACCGCGTGATGAAAACATATATGACATCAGACATCGCCAAAAATTGTGGCGTCAATCACGTGACTTCATGTGATCAAGTCATCGCATGACATCTGAGACTTGGTGGAATATGGTCCTATTATGGAGGAAATGCAAAATCAGTTTTGCAGTGCCTCCGAATTCGGAGGCAGTGCAAACCTCGTTCGATACAGCAAGTTTTCAAGAGGTGGTGTGAATGGTGGCGGGCTGGGACGTCACCCGGAGGGGGGGTGAAAAAGGAGCACTGGCCCCCTTCAAGCCACATCGGCACCTGGCCAGGCCCAAGCTACGCCAGTGCTCACCCCCAGCCGCGATGGAAGACGGGGTTTCAACCACGGAAAAATCCTGCTCACACTCATAGACTGGCGGGTAGGATCAGTACAACAACTGAGAAGAAAAAAGAAGATCACTTTCGCCATCGACTCGTCTTAGGTGGATGGATAAGGGATCCTGTGAGTTTTTGACAAAGTATCTAAGCCTCTCGCCTTAATTAATTCGCGTAGTTAATTACAGGGTAAGCTGCAGGTGTAAAATCCTAGTCCCGTAATCACAGTGAGAACACAAATAACAAAGGTCCAACTTAGCTACAGCACCACAAACATCGAAGCCATGAAGTAGCATCAAGCAATGAACGAACAATATAATTGTTGAGGTTTAACGTCCCAAAACCACTATGCGATTATGAGACACGCCGTACTGATGGGCTCTAGCAATTTAAGCACACGGACCTAAAGCATTTTTGCCGCCATCGAAAATGCGGCCGCTATGGCCGGTATTCAACCCTGCGGCCTGCGGGCTAGCGGCCGAGTGCCTTAGTAGACCACCACGGCGGGTAAGCAATGAATGAAACGTGACTTTCACGTAATATTACATTCCAGAACCGAGCAAGTGTGTCCGCCACTCTCGTTATTCGGCATGTTCAGTGATGATTGCTGTTATTTGCGATGAAGAACACAGTCTAGTGTGCGTGAATAAAACTGAGAGCGATCAGAAGATGCGTTTCTTCACAACAGCAGTTCCTTACACCAGCCAAAACCACTCACCACGCGCGATGAAAGCAAGCTAAAGCAAGAAAGCATCGTCTGCTCTGACCGCCGGCGCTCCGCTCTCCCATAATTCCCCAGCTCCGATCCACCAGGGGAAGGCGCGGCGCTGCTATTTCTGGAAAGGTCCAAGGTGCAGAAGTTCTCATTGACGCAGAGAACAGGAGCTCTTTAGGATAGCACGTTTCTGCACCCAAACCAGAAGTCACGTCAAAGCCACTACTCAATTCACATTCCCGCTTCTGCACAGAATCTGGATACGTTCGACCAGGGGCGTAGGCAACAATATTTTAAGTGGAGGAGGGGGTGGGGGGGGGGGTACGGGCCACGTGTGTCACTTCCCGGCTACGTCGCTGTCTTTATCATATAGGCAGAAGATGGCAGACAAGAGCGACCTAATCCTTCAAGACACTGTGGGCGCAATTATGTACACCACTCGTTTTTGCTATGTGCATCAAGTAGAGACTAAAAACGAGCAAAATATGTCGTACTTCAGATGAATTGAACATGCTGCATAATAACTTTGTCATCATTCAACTTCATTTTGCAGTGTACGGATACATGTGGTCACGTTCCCGAAGGCACTAGCACGTTTGACGAGTCGTGCGACGTGCCGCTTCCTGCAAGACATGTGAAAAGCAGAATTTTTCTTTGCTCAAAATTGACACAACCAAAAATGAATTTTCACCATATTCCTAGCTTGAGATTTGATTCTGTCAATGCTAAAAGCAAGCATCAAAGACTTCAGGATAAAAAGATATTAATTTACAGCTTAATTAGAATAAATCACTATAACACACGCTGTATATTCATCAATTGCCTCATTATTCTTATTGCAATAGAATATTGAGTGCCTTGAAGTAGCGTTGTGGTGACTTGACAAATTCACAGACAGTTCTTCATAGGTGGCGCCTGAAAGGGTTAAACATCCGCAATCTCGTCTTTGATAAAAACAGCAAAGCCAGCACATAAACGAAATAATAATAAAAGCTTTTAAAAAGCTGAAGAATTGTTATGCCTGTAAGCATCCTATTTTACACATTTTTTTCTCCTATGGCAGTGTGTCGTTAACCTCATCAGAAGAAAAATAGCAAAAAAGAATCAGAGCATATCCACGAGGTGAATGATGACGAGTGGGGTGAAACGGACGGATGAACGCACGGACAGACGCATAGACGCACGAACGGATGGACGCACGGATGGACGGAAGTATGGACGGACTGATGGGCGCTTCGTTTTTATTGCACCGTTTTTATTGACATGCAATGCAATGCAACGAACTGGCTACTACTACGACGACGACACGGGACATACGACTCACGGCGTAAGGGGCTTCGCCCCTAAAAGTTTAGCCAGCGTCTTTAGGCCGACACCGATGAAGCAGCGAAGCCGCAGTGGCGTGCAGTGCGATTGAATGAAGTGGGTCGGATGAAGTGGAAACGAAACGGGAATGAAGTCACATGAAGTGGGCTACTGAATGGTGGGAGAGGTGGGAGCAGAAGTGGGCATAGTGATGAATTGCGGGACTATTGAGTACTGGGAGTGATGGTACTGGGAGTGATGGAAGTGGATGTAGGGGTGACCTGTGGGTAGTGAGCGGTGCGAGTTGTGGGAAGAGTGGCACATATCCGCAGAGGCGGTGTTAAAACTGCGGCCAGTGTGAAGGCTGTTCAAATAGTGCCTCTATAAGCAACCCCCCCCCCCCTTCCCGTCGTCAGGCTCACTCTTAGCGCGGCGCAGTCCTTCCTCTCTTATAACATGTCCCACTCTCTCCACGTCACAAAGCTTCGTGACCACCGCTACGCCAACGGACGGGTGAGTCTATAATAAGAGCAACTTCGCTGTTGCAGACAATGCCGCACTCGCTTTGAGAACATGCTGGGCTTCTCATCTAACTCGAATGACTGAATGGATATAGTTTATTAAAAGATATCTTAAACAGAGGTGTTTTTATCTAATCAAGATTGTTAGGAAAATTTTACCAAATGCATATAAGCGGTAGTTGCGTCTGCAGGAGCCCTACCACGAGGTTCAGGAAATAGCCTTCACCAGCTCCAGCCTCGATAATCATCCAAGGCTATAGCCGTGAGGACACAGGACAGAGCTCAAGACATCCTGGACTAAGGGCATCTCTCCTTAGCTGTACTTCTAAATGAAGACGTTTATTTCCTCTCGCGCTTTGAATAGCTACAGTATATCCTCTTACAGACAGTTTTATGACATATAATGCATTTTCTTTTTCTTGTTTGGTCAATAGAGACCCAACGGACAAGCGCTCTTGCTCTCGGCCCTGCGTCTGAATGCAATCAGGAATCGCTCTCGCTTCCTCGCTCGCACTCAGCGCCAGAACGGCACGGCCAATTCTGTTGGTATGACTTTCTCGGCAGCAAAATTAATAGCCAGACTCGCTGTAAGCGCGCGTGCCGGCGAGCCCAGCGGGTGGCTGGCGCGCCCAGGGGGTATACACGGACGGCGGTCTTCTCATTTTCTGCAGCAGCGATGGGACACCCATGCATAAATGCAAAAAAAAGCTCGTTCCTTACGCTTTGGAGGTTGTTCTTTCGCCACAAACAGCGAACACGCTTTCTGTGGCAAGGAAATCTAATATAGGGATCATAAGTATGTCCGGCAGGCCTGTTGCAGGCCCTATATTGCTCGCCATATATAGGAATGTACCCCCGTATGAAGCGCCCGTTGGGTTCCCTTAGCGAATATCCAACAGAAACAAAAAAAAATGCTGTACCACGGCTGCGGATGTAAACATCGGGGGGGGGGGGGGGGTGTAGCACCGCAGTTTGAATAATAAAGATTAGTAGTAAAGAGCTCATGCAAACTTAATTTCGGGGGCAAGATATCGCACATGTATATACGTGTGTGTGTGTGTGTGTGTGTGCGTGTGTGTGTGCGTGTGTGCGTGTGTGTGCGTGTGCGCATGCGCGTGCGTGTGCGCGTGTGCGCGCGCGCGCGTGTGTGTGTGTGTGTGTGTGTGTGTGTGTGTGTGTGTGTGTGTGTGTGTGTGTGTGTGTGTGTGTGTGTGTGTCGTCTTGCCTTTTGTACTTCAAACAAGTAATCTTTTAACTGTAAGCAAGTCGATACGCCGGAAGCGATTTTCTCACATCCTCCGTGACTTGCTTGGCTTTCACATTTAGATGGAGCAGCAACGGTAAAGACCCGTGTACTGTGCGACCTCAATGAACGTTGAAGAATCTTAGGTGGTTAAAATTATCCGGAGACCCCCCCCCCCCCACCCCGGCAATCCCGATAATTAGTGGTTCACGGCTATTTGTTCCAATCAGGTGCCGATACTCATGCTATTATTATTATTATTATTATTATTATTATTATTATTATTATTATTATTATTATTATTATTATTATTATTATTATTATTATTATTATTATTATTATTATTATTACATCTCCTTGTTACCGAAAAGAAGACTTGACGAATAACGCCACATTGACTCTGCTGGCCGACAACTCCTTCAGGAAAGGAATTGCCGAGGACCATGGAATATAGCAGTGAAAGTGTTCGGCGAGATGGTATAAGAGCGCAGTTCTCGCTATCATCGATCGCCATTCCCGGTAACTCTTATTCTGCATTTAACTCCCCTTCTCTCTTTCTCATATACGCAGAGCAGGAGGTGACAGATAAAGCTCCGCCGGCCGAGCTCTCTGCTTATCACACGAGAAGTGATCTCTATCGAAGAACGACGACGTGGGCGAGTTTCTCTATCTAAATATATCTCTAGTGGTTAGCTTGTTCAGCATATCAGACACGCTGTGCTTCGGCTGTCTCATCATTCTACTTCTTTGTGGTTTTTCTCCGCACACGTGCAGTTTCTTTGCATGCCGTGTAAGTAAGTACTTGCGGAGAGAGACGTGTGGCGTTATATTTAACTTGTCTCAGCTACTTTCCCTCAGCTTCGCCACGCTCTCCGCTTCGTACGCAATGGCCCGAGTGCCCCCTTAGCTTTTGGCCAGAGCGAGATAAACGCCGCCTCAAGCACGAAAGCTGCAGGCCGCTCGGCGTTTTAAGGTGGTATCCTTCCACACGTGCCGCCATTGTCCAAAACGAAAAGTTCCCATGCCGCAGCGAGCGTGTGACCGGAGACGACTGCGGGGCTGCGCACTGAAGCCCGCATTGTGTCGCCGACGTTCTAGAGTAATTTCGAGCTCGGGAGTCGCGCTGTCGTGTTGACCCTCGACAACCTCTCTCGGGCCGCGAACGCCGCCGAAGCCCGCACAACCGCATATGCCCAGCGACAGTTCAGGTCACGCTCTCTGGGACCCGCGCGGGTGCATTTGACAAAGGCGACTGGTGTATTGTTCGCCTCGCAAGGAAAAGTAGCACTTAGCGGTAGACGCGATAAAGCGCCCGCGCTGTGCCACGCAGGTATGTCCGAGTTGGTTTACGGGGGCCCGCGCTTCAGCGAGAGGGTGAGGGGGAGGACAAGTGTGGCACGCATAATTGCCACGAGGGGGGCCGGACTGGGATCAAGGAAGCATTGTGAAACAACGAGTGGAGTTTTGTGTCTCTGTGGGCGTCCTTGAGTCAGCACCGGGCGTGGCTTGTGGCGCTCGCAGCGCACAAGAGCAGCTGCTCGTGGACGCTGCGGCAACCAGCTGCTGTGGCCGCTGCAGGAGCCGGCGCGATATCCGGAAATGCGCTGCGACAACTCGCTACCGCCGCTTGTGCCGCGTAGACTTGGAAAGGTTCAGTTTGGGCTCGCCGATGCTTCCAAGCACGGCGCGCATCAAGAGTTGAATTCCACTGACGAACAGCTCCACACGTGATTTTTTTTTCCTGATTTTGTTTCATGTCATTGTTATTTAGGTGACGTTCGGTGAGAAAAAAACGAAGGAGAGATTCTTCTAGCCCAAAATCTGTGCGGATACGTGTTCAGAGTTTGTCTGCGTAGTGATGCAATGTGAGATATTATTGGTACGATTTCATCTTCTAACGCGCTGTCAGGGATTGGAAAATCGACAAAGACCGAGGAAACGAAAGAAACATGCCGGGTGATGAGTGAACTAACAAATTATTTTATTTCGAGTGTGGAAACACTTACGCATGAGATCTGTGTGTCTTTCCGACTATTTCGTTATCTCGGTCGACGTCTATTCTTTGCAGAGCGTTACGAGATGATTGCACGTAAGACATTATTTTTTTTGCGCATACAAGAAAGGAAAGAGAGAAATGGTAAGAGCTAGAGAGGAAGACAGTGCACACACCTTGTTTTCTAGTTTTTATATGATTTATTTTCTTCATTATTTGCTGAAAATATGCATTATGTGGATTACAAGCAACTAGCACATAGTCCTGTATTCGAGCTCCTCGTAGTACTCATAAATGCACCCGCAAGTACACGAAGACTACTCACCTAACTACGGATCACATTAACGTCACGACTCCAAGCCGGAATAAAAGAAGTTATAATGGAAAGGGACGCTTATAAAAAAAGAGTAGAAAATAATTACTGAGGGAATTCCTGATTGATTGATTGATTGATTGATATTTGGGGTTTAACGTCCCAAAACCACTATATGATTATGAGAGACGCCGTAGTGGAGGGCTCCGAAAATTTAGACCACCTGGGGTTCTTTAACGTGCACCCAAATCTGAGCACACGGGCCTACAACATTTCCGCCTCCATCGGAAATGCAGCCGCCGCAGCCGGGATTCGAACCCGCGCCCTGCGGGTCAGCAGCCGAGTACCTTAGCCACTAGACCACCGCGGCGGGGCACTGAGGGAATTCCTGTTCACGGTCCAATTACAGCAACAAAGATTGGCTTTTGATGCGCCTCCTCGACAAGACGAGTCAACTATATCCGTAGCCACGACCAAGCTGAGACCGCATAGTAATAAGCTGGAACGCTGCAAGTGTCGCTCGTTTTCCACGCCACTCGTACTGGACTGCTTTTAGTGGAGCACGCGCTTCGCGAGCGCGCGATCCATTCGCAGGTGCAGCTCCGGCAGCCGCCAAAACCCGAAACGGGCGTTTGCTGCTGCTATAAAAAAAAATAAAAAAAATTACCGTGCATTACGGTCAACTTTGCCTGCGAATAATTGTGTGCGCTGAGGGGCTTTATCGGTGGCGCATCGGTGCCAGCGTATAGTTTAACTCGCCGAAAACGCGCGGCTTCATCCACGCGAAACCTGGCCGCTGCGCGGATTTCGCGCGCCGCGCTTCGATTGACCAGAGAGGAGGAAGACGAAGGGCCCGAGAAGAGAGGAGAGGGTTAGCGGTGCGGGAGAGGGGACCCCTCGGCGCGGCGGCTGGCGAAGCGGGCTTGACGGCACTGCAGCAAGCCGCGGGTTCTGTCAAAGATGGCGGAGGGCGATGCGTCGGTCGGCGGAAATGCGGACCTGGGTGAGATCGACCTCACGTGGATGGACAAGCTGCGGAAGATGGTCTCCAGTGACGCCGAGTGGGAGGCCATCATCCTGAAGAAGATGGAGGAGAAGAGAAACAGAGGTGACGTCCGATTAATTTTTTTTTCACGGAACGCACGGGCCGCGTTGGACTCGGGGCTCGCGTCTGCGGTTTGCGCGTATTGCGGTGTGGCGGGTAGGGGGAAGGATGAGCTGTTGGAGTGAGGCTGGATAGGCGCAGCTTTATCATTTTGTATTTTTCCTGAAGCGACCATGTTTCCGCGTAAGCTGCTCACGAGAAATATATAGCATGCTTCGAAAGGGCGTGCACTGTGGTGTTGGTAAAAACGGGAGTGCAGGACGGTGAACGTGAGAGCAAGCGAAAGCAAAGCAAAAAATGAGTTGCCACTCCCCCACTTGTCACCTGCGACGACTAGACGTAGACCGCGATCGAAAGTGGAGCGAGAAAGATTTGTCGCGCGATTCCTTTCTCTCGTGACCGCTGTCTCCTTTAATAGACGCCTGATTAATGTCCCGTAGCGCCATGCTAGATATGATACCGTCGCTCCCTGCTGTAAGCGATTGTGTCGTCCCAGTCTTGCTACTGAAGCGAGCACTTTTTAACGCGGTACATTGGCTCGTTTCATCCGCATTGCGCGAAGCTGGAATAACCTTAAACAATATGCCTGCAATCTATGCTTCGTTTTGTCGGCGCGTACGACTTATCACGCGTTTACGATTTCGTGGCAAGTTTGACAGATAATATTCTTTTCAGCACACACTGCAGTGCGAAATCATAACATAGGTATGGCAATGGCGGCTGCGGCTACGCCAGTGCGTACCTAATCAAGCGCATTTGTTTGCAGCTACTACTGCTATCGGGAATCGTATCAACTGAATTCTTTTGAAGAAGGAAGGGGGGGGGGATTGTCTCGATAATTTCTCTTTGTTCATAACGCTAAACGTTTTTACATCGGGTGAAGCCGGATACAAACCACGCCATTCTACCAGTCGACCTTGGAACGCGCAATTTTACGGATGCCACGGTTCTGCCCGATAATGGAATTTCCCCGAAATACGCCGAAATTCCGCTGCGTCATTCGTCCACGAGTGAGAATGTCACTGACTCTGTGGTTCTGAGAAAGAAGAAAAAAAGGGATTGTGGAGAGCTTCGCTACGTATAAGTTGTTCTGCAAGACATTGTGAATACCTGAAAGCGTCGCAAATAGTATCGGTTCCTTTGTGATAAGCAATTTGCCTCGCGTATCCTATCGCCGAACTTCGATGGGTGCATCAAGCGTTCAAAGTGTACAGTCATGGCTGGCCTACATTTCTTCTCGGCGGCATGGTTCTCAGCAGCGCTTTTCTACAAGCCACCGCCCTCCGAGGAACGCATGTTTTTCCTCGGCGTTTGTTAGTGGCCCACCGTGCGCAGAATGCATAAAACGGCGCAACGCGCGCTCCTCGTGCAGCTCGTAATCTGGCCGTTTGTCATTCGTACACGAATGTCGACGAAACACACCGTCGTGCCGATTCTAGGCGCGCTACATAGTTTCCCGAATAATGTTGATGCGTCAAGTCGTGGCATTTCGCGGCTCGGCGCAATGCATACCGCATGCAGCTGCTCGATATATCGCCACATATTGATTGATTGATTTTTGGGGTTTAACGTCCCAAAACCACCATATGATTATGAGAGACGCCGTAGTGGGGGGCTCCGCAAATTTTGACCACCTGGGGTTCTTTAACGTGCGCCCAAATCTGAGCACACGGGCCTACGACATTTCCGCCTCCATCGGAAATGCAGCCGCCGCCGCCGGGATTTGATCCCGCGACCTGTGGGTCAGCAGACGAGTACCTTATATAGCCACTAGACCACCGCGGCGTGGCAAAGATCGCCACATATTCATGCCTCTTTCTGTTTCATTCTTTGATCCATTCCTGTATCCTTCATTGGGAGATGTATAGCACGCTGGAGCAGGCGGAGAATACTGTATAAATTCACCGATTTCGGTTACTCCGCTGTACGCGAAAAACTACAGAAATGCAGCCCTCGAAAGTGCGCTGGTGACGCGCAATTGTACGCGCCGTTTTCCAGTAATTGATATCCTCTTTCGATATTGGGCTTGTTGGTGACCAGCCGTTCGTATAATCTGGCAGTCTGATCCGTTATGGAGGTCACTTGATTGATTGATCGATTAATATGCGGGGTTTACCTTGCCAAAACCACCATATGATAATGAGAGACGCCGTAGTGGAGGGCTCCGGAAATTTCGACCACCTGGGGTTCTTCAACGTGCACCCAAACCTGAGCACACGGGCCGACAACATCCCCGCCTCCGTCGGAAATGCAGCCGCCACAGCCAGGATTCGATCCTGCGGGTCAGCAGCCGAGTACCTTAGCCAGTAAAGCACCGCGGCGGGGTCGCTTGTCACTTCCCATTGCCGAATTTCATTATTACCTGGATTATGAATGCATTGTCACCGTTGTTGCCTGCAGAAACTGAAGTGTCTCGCTGCTTGGCGCGTGGATGCAGGTCCGATTCCCGGCATGAAGGAGCGATGCAGTAAGGAAGGTACACCACTCGATGCACTAGAAGGAATGAAAAGCATGCGTCAGCTACGCGCACGCTTGTCACCACGTCATGGTGCATGGTTACGGTGCCCAACTGCTGATCCGATGGCCACGGTATCACACCCCGGCCGCTTTCAATGAAGGTGAATGTTCCTTTGCGTACTTGCGCACTTTAAAGAACATCAGCTGGTCGAAATCTCCGGGGACCTCCACTGTGGCATCATTCATAATCATATCGTAGTTTTCGGACGTTAAACCCCAGCCATTATTATCAGTCGCTATCCGTAGGCGTACTCAGGGTTGCCGTTTAGGAGAGGGGTGGCGGGAAAGCGAGGGTTCATCGCAGCGCCCTCTGCCTATTATGTCAATGTATATAAGGCTGACCTTGCGTCTCCCTCACTGAGTCGCAGTGCCCCTCCTCCCTATTATGTCATTGTACGGGGCGGCCTTTGCGCACACTTATGTAACTAAACAGGAGGGGGGGGGGGCTCCCCCCTGCCCTGTCGTGCGCTCGCCAGTGTCATTATGGCTTGACTCCATTTTCCCAATGGCGCAAGCGCTCCTGAGTTTTTTCTCTCTTTTCTTTATTGGTACTGAAATCAACTAGCAAATATTACAGAGTGAGTAGCCGGATTTCCGAAGAAGCAACAGTATATAGTCGGAATCGCACTGTTACAAATGTTCGCTGTCGCTGATGGAATCGATTCTAGTGTGATTCGAGCATGCACGGAGAATAATACCAAAACACAAAGTGGCACAGAAAGAAGACCGTAGAGCTGCAGCCATGCTTCCGAGATAATTTTTCCCGAGGACTGTTCTCTGTCACGCAACGCAATCAGTTGGTCGCTGCAACGCTTGCACTCGCCGCCTGGTGATTATCGGGCGACGTCGCAGGTTTCGGTTTACCGGCGAAGACAGCTTGTACAAGATAAACGCGCGCTGTCGCAGGGCTGGCTGGCATCTCGGAGCTCGTGTACAGACTGATATTTTTTGAGACTCGTGCTTTCCGAACGTGAGAAATAACTGTCACCGTTAAAATGAAATTTTGCATCTTTGCAGTTTTCTTTAACTGTAAAATGCAAGCATATATTCAGCTGTACCTTGCAGTTGAGGCGAGAGTTTTTCCCAATAGATTGCACTTTGTTTCTTTTTATTACGCAGCTGTAATCAATGTCAATATGTAATGACGATAAGAAGTCTCAACAGTTCCTTCAGTGAAAAAATTGGCCTCGTATCTGCATGTTACACTGCAAATGCCGTCGAATGACGATAGTCTTGCGTCTGGAGAGAGGGAACAAAACGTTTATTTGATGTTCTGCGCAAGAAAATCGGTGAATGGTATTCTGTAGGCGCTGCGTTTGAGTGCCACGAGCGTGCAGCGGAGGCGAGCGAGCGCATCAAGTCTCGTCACACGTGAGACATGAGCTCTATCTGGCGGTTTACCTTGAAAACGAAGCCGCGGCGCGCGGCGTGCGCGTCTGTCTCTGAGGTGATAAGGTGTAGAACGCAAGGCGACGGGTAGGTGCCACTACCGTGTCGTCTTACCAAAGCGTTGGAAACACTTGCCTTTTCGTGCAAGCATTGCATGGTCAGCGCAGCGTGATAAACGCTACGGTCCTGAGAATTACTTATGTGTGCCTTTTCTAGTAAAAAATACACATACACAATATTGACGTGTTCTTATGGTGCCGCAGATATGCGCAATAATTGCTTTTTTATTGACAATCGCACACGTATGAACACTGAATCTTGAGCAATATTGGTAGGTGCTGCGGATGGGAGCGGCCGTTTGGAGTATCGTGTTCTGTGATATCATTTGGTCACTTTGGTGCCGTTTCACTTCAAGTCTCTTTCAACTCAACTCAATGTTTGTCCACGTACTACACACACGGGGTACGTTCATTGTCATCTTTTTACAACAGGAACACGGCTTAGTATTCGAGCCAGTATAACCGTGGATCACTGAGGCGTTTCTTCAACATGGCTCTTTGTTCTATATATCCCGCCTCAATGAGGTTACCTATCGAAGAATTCGAATGAACATGTTCAAACATTCGTATGCAAGACATCGTGCTTAGCTTTTACGAGTCTGACTGCTATAGTCCGTTTTCGGCAGCACTGAACCGACCGTGCACGCGCACATGTGGTCGAAGGCTCATATCGCTACTACACCGTTCCAGAAAAAAATTGGTAGTCTGCATAGTCACTGATTGGAGCCCTAAAATTCAGGGTTAAACAATGCTCGTACTTTCGCTTCCAGCGTCCACAGTTCGCTTCATATCGGCGAAATTTTTACTCGAACACTTCCATCAGAGCCAACTTTACTTTTAGCGGCCAGATTTGCAGTGACACGAAGTGGTTATTGCGAGCCATTGTTCGTAGCAATCGGTATACTACAAAACAAAATGTAGCATTTCAATGGCCGAGTACTAACCGGCTGAAAACCAAGGAAGTAAGCGTCAATTAGGGGCCGAATGAAGCTGCCAATTTGAGGCCACTCACCAACTTCGACGCATTGCGGAATTGCGGTGGCATGATCACGGTGAAGTCTCATTCCACTATACACACTTGACAAGCAAACCACTGGTAACCACTGGTAAACACTGCCAGTTGCAGTGGTTCTGGGTGGACGCGAAGGCACGCTGCAATGGCGGCCGTTCCGAAACTACCAACCATACCAAGGAGGTGCAACACCCCCGAAATTTTTTAAGTACTGCATATCCCTCTCCCTCTGACACTTCTCTCTACTCGTACTTCTAAGCAGTTCTTGCAATTAAAAATATCTGGCACTGTTTAAGCGCAGGCTCCTGCTTTTTTTTAATTTTTTTTACCGCGACAGTAAAAATTTCGGGTCACGCCACTGCTAAGAACATTATGCAGCGCGGATGTGATGTATACTTGCCACGTGCTGCCACAACTGCTTTGTCATCTTGACAACTGAATCGACGGGCTGTAAATGACGAGTCAATGGTGTTGCCATCGCTACTCATATCAGCGCGACCGATCGTATACGAAACAGGAACCGTCATGCACCAAGCGCGTGCATACAGCGAAAAGCGTGCACTTGAATGCCTTGATTGAAACGACGCCTAGGTTTCGCTCAGTTTATGCCCAAGAATGTATTGGGTAGCGCAATCGAATACACAGTGCGAGATAGTTGACTTGTCAAATTATTGAAGCAGCGGCAGTTAAAAACGTCATAAGGTGAGAAGCTGTTTTAAATATTTGTTACGCCCCCTTCGTGGTAGTTTTGCGTCTGTATAGGGCCTTGCGCTACCAAGCGCCAGGATGCGGGTTCAATTACGGGCAAGGGTGACTGAAATCCGATGAGGGTGAGATTTAGAAACGTCAGTTCGCTTATAGAGGGACGTGCACTCTCTCCTTAACGCGCACCTCAATTAGAAATGATCCGGAGACCCACAATATGGCGTATGTTTGTGGCATAGCTGAACTTCACGATACAGTTCAAAGCACGACGTGGTGGAACAAATTTTTTTGTCGGCATATCCTCCAACTTATTTATTAGTGTCCGTTGTGATCCGCGCCTTCATCCAACAAGTAGGATCGACTTTTAGAGCGACCAGTGGTATAACGGCCGAATAACTTTAATTTTAATTATATATATATATATATATATATATATATATATATATGTGTGTGTGTGTGTGTGTGTGTGTGTGTGTGTGTGTGTGTGTGTGTGTGTGTGTGTGTGTGAGAGAGAGAGAGAGAGAGAGAGAGAGAGAACGAGAACGAGCTCGCCCCTTTGGTCAATCGTTGGGAAGCATTCTGCACGAGTAACGTACGCGGACTGTGACGGACTGAATAACGCATCTAATTGCATCACTGTGATGCAGTGACCTTTGCGAGTCTCCCTTTCGTGATCGTGCATTGGCGTGAAAGCTGCGTGGGTGCCAGTGTTCGTCCTGGTCAACACAATATAAGCACGGGTAGTTAGTTATTCCCTGTAAGTGTGAATCAGGTATAAAAGATTCAGAAACTCTTGCCCTGTTGGGAAAATGGAAGCAAGCGAGAATCGGCGTGGGCATGCCTGACATGCCCACGCCTTTATTTCTTCCTTTCTTTCTTTCCTTCTTTATTTCTCTTTCTTTCTCTCTTTCTTTCTTTGTTTTCCTTCCAATATTTCTTCCTTTCTATCGCAATGCGCAATGCTGTCCTGTTTTCATTTCCCGTTCCGCAAAATGGACATCCATCTACTTGCTTAGAAGTACAAACGTTTTCTTTCGATGAGCGACAACGACGCGTTCGTATCCAGGCAGAACTGTGGCAACGTGAAATGGCAAGCCACCTCGATAAAGGATAGACTATGCCACATCAGAAACGGCTCATCACCGAAAGTCCACGGTCGAGAGAGGGCACCAATACCCTCGTTAGAAAAATCATCAGGAGCGCCCTCGGGCTGCCCGTTAGAACACACACCGAAGACCTCCCCCGGCTAGGCAAGCACGGCACCATGAAGGAGATTGCCGAGGCTCAGTAACGGGCCCAGGTAACTCGGCTCACCACCAAGCCGGTGGGTAGGTAGATTATAGAGGAGATTGAACTCACCGCATGTGGCTGAACAAGTGGCCATTGCTCTAGCCGTCCAAGATGCTCACAGAGACAGCGTGTATATAGCGACTAGAAAGTGGCCGTCAGGGCTTTCCATGAAGGCCGGGTAGCCCGGCAGGTAGTTAAAGTTCTGAAAAGTGCCAAAGACTGGCAGCTCCACAAACCCAATTTTTTTTGCCAACGTCGGGGCGATCGAAGAGGCTGCTTTTCTGAACCTCAGCGAGTCGGCCCACGAGGCTGCGCGTGGCTTTACAGACCACGCAACCCTCGGATGGAACTTTCCTCCAGTACACAGGTATTCTCCTATCGGGTACAATGAAATTGCTAAATTATTTTACTTGAAGAGAATGGTTTTCCCGCTGCTCCACTCTAAGCTAAGCAGGACGCAGGTAGTTACGCTCAGACTCCTACAAACTATAGCTCCTATACGCAAATCTGCCGTTCCTTAACAGGACATTACATTTACCCGGATAGCTCGTGCGTAGCCCGTGGCGAGGCTGCTACTTTGTGTATATGCTCCGAGTGCAGGTCGTTTGTTTCGAAGTGCACCAAGGAAGAATGCATGGTGGGCTCCTGCGATATCCCGTCTATGAAGACCAAATCTCTCGGCTGTCTGCAGCGTGCTCGTGATGGGGCTACATCTGTCGGTCCCGTCAGGGTATTAGCCAGATGACCGTTTTCTCGCGTTTTTTGGGGGGAGGGGGGGATGGGGGGACCTAATAAATGTCTGTTCACCCATGCACTCACGCGTGTAAGGGGCGAAATTCTGCACGCTAGTTGGTGCCCGGTTTTTCCCAGCATGACACCACCACCAAAACTTTATAGTTATAAAAGCATAAAGGGACACCATAACCACCACACCGTGAATTCCTATATAACATAGCTCAGCTACTTGTTATCGCCCGTGTACATGTTTTATAAGTCCGATTTCCATGTATCCGGAAGATGTTGCTGTCACGAAAACCAGTAGATAAGACTCGTGTATAGTAGTATAGGGCTATAACACGCATCAGCGCCGAGAGCGCATGCGCAAATGCAACGACGATTCGTCGACGTGCCTCGCATTCACTAAACAATGAAACTTCGCCGATGTGGGTCACAGGCAGAGCGCAACGTTTCTCACATCTGGGCAATACGCGTGAGAAATGGGACACGGAAGGCGCCTCAGATGAGAACAAAAAAACTGTTTTTCGAGTGATTCAGGAAGTCAATTATAAAGGTCGACGTAAGGCGGTCGAGTTGACCATGCAAAAGGTGGGCTACTTTGGCTGTTTGATATTGCACTCTAAAAGGAATATACTTTCGTTGGGCGCAGGTGACGTTTCAGAAAAGAAGTCAGATAGGACAAAGTGCAGTCATATATCTAGAAGAGAAGTCAGATAGGACGTGCTCTCTGTTCTATCTGAATTCTTTCCTGAGACTTTCTGCGCACAAAGAAAGTGTATTCCTTTTAGAAGCTTGTTTTGAGGTAATAATGGCGAAAGTTGGGCTAGTTGGTGGTTCATGCTCGAGATGTAAAATCAGCGCAAAAATATAGACAAGTACATAGGAAGAGATGACACCGCGCTGATTGGGATAGAGAGAAGAGCCCGATGTTTTGAGGCATGCGCTAAGGGCCTATATTGCTGTAGAACTCATTAATCCAATACGTAGATTAACAATATGTAGTGTGCCTATTCGTCTTGCTCGGAGAAAGCAAAGACACACGGTATACAGTGCACAGAAGTCAGTCAGTGAAAACTCGTCCAGCTACAAAGGGAACGTCGCCCACGGTTTCCCCGCCCATATCATTGGACAAATGCTGCCAGCACTTTCAATTCCGAATGAAGAGAATTATTTGGCAATATTTACATGACTGAAGCCACATTTTCTGTGTGTACATGCAGATTAAGCTTGCAGCTCCTCCGGTATATGCTGTCATCGCTCCAAACGACAGAGATTCCAGCTATATAGTTGGTATAGATTCATGTTGCAAGGAAGTATATCATAAGACATGCAAACACTGTCAAACCCTCCCCCAGAAAAAATATATATTGCATGTATATATTACACGCACTTGTATCAGCATACGCACGTACAAACGTAGAGTGCACATGCGGTTGAACTCCCCTACTCTCCCACCCCTCGAAAACAAAACGATCTGGTTACGCTACGGCCATATTTGTACACATCACTTTCTTTCATGATTGTCTGCTTCGTTAATGCTGTAATAGTCACGTTTGTTTAGTACTGCGAGCATGCAGTTGAAATGTCAGCGTGTCACTTGCTCGTGGTTTACGTGAGCGTGCTGTGCTAGAAGAGAAAGAAAAAAGTCAAATCGCAAGTCGGGGTGTTTTCTAGCACATCGTTTTTATCTAACTTCGGCTTCAGTGCGTTATGAATGCCGTAGATATCATAAGTGAAAAATAAGCGCAAAGTTATTCTTTTGTCTCATTTCTGTCATATCATATAATGAATGCGAAACG
Organism: Rhipicephalus annulatus; assembly: GCA_013436015.1. Taxonomy (NCBI): domain Eukaryota; kingdom Metazoa; phylum Arthropoda; class Arachnida; order Ixodida; family Ixodidae; genus Rhipicephalus; species Rhipicephalus annulatus. The sequence continues at coordinate 338,153 of WOVY01004571.1, read as the reverse complement.
CTGCGCCGTTGTGCAGATATTGATTTCCGCTTGCAAACCGATTTACCCTTTGTCTATCCTGTTGCGTGCGGGCAATGCGCAGGCTCGGCAATGATTAATACGAGATACGACCCCACGGAAAGGAACGCAGACAAATCGATAGATGGCGTTATTAACCGTTATCTCTTAATGCACTATATATCGAATTCTACAGCCATGGCGTAGCCTTGTATACTGTTACATCTCCACTTGTGTACGCGGCAAAACAAGCTTGCTGCGAGCATTTTTTCATGGCGTAACGAATTCTACATGACACGCACATGCAAGAGGCTAATTATTTCGTGTCTCAGCTAGACGATGCAGTTTGGTTTTAAATTACCACGGATGACGTCGTGTATGAACTAACAGCATGTAAGACCAGACGGACTGGAGACGCGCTTACATTATGTAAAAGTGTATCGTATCGAAGCTCCAATCTAAACAATTCACGCGATTATGCGACAGCACTTGTGAAGCATTGTTTTGCATGGATACCTCGTGGAACATGATGCACCGCTGTCACATCCTTATCAACGGGGGGGTAGAAGATGGCATGTCGAATGCTCGAAGGATGCCCTAACCTTATCGCCATCAGCCTGACTGCAGCGCCCACTGCAGGGCAAAGGCCTCTCCCATGTTTCGTCACTTAGTTGTGTGCTTGCTAAGGCCAGGTTATCGCCGCGTTTTTTTTTGTTTTTTTTGCCTTGCAGCAATGGAAGAAACAGCAGTTTTTAGCAAATAATATTTTCTCCGTACCCGCTTTATTGTGATGACAGAGAAAACTTAAACGATCCTCAAGTGCGCATTTATTGTTCACCTAGAAAATTCTGGAGAAGCTTGTCATATAATACTATCGTTTCCATATATTTAGAACTAAAATGTGATTTGGTAGACCACGTAGTTGGAACGACTGGCCAACGCATCCTTTATTTGCAGCAACAAGAGCTTAATTTGGGCAAGTTGGTTCATCATGGCTATAGTGACAGCGCGACCACCGTAGGAAGAGACATATATGGAAAGAGCGCTCTTTCCTGTTCATTTTGTCTCTTCCTACATTTATCGCGCTGTCACTACAGTACAACCACTTTTTTATTTCATTGAATGTCAGTGCAAACGCGCTTCTCAATGGGAGCCGTCGGTCTGCCTTTTTTTCATGGGGTGTTCGTGATGCGACGCTGCATGAGGGGTATAGCGCTGCTATACTTGCGTCCACGTGCTTTTGAGCGCTTTCCCCGGAAATGCGATCGACGTTTGTCCCTCTTCAATATCATACGTCCGTCAGATTTGTTCCTTCGGGCTCCTCCTTTGTGGCTGGAAGCAATGCCGCCGCCACCTCACAGCGCTAGTTATGCAGCGGTGCCAAGGTCCCTAAATGAAACAAGTTTCATCTAGGAACCTTAAGCGGAGTGGCGTCACCGTGACGCGTCCCCATTGGTTGCCCGCATAGCGCTACGAACGGCGACAAGCTATCTTAAAACACCGTATACCACTTACAGAGCTAGCGTCACCGCCAACATTGTGATCATACGGCGTCTCTCATAATCATCAGTGGTTTTGGGACGTTAAACCCCACATATCAATCAATCAATCAATCAATCAACATTGTGATCACGAGAAATGCAAGACGCCGCCCCACGGATCTGTACACAACTGAACAATAAATTACTTTGTGATTTCCGTCGTGAGGCACTTTATGGGGGGCTTTCTTCCCCATGACCGCAAAGCACATGTGAAGGCTAGGCGATGAGAGAGAGCAGGAAATGGCTATAAAGGAGAGGTTGGTGATCGGCTGGATCGGGCCCATCTGGCTGGCATTGATAAAACAGAGGAAGCGTTGGACTGGCCTGCATCTAGTGCTGAAACACTGCACCAAGTCATAGACAAAAAGTCTGTTGTTTCACCCGAAGTGGGTCATGCCTGTCGACAACACCAAGATTTTGTTGCGCTCTAAGCTGCTTGAACACATCAGACTTTGTAATATCCGTAGTGTTGCGCAGCTAAGCTATATGTATGTCATCGCTGCGAAAACGTTGAACCGTTCATCTGAACTTTGTTGTTTTGCAGGTTATGCAGCACGATGTACAATAGGTTGCCCGACATGGGCGCTCGCGAACACGTTCAACTTCGAACTGTGTGCAGTGGTAGATCTCCTGAAGTACCTTTAAGGCTTTGCTGTTTTGGATGGTGAAAAACCTTCGTTCAAAGTCTTGGGTCTGTCATATGCTGGTTTTAGTGCTACTGCTGCCATGTGAGGGCCTTCAGGCACACTAAAGTTGTGTACATAGAGTGCAGCTTTTCGCCTGAAAGGCTCTCAACAATTTCTTTGTAAAATAAAAAAAAATTCTGATCTGACCTTCTTCGGAACGAATATTTACAGCAATATACCCTGTTTTTCGCAAGTAGCCTAACTCTGGAGCCTAATTGTGGACGGCGTGGTTCTCTTTCGGTACACGATTCTCCGCCAAAATCAACTGTTTTTGCAATCTCTCCAATTGCATTCATTCGTTCGCTTACTTAATGGGTGTCACACCTGTCCCGTTTATTAGGGAGGCGATCGCCGGGCTAATTCCAAGAGCCGAAGTATCGGCCCCCCGAACCGCACCACGAAAGCGTGGACAATTTTGAAGTGGTCCTTTTTGGTGCGCCAGCGGACGCCGGCCGTGGCCCAAAGAACAAGTCAGAGCCGAGAGTTGATAAACAAACAAATTATATTCTCAATAATCGCAGATCGAAAACAATACATAAAAATGCACACTCCACAATAGTTGCATACAATATGTCACCAATCAAACCAATCAATCAACGTACTGCACAATACAGTCGGCCACACTCAAAACAACGGACACAGACAACGATACGCACTATAATGCAGTCGCATGCATTGAACAACCAAGACACTTAAGGACTAAAGAGATAGAAAACCTATTCAGTCCAAAGTCCTTGGAACAAAAGTCCGAATGATACTCTTCCGAGAATCACTCACTCAAAGCCCAGCGTTGTTGTCGTTCCGCAGCTCTCGAAGTTTCTCTTCCAGGAAACCTCGCCGGAGTTTCTCTTCCAGGAAAACGCCCGTCTTCAATAGGCCACTCTCCAAGCTTCAAACTTCTTCGCCGGAAATCCGTCGGCTTCACACACGCAGCTGTTGCCCGCGTCTTCGCTCGATAGCGGTAAACCCACGCTCTTGCCTGTAGCTCGAGCCGTCCCTACGGACCAAAACTTCGCCGACTCCACGGCGGAATTCCTACGCGCTCCGGCGTTAACTTCCGTCACCTCCTGTTCTGTCACTACGGGCAGAACCTTCGCCGACTCCTCGGCGGAATTCCTACGCGCTCTGGCGTTAACTTCCGTCACCTCCTGCTTTCTCGTCTCGGCTGCTCGATTAAATACGTTCCGCGCCACCTTCCAGAACGTTCTCTCATTTCGTCGGCGCGACGCGCAGCGAAGGCTGGGGAGAGGCACGAGACGGTTCGACTGCTCTCTCCTGAGGGTGATTCACTCGGTCTGACCCCGCCCCGTTCGTTCTGGAAATTTCTAGCGCTTGCCCGGCCGCCGCTGTGGGGTGAGGAGGTTCGTCTGCGAAGCCGTGCTTCTGCGGGGAGAGCGCGCGCCCGGGAGCCTTGGATGTTTGCTTTCTCTTTTTTTTTTCTTTTTACCTCGCGGCGTTTCTGCCGCCCGTTGTCGCAAGGATTTGGCGGCGCGCTCTTTTTTTTAGCGCTCGTTCTGTGACACTGCCCCCCACTTTAAGAATATTATCTCATAATATTCAAACCACACAAACGAGCGCGAACAGTCACCACACACTCTCAAAGACTGTAACACAATCCGTCGCTCGTGACACGTCACATTCACAATATATCACGCAATACAATCTTACATTGTAGTTCAATTCCACAACACATGAAATATAGCCACAGGTACATGCCTACAACACTTCATCACACATTCCAAACCATACAAACGTACAAAGTTCTGTCTATACAACAATTATACAACACTATACATCACATCATCGCACCGAACACTGACTCGCTCGACATACACTTGAGACACAGGATAACACAACATTAACACAACATATGTCACTCAGCACTGCCAAACACATTCTGATTCGACCTAAGCACTTATCCTGAGTGCTTCGAGCAGCGCTTGCGCCCCTTTTTGCGGTGCTCGCTCGATCTTTTCTTGTGCTTCCACGTTCTTTTTCGGCGAGCCCCCTCCAACGACGATATCTGAGGCGTCGCCCCAGCCATCGCTGTCCCTTCCGACACCGTTAACGCGTCATTACATTCGACGGGTCTTGTCTGTTTAATTACCCGCTTGATCATGTCTCTACATTTTGCCCGGCTGGCCAACTCCGTCTCCTTTACACTGTCAGTCGGTTGAGGTCGTGCCGACGTAAGTCCGGTTGCTCGGCCCGTGAACTTATTCGACACGATCGTCGTCTCCTTCGCGGTCTCTTGCGCCGCAGCTTCCCCTTGGGCTCTAGTGAGATCCGTCACGGGATGCTCCTCCACTGTATCTCGCGGCCGCTGTGTTGGCGAGGGCTCTATCTTCGGGTCTTCTCCCAAACATTCAGGATCATTCGGCCCTCGCGCCCCGTCGATGTTTCCGATGACAAGGTCATACAGGGGGGTCGTCATGCATAAAGCAGTAACCTTCCCGCTGAAGTACGGGGTTTCCACCTCAATCTCTGCTTCGGGAAGCATCCGAACTGTACGGTCAATTAGGCAAACCGGTTTCGTTCTGCCTGTCAACTCACTTTCCCGTACCAAATTTCTCCGAACGATAACAGTGGAGCTGCCGGTATCTCTTAACACCGTAACTTTTTTGCCCGCAACTTTTCCAGGCCGCGCTGGCATTCCTGTCGTAACCCCGGTTGGCTGTTTTGACATTACAGCACCCACAATAGGAATTTTCTCCCCATTCTTCAACTCTACGAATCCATCGGTGACGGCATTATTATCAGATTTCGGTGCCGCTTGCACACAGGATACCTGGTGAGTTTGACTCACTCCGTTTCGACATGCATCTGCTTTGTGCCCAGTCTGACCACACCTAAAACATTTCACTACCGTAGGGCTCGTAAAGATCGTTCGACAGTTTTTCGCGCGATGACCCACTCGGTTACACAGAAAACATCGCTGAATGCTCTCTGGTGCACGCTTCTTTTCTTCGGGAGCCAATTTCTTCGTATCATCGGGACAATCCTTCTTGACCTTGGCCAAATTAGTGCCACCTTGCGCTTCCAAGAATTGATCAGCCAATTCAAGCATTCCTTCAAATGACTCAGCCTTCCTCTCTTTCAAATACAACGACAGGCTTGGGTGGCAACTAGTAAGAAATTGTTCTCTAATTAGGAGCTCTCTAAGTTCATCGTACTCGTGCGCTGTCCCTGAAAGTTCAATCCATCTGTCGAAATAATGGCAAAGTCGGGCGGCATACTGCGTAGCCGTCTCACCATCAGCTGGCTTTCCTGTCCGAAATCTGTCCCGGAATCCTTCCACGGTGAATCTAAATCGCTTCAACAAAGCCGCTTTCACCTTTGCGTAGTTGGCTGCATCGGTCGGCGTCAGCCTACCGTACACACTGAGCGCTTCACCACTCAAGCAGGTACTCAAAGCAGTTGCCCATTGCTGTTCCGGCCAATTCTGGCTCCTCGCAATCGTCTCAAATCTGTGGAGGTACGCGTCTAGGTCGTCCTTCCTTTCATCAAATGCTACGAGCAACTTGCTTGGGTTCAAGCGGAAGCCATGATCCTCTCGTTCGCTGCTTTCAACTCTAGCTTGGACGGGAGTTTCACTTCGCTGTTGCAAACGGAGCCGCTCGAGTTCCATCTCGTGCTGCCGTTGCCGTTCCCTTTCAGCCATCTCCGCTTCTCTTTCTTCTCTCGCCCTTTCGGCTGCCAACTTCTCTCTCTCCAGCTCCAACTTCAATTGCTGCTCTCTTTCTTCTTTCTGCTGTCGCTCCCTCGCTTCTCTTTCTTCCTTCAGCTGTCTCTCCTTTGCTTCTCTTTCTTCTCTCGCCCTTTCAGCGGCCAGCCTTTCTCTCTCCAACTCAGCTGCCTTTTCTTCCTTGGCCCTCTCTGCCGCCAACCTCTCTCTCTCCACCTCAGCTTCTTTTTCCGCTTTGGCTCTTTCGACCGCCAACCTCTCTTTTTCCAGCTCGGCTGCTTTTTCTTCTTTGGCTCTCTCTTTTTCTTCTTTTTCCTTCTGGGTGACCCACTTCCGTAGTTCGGCGCCAGAAAGACCCATCTTTTCACCAAGAGCAACTAACTTTTCGAGATCCATCGTGTCTCGCAACTAAAACCTTGCCGCGTGCAAAAAGTATCTGCCTAAATCAGTCTATCGGAACACTCTCCTGCACTCGTTAACGAGAACACTGAACAACACACAAAATCGTTCCGATAGCACTATCAACAACTCGAGGCTCTTTCTCACTACTTTGGACACACTGTGCACCAAAAGGTCCTGAATCGCGGACGCCAGATTAATTGTCACACCTGTCCCGTTTATTAGGGAGGCGATCGCCGGGCTAATTCCAAGAGCCGAAGTATCGGCCCCCCGAACCGCACCACGAAAGCGTGGACAATTTTGAAGTGGTCCTTTTTGGTGCGCCAGCGGACGCCGGCCGTGGCCCAAAGAACAAGTCAGAGCCGAGAGTTGATAAACAAACAAATTATATTCTCAATAATCGCAGATCGAAAACAATACATAAAAAATGCACACTCCACAATAGTTGCATACAATATGTCACCAATCAAACCAATCAATCAACGTACTGCACAATACAGTCGGCCACACTCAAAACAACGGACACAGACAACGATACGCACTATAATGCAGTCGCATGCATTGAACAACCAAGACACTTAAGGACTAAAGAGATAGAAAACCTATTCAGTCCAAAGTCCTTGGAACAAAAGTCCGAATGATACTCTTCCGAGAATCACTCACTCAAAGCCCAGCGTTGTTGTCGTTCCGCAGCTCTCGAAGTTTCTCTTCCAGGAAACCTCGCCGGAGTTTCTCTTCCAGGAAAACGCCCGTCTTCAATAGGCCACTCTCCAAGCTTCAAACTTCTTCGCCGGAAATCCGTCGGCTTCACACACGCAGCTGTTGCCCGCGTCTTCGCTCGATAGCGGTAAACCCACGCTCTTGCCTGTAGCTCGAGCCGTCCCTACGGACCAAAACTTCGCCGACTCCACGGCGGAATTCCTACGCGCTCCGGCGTTAACTTCCGTCACCTCCTGTTCTGTCACTACGGGCAGAACCTTCGCCGACTCCTCGGCGGAATTCCTACGCGCTCTGGCGTTAACTTCCGTCACCTCCTGCTTTCTCGTCTCGGCTGCTCGATTAAATACGTTCCGCGCCACCTTCCAGAACGTTCTCTCATTTCGTCGGCGCGACGCGCAGCGAAGGCTGGGGAGAGGCACGAGACGGTTCGACTGCTCTCTCCTGAGGGTGATTCACTCGGTCTGACCCCGCCCCGTTCGTTCTGGAAATTTCTAGCGCTTGCCCGGCCGCCGCTGTGGGGTGAGGAGGTTCGTCTGCGAAGCCGTGCTTCTGCGGGGAGAGCGCGCGCCCGGGAGCCTTGGATGTTTGCTTTCTCTTTTTTTTTCTTTTTACCTCGCGGCGTTTCTGCCGCCCGTTGTCGCAAGGATTTGGCGGCGCGCTCTTTTTTTTAGCGCTCGTTCTGTGACAATGGGCATTGAGGCGACCTCATTGAGCATACGCGACCTGCCACCGCAGGTTCCTCTTTTATGGAAGGTCAACTACACCCGGCCGTGTTTGATCTTTCATCATTACTGCAATTTCGGTACCATTAAGTTGGTGTTTAAGGAGTCCTTGGATTTTTTGAAACTTTCTTCGTTAGTGTCCACTACGTGTCACTGCAGCAAATAAGTATCGAAATGGTACAAAAGCTCGCACGGTCATTTTATACAGCTGTAGATGTATACCCTAAATTTCTTGCTCACGCCCACGCTGGGGAATTTTCGATCAGAATTATAATAATATATTTTCATCAGAATTTGATCACAATAAAAAGATTGGCTTAAAAGTGTTGGAAGGTGAAATCAATGTTTTTTCAATTCACGTTTCTGACCCCCCCCCCCCCCCCAGCCTGAGTTCCAGCTCCCAACGAGGCGTTGCAGTGCCTTCTGTATTGGCTAATTAACCATTGACCAAGCAACGATGTCATGTGATGACGTCAGGTTACGTCATCACAAATTTTGCCGCATGTGCGGTCACGTGGCGCCATCATCGCATGATGATGACCTTTCGCGTCACTCGTACTGACGCCAGCGGTCACTTTCGGAGTTTGATGAGGCACCTAAGGCATCAAACATCACTTGACTAAATTCACTTTAGCGATATTGGCAAGCTATACCGCTCCTCACGTGCGGAACCACAGCGCCAGACGCGCTAGCTGTGTTCCCTTTTTTTTTACGCGCCAGGCGCGTGCACTTACGTAACTAAGGCCAGAGTGCGGGTGAGCGGCCTCCCGGAGTCCCCTCACCGGCAACGTGAAGCTGTGGGCCACGTGTCCGTGACATCAGCGCTCGCTGGCTGGCGTCTGCGTGGAACACTAAATATAGCGTCGCGTGCCGGTCTTCTCTCTCTGTGCACAGACTCTTGACGCAGCGACTCACGAATTTAGGCGCGTCGACGTGTGGGTCGCTGTAATACCTGCGAACATCCACGAAAACTGCGCAGAAAAACACGAGACATTGTGTCGTTCTCTGCAAAGTCTCTGTGTGCGTTCGCTAGTATTATGGATGCATTCGCCCCGCCGCGGTGGTCTAGTGGCTGAGGTACTCGGCTGCTGACCCGCAGGTCGCGGGTTCAAATCCCGGCTGCGGCGGCTGCATTTCCGATGGAGGCGGACATGTTGTAGGCCCGTGTGCTCAGATTTGGGTGCACGTTAAAGAACCCCCGGTGGTTAAAATTTTTGGAGCCCTTCACTATGGCGTCTCTCATAGTCATGTGCAGGTTTTGGGACGTTAAACCCTGCATATCAATAAATTATGGAAGCATTCACTCTGTACCAACTAGACCAACCAAGTGCGTTAAAAAGTGATTTAAACGTTACGAAAACCGTAAGCGACAAATATCATTAGCTTCAGGCAATTACGTCCAAAAACCAGGATATCATTATAAGAAGCTGATTATAAGAGCATGTACAAGTGGGATAGACAATACAAAGTGATGGGATATATTTTTTTTTAAGCACAAGACTATGCTGCATTTTCACAGCATAAGCGACACAGTGAGGAGAAATATACGAGCACCATTTTTCAATTGGAGTGCTTCTTCAGGCAATTCCGAATCCCGGGTTGGCGTTAGAAAAGGGTTATAATTTATACGAATAAACATTATTCTACTCTTTATCGTCTATAAATCTACTGTTCTTTTCGAGACGGGCGCGCTTCTCCGCACACTGTCTCTTATTGTGGCGAAGCCAGCTTTGGCTAACATTCACAAAGTGCGCACGGGCAGCTCGGGATGGAAACGCACAACACGCATACTTTTTGAAGTCCGTCACGAGTTTACCATGTGCACATAAAATAGCCATAAGGCTCCTGATTTAAAGTCCCCGGCCTCGCAGGGCGCGGATATTCCCTATCTTAAGAAAACGCTGTAGGCCCGTGTGCTCAGATTTGGGTGCACGTTAAAGAACCCCAGGTGGTCGAAATTCCCGGAGCCCTCCACTACGGCGTCTCTCATAGTCATGTGCTGGTTTTGGGACGTTAAACCCCACATATAAATAAATTATGGAAGCATTCACTCTGTACCAAATAGACCAACCAAGTGCGTTAAACAGCGATTTAAACGTTACGAAAACCGTAAGCGAACAATAGCATTAGCTTCAAGCAATTACGTCCGAAAACCAGGATATGATTATAAAAAGCTGATTATAAGAGCATGTGCAAGTGGGATAGATAATACAAAGTGATGGGATATATTTTTTTTAAGCACAAGACTATGCTGCATTTTCACAGCATAAGCGACACAGTGAGGAGAAATATACGAGCACCATTTTTCAATTGGAGTGCTTCTTCAGGCAATTCCGAATCCCGGGTTGGCGTTAGAAAAGGGTTATAATTTATACGAATAAACATTATTCTACTCTTTATCGTCTATAAATCTACTGTTCTTTTCGAGACGGGCGCGCTTCTCCGCACACTGTCTCTTATTGTGGCGAAGCCAGCTTTGGCTAACATTCACAAAGTGCGCACGGGCAGCTCGGGATGGAAACGCACAACACGCATACTTTTTGAAGTCCGTCACGAGTTTACCATGTGCACATAAAATAGCCATAAGGCTCCTGATTTAAAAGTCCCCGGCCTCGCAGGGCGCGGATATTCCCTATCTTAAGAAAACGCTGTAGGCCCGTGTGCTCAGATTTGGTTGCACGTTAAAGAACCTCAGGTGGTCGAAATTTCCGGAGCCCTCTACTACGGCGTCTCTCATAATCATATGATGGTTTTGGGACGTTATACATCACATATCTATAAACTTTTCCTGTATCTTTCCTTATTATGTAGTTGCACGTGTATAATAAACAAGTTTAGCCATATGTAAGCTTGTAAGAAGAAAAGCGAGTGCATATGCGCCTATAGTGAGTGCACTATGGCTTAAATATGCAATTTTTAAGGAATTGTATGCAGTTTAATTTGTCTTTTTTTCTGTTTTTGCCTTTTAATTATCTCTCTTTATTTTGAGGTCAAGTGCCTTATCCTGTCATTCCGCTGCCGGTGGGTAGCTGAGGCTTTGTCAAGCTGTCAATAGACATTTTTGCCAACCACCTTTTTTCCACAATTATTATTTTTTTTGTGAAAACAAAGGTCTTTGATTGATTGATAACGCAGAGAGTTCTTATTATGTCAGAGAGGCAGCAAACAGCAGTCAATGTACCTGTTTTGCTACACTTTTGTTTATTACACATGGCCTACGCTCCCAGAGAGCCTATCAAGGTATTTCGTAATGTCATACATCGTAATTATCTATCAAGAGAAAGGATGTCGCACAAATATAATAGACAATCATGAAAAATTGGTCATTTTAGTGATATCAAATTACACTACGTGAACAATAAAAACTTAATTGTGTCTTTCACTTGCACATTTGCAGAGATGGGCATCGAGACACATGAGGAACAGCCATCGGTGCTGGCCTCAGTAGGTGGCCTCTTCAGCAAGATAAAGTCTTACATCCCGACACGCAAGGGAGGTGCTGACTTCACTTCCACATCTGGAATGCAAGGAGGGCCCAACACAGACAACCAGGCTGCGCTTGACGGCAGCAGAGAGGTCATGGAATCCCAGTAGAACCAAGGGCCTGGGCACCAGCAGCTTCCGAGGCCACATTCCACGAAGAAGAACTCTCCTTCCAGCACCGTTCCTTTTCTCTTGCTCTTGGTGGTAACCAGCGACTGATAATAGCCGCATGTTTCAGCATGTCGGCTGCTGACTCCGTGGCTGACACCGTACACCAATTATGCAGCGCAAATGGTGTGGTGGATAAGTGTACTACTTGAACATGAAATTTGGCCAGGATAATTTTTTCCCTTTTTTTTTTCCCTCGTTCAGAACAGGCTCAGAGTCTTGTTTGCAGGTGCCATTTGCAGATGAGATTTGGCCACTGCAGCTAACGAGAAATGAATAACGATATATTTTCTCTTGAAGTAGTTGTGCAAGTTGCACAAATGTGGCATTAGTCTTTCAAATGGGCCGACTATTCTTGTTTCCTAGTTTATTTTTTTTTGTAAGGAAAGTCTTTTTTTTTTTGCTTACTTCCAAGTGATTACAAAGATTTAACATCATTGTAGCACAGAATCTGCATGGAGCATGCTCATAACGCAAGTAGCAGAAGCGTATATGTATTTAAGTTTGTTGTAGCAGTGAGCAAGACATTTAGGTGTATGTTAGAGTACAAGCAAGCTGTGCATATCAGTTTATTTCAGTAAGATTTGCAAAATGCAAGAAAGTGTACCTAATAAATGTTATTCTGTAGGCCTTACATATTAAGTGCTTTGCAGTAGTTGCAACAGCACCGAGGTTGACCACAGCCATTGCCATGAAAGATCATGTGTTCTAATCTTGTTTCACACGGATGCAACCCTAGAAGAACTGTAAATTGTGTCTGAGTGTCACCAAAAGACAATCGCCATTCTGGAAAGCTAGCTTTACGCACAGTGTCAGCAAACAATGAGCAAGACTTGAAGAAAGATGCAGTCACAAGTGCTGAAGACAGCCTATGCCATCTGTAATACTGCCACATTCATAAGGCCAAGTTTGATTTCTATCCACAGCCACACTACTCGGGCCAACCACATGAAACCGACAGAAAACTCTTCGTGTGGTTGTGGCTGTAAAAAATCAGGCTTCTCTATTCCACTTCTTGTTCACTATGTTATAAACGATATGTTTGTTTACTGCAAATGCGTGAAGTATATCTTTATCTGTGAATATCGTTTTCCATTTTTTGTCGTAGCATATAAGCTTAAATAGGGTTTATATAGCAGCTTGATTATAATTATACAAGCCTGAAGTGGTCAATTTGCTTGCTTGTTTTCTCCTTAATAACCACTGCATTGAATTTCAGATACTCTTGTGTAGATATGGTTGTGAACTGTTATAAAACTACACTGTGATGTTTGGGACATTATTTCGGTTTGCGTAGGAACTATATGGCATACCTTGGCTGAGTTATTATGATGCATCACTTTCTGATGAACTGTTAGTAAGTGGCCCTGTAGATCTATGTAGTTGGCACGAAAATAAGCTAGCAATGAGTAACATAGACTATAGACCTTACTTATGACGTGTGAATTATGTTGACGCACTCAACTTTCACAGGCAGTGGTGTGTCACTCAACTAAGCATAGGATTGTGTGTAAAAAGTGCCTGAGCAGATTGATTGTATACAAGAACCGAGATTGACGCATTACCTAAGGTAATCTGTACTATTACATTTTGTTAAGCAAGTAGAGCTGCGTCGTTTTTTCCGTGGCATCGCACAGATTTGTTAACAGCTAGTTGTTATCAATTTCCTTTTAAAAAATGCAGCTATGTGCTTTGTAGCTGCTGCAGTATATGCCTACAAAATTAATTTCACAAAGTATTATTTCCAATACAACAAACTAGTCATCTATGACGCATATCAGCTTTTTGTTTGCCCTTCTGCTTAGGCTGTAGCATGTACAAGTGGGTTCGACAACACGATGTGATGGAATAGTTTTTGAAGCACAAGACTTTGCTGCATTTTCACAGCATGACCGACACAGGGAGGAGAATTCCACGAGCACCAACTTTCAACACTAATGCAGCTAGTGGTCAACAGAGTAATCGTTGACTTTCACAAACTGAAAGTCATTGCTAGTGGTTGCCCGCCAATTCTACCAGCGGAACAGCCGTTAAGTTAACATACTTGGATGGCGGTATAGAAGACTACTGAAGCTGCAGAACTAACTAGAAAATGACGGCTCAGTGCCTAAGCATTCTATCACACTGGAAAGTAAAGAATCTATGCTTTTAGGTCCAGGATCTTGGTCATGTGCTGATTCAATGCTTCTCGCAATAACCATGTTCAAGGGTCTTTCACTACTGGTGCTTTGCAAATGTTTAGTCTTGCCTTTTAAGCAGCTTCAGTTTGTCAAGGTCATGCGGTGGCTATCTCTATATCGGTATGTGGCCTTTACAAAATAACGGTCGCTGATGGTCGTGGCCACCATAGTCTGTTCTCTCGCCAACATGCGTGTCCCAGTGAAAGGTGCAGTGAAAATCGCCATCAAGCACACCTTGATCTGTTACACAAACACAAAATCCTAAATTCATTATGCAAAATCACTGATGCAAGATGTGTATGGTTGATACAGTGAGCCTTCAACTGCCTAAAAGAGAACTTGAATTCTGTGATGAGATGTCTGATGCAGCTGTCGTTACTGGAAACATTGATTTCATGCGTTTTATTAGTGTTTTCCTTGAATAGTGCCTGTCCTGTAGCTACTTTACTCGTGGCAGCACACACAACTGTCTCTTAGTAACTTTCATTCTCGTAAGAAATCTGTGCTGCTGCACTCCTGTATGAAGTGATAACATTGTAGTTAGCAACGTCTGTCCATACTCTTAATGAAGAATACTTAACTTTTGTGAAGTGTGTAACAATGAGCGTCAAATACAGCGCAGTAAGTAGCCATGGTTTAGACTAGAAAGAAGAAATGGTGGTGCTGATGTCTCTGTGTATTTAAGACATCTAAGCGGAGTGCTCCATGCGAGTTCACTATTAGTGGTGCAGCCTATTTTCAACAGAAGACTCAAACAAACTAGTCATATTTCTTGTTCCTTGCCTTAATCGTTGACATCTATGAGTGTGATTAGTGCTCTCTGTATTATAACAAAGGGTACTTCTCGTTAAATAAATTTATGCATCTTGTTCTTTTGTAAACGTCTGTGCTACATTCTCTGTGAGATGTACTTAGCAGCATTGTTTTATTCCAATAAAAAAACTATGTGATGTTAACTGCAATGCACTTGTTCTCTAAACTTTGAGTTCAATATGAAGCTCGAAGTACCATCGTTACAACTACAACCCAGGAAAAGCTCAGTCAGAAAAATTTGCACTTGCATTCCATTTTACCTGGTATGGAGAGGAGCAAACTGCAATGCTTGCAGCCACGGCATGTACAATGAGCTATGTTCAGCAAAACCAATCCAGAAAAGTTTGTAATACAACAGAATTCTTTTGAACTGGCTCCCATAAAAGGTAGGTGTCACAGATTTAATCACTGTATGGTATCAAGTCTCATCGGTAGCTGCTCTGATGATTTCAGGAAAGCTAACTGCCGAGAGCGGCAGAAATTTCTGCAGCATCAGGTTATTATCCACAATCTTTTGTGAAACCAGTGCGAGAATATGTGTACAGTAAAACCTAATGCAAAATTTTCGCACTGCCCATTTTAAAAGCATCAAAACATATCCCGGAAAGTAGACAGCATGCAAGTAACCATGCCTGTGAAGAATTAATCTGCATAAACAGTTTCGTCAGCACGTGTACTACCTCTTTCAAGCTTCATTCATTAGAGATGGGCCTGTGTTGTGTTCCTGCAATGCATTAGTTGTTGAAATGCCACATCAAAACAGGTCTAATGTCACTGAACCCCAGAGTACACAAAACAAGCTTCCACTGTACTTCCCATCTAGTACTATGTGCCTGTTGCATACGTTGCTCATGTTAGCCACTTTGAGCAAGTTCAGGCGCTCATCAACCGGGCGATGGACACTCTACCTTTCTTTTGCAGTTTACACGAATGCCTACTCGCCTATCATAAAATTACATTGCCCTATGATCTACCCACCAGCCCATAAATCGTCCCACATTGAGCGAATAGTTTGGTGCATACTCCTCACAGGCACCTTGATTTCCCACTTCATCCATTCCCAAATCCATCAGGGTGACGCCTTACCCCATCGCCATCTCTGCTCAAATCTGTGAGCAGGCTTTAATCGCGTATGTCGCCATTATCCAAACAAGTTGAATCCTCTCTTTGTGGGGCTCAGGCAGGGAGCGATGGGAGGCTGCTTTGTGCAGCTCATGACCAGACAACAAAATATGAATCATATGCTGGGCCATGGGGGTCGCCAAAGCGCACGAATTTTGGCCACCTATAGCCCCGTGCGGGCCCATCATCTACTCTGAACCCATACCTCCCCTCACCTGAACCATTTCATGGCATCAATAACGTTATAAAGCTTTATACTCCTCCTCCTTCACTAGTGAATACAAATGAAGAACGTGCAGCCCCAACAGCAGTGTTTCAGAGGGAGTCCTGCCACCCCACTACTTCCTACTTGAATGTCTCTTGTAGGATTATCAGTTCTTAACGATTGTAGTAATCTGACTTCATGATTCACAGTAAGTCGCAGTGGCAGTGCACTGGTGGAGCTTGTCAGTCAAGTCAGTAAAAAAATGCCTTTGTTTAGTCATTAAATTAATTACAAAATTTGTTTATACAGAAGAAGTTCCCATAGTCAAGACAGCATCGGGGCCTTCTACAGGAAATGCAGGAAAGACTGAAGTAGCAAACAGCAGTTAAAGAAAACAATCAATAAAATACACAGCAAGAGAAAAAAAGTGCACCTTAAAAAGAATAGAAAACAGCAAAAAGAAAAGTCAGCATTAATAAAAATTAGGGTAATTCAACACTCCTAAATAGTTTTCAGATGTCTACATGATGAAAGACAAGAAAAAATAAATTACAGAAAGAAAGCAATCAAGTGAATAGTTTTCAGATGACTACATAATGAAAGATGATAAAAATAAATTTCAAAAAGAAAGCAATCAAGTGGCATCTAATTTTAGCAATTTAGGATGACTCAATGCTTCGAGAACAGTGCGTTTACGAGAAGGCATGAAAGAGAACAGGAGTAATCTACATTATGAAATAGATGCAAGAGACGTCTTCAGTTCCTTTTTATTAATGTGCTGATCGAGTGCGACTGTGTGAGGTTCGGTTGCCAAAGGTACTGTATACTAGAAGCGAATTCCAGAAAAGTAGACCATTTCTTTACCATAGTTAATATGAACTATAGATAAATCAAAATTGCAATTTTATGTAAACCTTATCAAGCTTGAATTTACTAGATTTCAAGGAGGGATTATGATCAGAGGAAGCGTATTGTTGATTTGATTGAAAAATGCTTTTCCTAGATTGTATCTGAAAGTGTTATGGACCGTTAGGATGTTGTTGACATGTAGGAGTGCTTTGCGTAGCTTGAAGATTGCTTTTGCTTAGTTTGATAGGAGACAAGATGACTGCTTTAGGTATTGCCCCAAGATTTCATAAAGTAATTACTATGAGAATGAATAGAAGTGTAGTATAATGAAAGTAACGTAAGTTGGCAAAATATATCGTGGGATTTAATTAAAACAGGCATGCCTTAAGCCATTTTTCGTTGCAGGTAGGCAATATGCAAATGGAATTTCAAGTGGCAGTCTAGTTTCGTTCCCGAGAAACCAGCCTCATCATTTGTTTTGATTGCAAATTTATTTAGAAATATTGGCGGGAAATAATTATGTTGAAGTTGGTGAGAATAAAAAATGACTAGCTTCCATTAGGTGGGATTGATTTACAATTTACTACAGGAGCATTGAGCAGTCAAGCTTGAAAGGTTATGACTTAGTTTGTGGGTCAGATATTAAAGCATTTATCAGTGTTAATGATTGTCATATCATCTGCATATAGTACGCATTCTGAAATAGACAAGTTGGCAGATTATTTACATAAATTATGAAAAGTGGGCCTAGAATACAACCTTTGGGGAGTTCTATATTTGTTACTTTAGTTATCAATTTACGACCTAACAGACTGACAACTTGACTTCTACTGAGTAGATAATCTTATTAATAATAGTGCAGTATCAGTTCCACATATTCCTTTAAACTTCACAAAAAGAATATGATGGTTGATAGTGTCGAACGTCTAGCGGAAATCTATAAAAACAGAACCAGTGTAGTAGGCATCTGCAATTGCTTTCTCAAGTTTTTCAGTTAAAGGTAACAAAGTGAGGTTGGTAGAATATGTTTCACATAAACCATATTAGGAAAGAGAAAGAATCTGAAATTTATTGAGGTATTTTGACAGGAGATTTCAAACATTTTTTCCAAAAATTCTACTAAAAAAAGGTGTATGGTCACGCTTTTAAACATGGGAATAACTTAACCACTTTTCTATTCTACACAAAAGCTTTGAAGCTAGGTTGATGATACTTTATGCTAGAATATCAGAAACAGCATGCACAATCATTTTCATGCGGGTTGGGTGAATGCCATCAAGACCAGCACTTGTTGTGTTCAGGTTGTGAATGACATTGTGGGCTTCGTGAGATGTAGGAAGTGAAAAGAAAGATTGCGGCAGTCGAGAAAGGGGAAGATGATAGTCAGCTTTGGGGATGACGACAGTGTGAAAAAGTAGTTACCGAAAACCTCGGCAATCTCTAAGCCAGATTCGAACGCAGTTAACAATGCACAAGTTTACAATATGCGAATTCGTGAACCTCAACTTTAGACAACACTTTTGTCTCCATAGGCTCTGTCCAAGCTTGGTTGCAGCTAGCTACAATATGAACACGAAGATGCCGATGCTTCCGTACCAAATTCCAGGTTTTGTAAAATTACTGCTTGCAGCGTCAAGGTAGGTAGCCCCTGAAAGATGTTCAGTGTCCGCAGTTTACCAGCGAAGTCTTTGATGTAACTACTGGGAAAGAAGGCACAATAACTAAGAAGCTAATAAACATAACTTGCAACTACATCATACCGCAGACCTTTATAATACAATCTTGGGATGCACCGCCATTACGAAGCACATGGCAGCAGATGCCATAAAGCTGCATAATGTCCTGAACAATTTTCCTTCGTCATAAGTGCAAGGCAAATGATCCAAGCCCCTGTTCTACACCAAACGATCCGCTGCCTGAACGTAAACACGACGCGTTCAGCAAGAGTGAAGGAATTAGAAAACTCCAACCAAAAATATATTAGAAAAAACCCTACATTTCGAAGCCGATTCGGCTTCTTCCTAAAAGGTGAGAAGGCCCGACACGTGCTATGCTTATATACGGTTGCTTGCCATGCGTGAGAGGCTCGTCCTGACTCATCGACAGCCCTGGCAGTGCCGAGACGGCAATCTCCCCATAGAGCGGTAATTGTTCCCCACTGTCTGCTGAACGTGCCAAGGATTAGAGGAGGAGTAGCCAGCGAGTGTTCCTTCCTTTATATCAAAAGCTGTTATGAGATCACAAGGGTAGCGTACTCTGTAGGCGTCACACAATGCGATATGCATAACAAGTGGGTCGTCGAATGCTCCATCCCATTACAAAAACTTCAGGCATAATTCTTCAGTATCTTCAGCCACAGAATGAAAAAAATTGCACAATATTATTTGCAAATGTGTAGCGGTTACCTCACTTCTCCAAATAAAGATGAAGGATAGCATAGTGAATGCCTCTCTACTACATAAAAATTATGACGGTTCATGGCGTTGAGGGTACCTTGCAAGTGTACTCATAGCGGTTAGCCAAAAAATGTTTCAAAAAGGCTCTGAAAGGCTGCTTTTCCAGCTGTCGCTGTGACAGTGCTGCACGATTCGCACAAGCCTGGCAGTTTTTCCTAAAATGCAGAGCATTTATTAGTCGCACGATAGCGCGCTTTGGCATCGGCGGCGGCGCTGTCCCCACCCCTACTGCACATGCTCACATCTTGCGCCTCTAACCAGCCCAGGAAGACACTTGCAAAACTGCCGCTTCTCTCCCACCTCTTTCACCTCACAAAGTTGATGCAAAAGTTGACGAAAAAAAAAAATGCCAGGCCTGCGCGGAAGGCGCAGCACAGTCACAGCGAAAGGTAGAAGAGCGGCCTTTCAGAGCCTTTCAAAACACTCATTGGGTAACGACTGCAGGCACACTTGCTTGATACCAACTAGGGCATTAATAACACAATGTTTTAGGTAGTAGGCCGGCATTCGCTATGCTATTTTTCGTCATTCTTCTGAGAAGCGTGATATTCCCTAAACACTTGCAAGGAATTTTGTGCTAATGGTTCATGCAATGGCTGAGGACTATGAGGAATTATGGCTGAAGTGGGTATGCGCCACAGTTAATAGCGGAACAAGAACAAGTTTTTGTAATGGGTTGGAGCATTGGACGACCTACTCATTATGCTATCCGCATTGTGTGATCACTGGTCGCTTTTTCACTGTTTTAAAACGCTGTATTAGTCGTATTAACATGATTCCTTTCCCAACATCAAGCCTGCCTAAAGCAAGTTTGCCAACAAGTCCCAAGCACCGATGTGGCTCAGTGGCAGAATATTGGGCTGGCACCCAGCGGACCCAGGTTCGACCTACACTGTGTCACTGGTGGTAGGTTTTTTTTTATTTTATTTAGCGCGATGTGGTTACATACACCGGTGGTGGCGGCGGACAACTGCACATGACCAGAGTTGTGATCTCATAACAGCTGTCGCTGTAAAAAAAAAAACGCCTGCTCGTGCTGCACAACCGTTTGCTGGCCACCCTTCATATGTAGGCAATGGATCGTGCGTAAGGAATTCTGTCAAGGGAGTCTTGGCTTTCGCTTGACGTTGAAGTCAACGCTTCTCTTTCATTCAATAAATAAGAATAATAAAGACATAATAATAGTTGAGCATTCCCAAACCTTACCCAAATACGCAACATTCACGCGATACCCCCACCACTCTGCAACACATTTACTCGAGTTCGCACCGTGAGAAGATGCCGGCAACACTTTTTTTTAGAATCACCGCGTCGTCCCGACAAATTTAGTGGTCGAACCGCTCGTAGTGTCCCGCTACAGCGCTTCATTGTCTGTTCATTTTACAGAGGTCGTCAAGTGGAACAACCTCCATCAATTCAACAGCCAACGGAGCGCAATAGCAGAACACTGCGAGCGGTTTGACCACCACGTCTATCCACAGCCAGAAACCCATGCGCAACCAGAAACCAATCCAAGCGTTCGAAACTTCTTGTGTTGTTTGACTGTATGCCGTTTCATTTTAAATGTAGCCTATACTGCTCGGACCAAATCACTGGTTAAAAATACTTGAGGATAAGTGATAGCAGTGCTTCAAAGCATGGGTTGGAAAAATGTAACACCTGATGGAAGCAGATAGACATCTGGGGACATAATTAGAAATATTTTACCATTTAAATACCGCACATAACTAAAAAAACTTTCTACTGTATTTTTTTTTTCCAGAGACCATTCATTGAAGGATTCAGATGCAGATGTAGCTGCTACTGGGACTCAACTTCTTAATCCTAGCAGGACACTGTTACATTTTCACAATCTTCAGTCTCTCAAGCATTTTGGTGGAGAGTGCGGGTCTTCCCACAGTCAACATCCAAGACGATTCTACGCAGCAGACGTGCCTTGGCTGCCTCTGCGATGCCTGATCAAGACGAGAACGACGACTCTGCGGAGACTACCCCGCACTTCCACCAAATTGTTATGGGGAGAAGGCGTCTGAAAAATACCTTTACTTTAGATAAACAGGCAGGCATACAATATGGAGCCTAGTCTGCACGAGCTCGCACTAAACATCGTCCTTTTTCCTATTATGTTCATCTGTGGCGCCCCATAGCAGTATATAAAGATAATTGCTTTGCCTGCACAAAAATATGAAAATACACGATTTTTTTTTTCATCTCACCACTAACTAGGAGAACAGATGCAACTAGGGAATAACAAGATTGTATTTGACGTGAATATACAGCAGCATTTTTTAGGCATACATTAGGCTTGGTCAGTGTCTTCACAGTTCCCTCCATCTCCCATCGGATCATCTTCTAATTGAAGGTCGTCTAACATTTCTTGGAGTGTGATGCGTGGTGCCTCACCATCTTCGTCATCAGTGTCAACAGCGATCTTATCATTATCCTTGTAAATGTTGACATTCTGACGGTAAGCAGCATCCTCCTCAAGGTCCTCAAGAAAGTCTGTGTAGTCTCTCGCCACGCTGCTGGTGTCAGTCTCCATGTCGACTTGAAGGCGCTGCAGCTTCCAGCGGCGCCTTTGGCAACGAGACATACGGTCTCCATACACCTTCTTTACGAGAACCACCTCTGGAATTTTCTCAGACTTCAGCTTTTCAAAGTGTGCGTCATTGATATTGGCATTTGCGAGGTCAAAACCCAAGGCAGAGTCGCCCGGTTTCAGCAGGTGTCCCAGGTGAGTCTTAGTGTGGATGTAGTTCTCGTGAGTTCCCAGTTCACAGGCACGAATGACCCACGCATCTGCCAGGACATGCCTGAAGGACAACTTTCCTTGGCCAGCAAAAACAGTCCTATCTACATCCTTCACAAAGTTTATGTCCATGACGACATATTCAGTGAGCTGCTTGGGCGTGCACAGTGCACCGAATGGCTGCCGCCAGAAATGCTGCGAGGAGAGTTCCGAAACCTGAAGCGTGGCAGGATCCAACAAGTGTATGGCGCTTGTCACTCTGAGACAAATGCATATCTGATTCATGCTGCCCAAGGACCTTGCTACAGCAGGCGGGAGGCATATAACGTCGTCCTTGCAGACCGGGGCGATTTCCACTGAGAAAGTGTGCTTGTAGTTGAAGGTGTTAGAATGTATGTCGTGCGAAACTAGCTGTTGCGACATGATATACTTGCAAGGCACCATGGTCTGAAAGAAGTCGACCAGCTTGCGAGCTTCGTCCTTTTTCGAGAAGTAAAAGTCGAGCCCGTCGTGGTGTGCCTTTATGTTGAGACAGTCCTTGTGTGCTTGGTGCTTCAGTATGAGTTGCTCCAAGTAGAAGAAAGTCTTCTTGTGTTGCACTTTCTGCCTGACCTGCACAAGGGCCCGCCAGAAATCCTTGGCTTCCCGTCGGTGGCAGTTGTCGCACATCTGGTGGTTGATCATGAACTCGACCACAAACACCTGCTGCAACACGGTGCCTCCAACCACCTCTTTCTGAACGGTCAACTTGACTTTGATGCGTCTGGAGTGAGGCTCCGTCCAGACGAAACTGGCGTCTACCAGCCGCACACTACTGAGACCCCTAATCTTCTTTAAACACAGACCGAGGAGCTCTCGCGACTCGAGGGTTGCGTAAACCCAGTGAGCAGGGGGTTGCAAATAGCGCTCGCAACCACGGCAAAAGTAAATTGTCCCCTGCTTTGGAATCTCTTCGGTAATGTCAACGAGATTGCGAAGACAGTTGACGCACATGTTTGAAGGATTCGGCTCTATCGGAAGACCGCATTGGCAGCAGAGAATCCTGCACTCGCCTCCGGAGGCGGCTGCTTCGATGGCCTGTTCCATGACGAATGTGTGTAGACTTCGTATCGATGCAACTCAGGTTGTAAAGTACACGTGCTCTCACATACCACGCACACTGGCAGCCATAACGCAGAGAAAGACTATAGTGATGATCATGATGATTTAGCAACTGCGCATCTCGCGCCCCCTGCCGCCGCCAAGTGCCCATTATCAAGCAAAATAATAAACAATATAAATTAGTCACATACTAAAAGTTACAAAATAAAAGTTATACGCTTGAATTTGTTATTTCATAATTAATTAATAATTTCAAACATGACGCAGAAAGAACTTTTTTTTACGTTTGTAAGCCAAGTCAAGCACTGAGTCAAGTATGCATGCAAACATGTGCGTTGAAGAAATGTGAGCTCTAGGTTGTCTGTAAATTTATTTAGGTTCTAGCGCTTTCATCTTATCTTTCAAGGTTACTATTCACTGCCTCTTTCTTGATCAGTGAAGTGTACGTTTACGACATTTAGATATGATAAACGAACGTTTCGCTTCCCGCAGCATTTAACTAAAGACAAGATTATCGCAGCCGGGCGGAGTTCGCTTGTGTTGGGACAAATATTGCATTTCTAGGTGATGCCGAAACCACCCAGCAAGCAAGCGGTTCTTAGCTTGTACCGAAGCTTGGTACGTTACGGACACCGTTTAGAGTTGTCTGATAAGAAGTATTATTTCAAGAGGATCCGAGAGGAGTTCGAAGCGCGAAAAACGCTGACGGAACCGAAGGAACTTCAGTTTTATTTCAACGTAAGTAAATAGGGCGTTTTTTTCTCCTTTTTTTTCTCTGAACAATGTTGACGATACTAGTTCTATGGGCACGTATAATATCGAGCGGCCTTATCTGAAGATTTTGGAGGAAGCGGTTTGTCCGTCGGTGTACTGCACACTTCTCATGTGCCATAAATGTTTACGGCATTTATTTGTGCCGTAAATAAATATAAATAAAATAATTGTGGAGTTTCCGATGTAACGTAGTTGGATACAAATCCTGTGCGTACGCAAAAGTGTCTCTACTTTTGCTAGGTGTTTACTTACGCGTGCGTGTTGGCGATGAGCGTCTTGCTACTGATTTCGCATTGAAATTCAGTTTAATTTAGGAAAAGAAAAAAGGCGGACTTTATGCAGTGGTCGTGTTTTCTGTGACGCAAATAACACTACGTGCTTGGCGATAGTTGTGCGAAGGAGCACAGTCCGCCGCGATTCAGCAGTGTTTAGTGACGTAGTCGTCCTCTTTGTAGAAAGGAAAAGCATTCCTCGAAAGGAAGCGGCTGATATGAAAAGATGTTGGCCGGACTCGCGGGGACTGCGGGCAGGCTGACCCTGGACGGCGGTTTACGCGCTCTCTGCCCGCGTGCGGTTGCGGCCGCCACGATCGAATGCACGAGGGGCGCCCACAGAATCGATCGCTCCAAAGTGCCCGTCCTGAAGGAAGAGGACCTTGTCGAGCAGTTCATCCACGGCAGCGGTCCTGGGGGACAGGCAGTCAACAAACTGTCCAACTGTGTGATGCTCTGCCACTCTCCTACAGGTACGATCCGATCCTTTGATCGTTTCTACAGTCTCGCTTGACGACCCTGACTTTTATCCCGCAGCTATGCACCCATCTGAATGCAGTGATACAGCTCAACAGCATTCTGTTTGTCTTTTGACAAGGAGTAGCGACAAGCCGTATCATGTCTATAACATTACTAGTACGTATTTTGTTTAATTGTTTCTACTTAATTGATAAAATTTGCATAGAACGAGTAGTATATGTCCATTATGATGGGGTGGCGGGATTATTTGAAGCAGACATGCGTCATCTCTACAAATACGTGTATGGTGTCATGTCTCTGTGCGTCATAAAATGCACAAAACTACAGGGAAGCAAGAAAACAAAGCGTTGTGGAAAAAGCGAAGTTTCATCTTAGCACCTTACCGTGAGTGCGTCTTCACACAACCGTGCAATGACCAGTATATTTAACCAAATTGCCCTCCATTTCTCTCTTCTCCTGCAAACATGACTAAAGTCTCACAACTTTGTACACTGCCATTCTACGCTGCTACGCCTGAAATGTGCCGCGGTGAACCATGTGTCTATAACGTTCGCACGTTGAGCACGAGGCCGCGGGATCGAGTCCCAGTTCCATATGCGCATCATTGTGCAACTTGTTGCGGACTTGCGCGCACGTGCAGATCCAAAATAGGAGGGGGGGGGGGGGGCGAAATATCTAGATGTCCCATCGCTTCAGTCCTGCGTTTTTTTTTTCTTTTCTGTACTAGAATGAATGCTTTCTTCTATCTCCTCAAAGAGGCACGTTAACGCATAGTCTTCTTCGACAGGAAAAGGGAAGTCCTTGTGACCGTCTCGTATATCCATAAAATGTCGACCCATAAGCGATCAGAGTCGTGTATTTCTTGCTTACCATGCGCACGATAATTAAGGCGCCATATAAAATGTGTTGTCTTGTTCCCACAGGCATTGTGGTTCGTTGCCACGAGAGCCGCCTGCTCCACGAGAACCGGAAATTGGCGAGGAAGATGCTGCTTGGGAAATTGGACGAGCACCTCAACGGAGACATGAGCGTCTCGGCTCAGAAGCTCCGAATCAAGCAGGACAAGCGGCGAAAGCTTGACCGCAAGAACGAAAAGCTGCGTGAGCTCAAGAGACAGTTTTTGGAGAGGCAGAAACAGGGCACAGATCCTGGCACGGAGCAGGCGTAGCTATTATTATGTTGTTAGATGTGTGCGTGTGTGACTGGAAACTAGCTAGAACTTTGAAGCAGTTCTGTAATAAAGTTGGTCGTTTTTACCTCTTGCTTTCAGTCTTTTCATTGTTGTTATTGGTGACCTGTTCCCATGTAATTAATTGGCAGTAGCGCGAGGCGGACGCCCAGTGGGAACACGACGTTAAAGATATATATATATATAGTTTTATGTCTTTACATTTTCTACGTATAATTGTGTGGGGATACGGAAAGTGAAACACCAAATCAGCTTACGATGACAAATTACTCTTGACACTCTATTGTCAATTCAACAGCTATAGGTTTGTCAGTAAATTAATGTTAGAAGTTACACTTTTAAGTTTTTCGCCGGAACTTCCAATTGTGCCGCGGATTCAAGTTTTTTTTTTCTCCATATTTTGGCCCTATACGCAGACACCGTAAAAATCCATGGCGTGACGGCGACAGGTGCGGGAACTTGGTGTCGTCACGCACATTTTCTTCCTGTGAGTTTTCTCGCATGAGGCGTGGTGATTTTGGTATCTTGAAAGAGTATATATACACTTCACTCATACGGGGGGGGGGGGGATGTCAACTGTGGTGCCTGCATATGTTGTTTTTGTTAAATGACAGCACAAGCATGTGTTTGATTTTCTAAAAAAAGACATTTGCTATCAGAAGAAGAAAGAAGGAGGGGGACAAAGTATGATCCTAGCTCCCCCCCCCCCGTCCTCCCCGCGCTGGTCGAGTCCAAAAGACTTCACAATGGGTGAAAGGACGAAAATGAAGAGACATGCCGTGCTTATTACGATGGCCTGCCTTTACTTCTTGCAGCTTTCTGGGAGTAAACAGGGAGTAAATCGTTTTTGTAATGTAACATCGGGGGCCTTCGGCAGCCAATGTCGTCGAAAAAGAATGTGCTCTTGACCCTGCCTTTCAAACACTGACGGGACAGGTCTAACTAAGTAACGGTATGCGCTAGAATTTGCGCCCCTCCCCTTTTATTGATCGGGGGGAGAGTGAGGGGCACATGCTCACTCCTCTACCGGTGTTTCTATCCAACCAAACAGTGGTGTACGAACACTTTAAAATATCAAATTGAATAGTATGCTACAGTCGACTCAGTCAGCCGTATTGCCTGAAGCACACCATTCGCAGCCGCATCGAGAGAGAGATTTGCGTGCCCTCCTTGTGATTTTTCTAGATTTACGTCACCGGCGAAACGTAATTTTTTACGTAGTAACTGCGATCTTTTTAACTCTTCTATTGTCATTTAGCATAGCGCGGAAACGAAGCATATACAGTACGAATGTCTTTCGCATGCAGGTGAAGGGCAGGCGTGCCGCGGTTCTGTTGGTAGAGCCTACATTTTTTTCTTTCCTTTTACCTTCGCCGCAGAAACTGCTGTCGGATACTCGAAATGTATTCGATTGGCTTCTGGTGCTATTTAATATGTATCATTCCGTCTCAGAAATGGCTTATTCAAGTGTTTGAAAGCTAAGTATCACCGTATTTTGACGACGTGCTCGTAATAAAGTATGTTGACCCCGACTCAGCGAGTGTTTAGACGCCCGTAACGCTCAGAGGTTATGTCTCGTGGCACGGCCACGCTAGAACAATCCTACCCAAATAAAATAGCGCAGGAGTTCGAGTGTCGCTGAGTTTTCATTTTAAGCGCGTTCGCTTCTGTCGTTTAACTAAAAAATAATTATTTAATCTACGGAATGAATTAAGTGACAGCCCGACACAATTATCTATTATGTGTGCTCCCCTGGTCGCATACTGACTTAGCATTATACAAATACAGCCATAGCATTATACAAAGCGTGGCACTCGCAAATGCATCGATCTTTTAAATTTGAAACGCTGATATGTAAATAGCAATTTCTTTGCTTTGGAAGTATCAACAAGTTAGCCAAGTTTGCTTGACGGCTGAGTAGTGCGAGAAAGAAAGCGTTCTTGCAGACGCAGAGTTTCTCGGAACGAAAAGCGCAATAAATTTAGGCAATGCACACCATTTACGGCAACGTCGCTTCCGTTCACGCCGAAACTGGAGTTTTCGCGCCACCTCGCTATATCGCATATAATGCTCTGGTACGACCCACGCCTTCAGGAACGCTTGCAACGATTAATAAGTCGCGGTTAAGAGCTCACGTGATCCACCAAAACAAAAGATGTTTCTCTCTCTTACCGAAGCTTTCCTTTGATCATAAGATTTAAGCGCACCCGTTTTCCTAATAGCTCTACGTAGAGGAGAGACGCGCGCGCATCCCTTTACATCCTGTTGCCTTCATTATGAGCGCAGCTGCCTTTTGTTAGGCAATCTTTAAAGTTAAAGTTAGGCAATCTTTTAACGATCGATTGTTCCTGCTCGCGTATGCGCTGTGGCGAGGGAGCGTTCAGCTGCCTACTGGTCACATAGCGCAATAAACACGGCAGTTGCCAGAGAAATGCCAGCCCTTCGTCATTGCCGGTCTCCCGTTGAAGAGGTAAGAGGCGTGCGTGATGTGCTCACATTTTGTCGCGGACAGTTCTAGCAAATCATCTCCTGAGAGAGATTACGATCTGATTCTTTGCATATAGTTTGGGCACTGAGCGCATGTTGAAGTCGTTTACAGTCAGTTACAAGAAAAAATAGCAGCATATTTACGGAGTGAACGATGATGAGTGGGGCGAAGCGTCCGCCCGTGCGTCTGGACGGACGGACAGAGGCACGGACGGATGGAAGCATGAACGCACTGACGGACGCATGGACGGACAGGTGGACAGATAGACAGACGCGCGGACGGAAGGACAGAAGCATGGATAGAGAGACTCACGCACGGACGGACGGATATACGAACGGACGAACGCACGCACGGCTGGGCACTCGAAGGTACGGACGGATGGACGCTTTGCACCACTCATCACCATTCACTCTGTGGATGTGCTGTGAAACCCACAAACGCCATCTAGTTATAATATTCCCAAGGGCATATACACACAACGCCATCTATTGACCAAGTCATAAACTAGATGTGGCTACATACTACTACGATGACTACGGGGTAGAGAACGACCCATGGCCTAAGGAGCTCCGCCCTTTAAAAAAATTGGCAGCATATCCACGGAGTGAATGATGGAGAGTGGGGCGAAGCATTCGTACGTCCATTCGTTCTTGCTTCCGTCCGTTCATGCGTCCATCCGCCCGTCCGTGTGTCTGTTCGTGCGTCCGTCCCTGCGTTCGTCCATGCATCCGCCCCTGCGTCCATTTGTGCATCTGTCTGTGTGTCCGTTCGTTCATCTATTCAACACTCTAAGTACTACCATCTCGCATCTTTTCATCATATATTCTTCATATAGAAGCACCGCCATCCAGCGGAAATTCCAAGGACTAAACGAGAGGTGGCACACGCACGCTTTCTTACGGCTTGCGCTTCGGGTCTACTTCCCACCTTTAACTACCTCGAGTTCATGGTATATACTAGTTCACTGTACTCGTAGCACTGCGGCCCAACGCTCGCTAAACCTTTCTAAAACCAAGGAGGTTACGCCCAGCAAGTGTAACGTGGCAACCTTTTCCTGTCAGATAGTGCTCAATGTACATGCGAATGGCTGCTAATGGGAAATGAAAGACAGGAGAATTCGGCTTTTACTTTCTTACGGCTTGCGCTTCGTATACTTCCCACTTTTAACCACCTTGAGTTCATTCATGGTATATACTAGTTCATTGTATTCATGGCACTGCGGCTCAACGCTCGCTAAACCTTTCTAAAACTAAGGAGGTTACACCCAGCGAGTATAGCGTAGCAACCCTTTCTTGTCAGATAGTGCTCAATGTACATGCCAATGCCCCGCCGCGGTGGTCTAGTGGCTAAGGTACTCGGCTGCTGACCCGTAGGTCGCGGGTTCGATTCCCGGCTGCGGCGGCTGCATTTCCGATGGAGGCGGAAATGTTGTAGGCCCGTGTACTCAGATTTGGGTGCACGTTAAAGAACCCCAGGTGGTCAAAATTTCCGGAGCCCTCCACTACGGCGTCTCTCATAATCAAATGGTGGTTTTGGGACGTTAAACCCCACAAATCAATCAATCAATGTACATGCCAATGGCTGTTAATGGGAATCGCAGCGTGCGCGTTAACTAAAAGCCGAATGCTCCTGTCTCTCATTCCCCATCAGCAGCCATTGGCATGTACAGTGAGCACTATTTTTCATTGTTCAACAACGCACAGAAGTAATCTCTCACAGTCACGACCTTGGAGGTCAAAATGTTATACTTGTTACATACTACTACAACGGCTACGAGAAACAAACGTGTGCCGCTATAAGGAGCTTCGCCCCTAAAAAATGTTACCTCTGCTCACAATACAGCTATAATGCCCAGATTCTAGGCACTATACAGTACAGCGACGCGCCTCAGCGCCTCCGGCGCTGGCTTACTATGGTACTCTGTGCCTGTTACTTACCCGTCAAATACTAACCGTTCTAGCTGTTTTCCGATCAGACCGTAAATAATTTTTTTTTCTGCTAATATAAATAGGACGTATATTCAGAGTTAAAGGATCGTCGTTGCGTACATAAAATATTAGGTTTGGTTGAGCAGCAATTTCAGATTATCTGACGAAATTTACCTAGACACTCAAGTTTCGGACCTAAAGCAAGCATTGCAATGGTGTGTCTCTATGGTGAACTTAACCATCTGAAACTTCGTGGAGGTGTTCGTCACAAAAATAAGCTTCGGGTGAAGTGCTCGCCAAAGTATGCGGCATAGCACTCCTATGACGCAGCTTTAGACATTGAGGCCGCCGGGACGGCTTCAAGCTCTCCCATAGGAGAGTACCCTGTACTCTAAATCATTACCCACTTTTTTCCACCACCACCCCTCATTGTTTCGACGCTTTGGTAGACAGAGCAGTGGGGGGGACGGGGGGAGTCACAGCATATCCACAGAGTGAATGATGATGAGTGGGGCGTAGCGTCCGTCAGTTTGTCCGTGCTTCCGTGCGTCCGTCTGTCTGTACATGTGCCCATCCATCCGTCCGTCCGTCCGTCCATGTAGTGAACACTCCTAGTACCAACATCTCGCATCTTCTCATCACCCACGGCATAAAGAGCATCGCCCCTAAAAAGGAAAGATTTATTGATATCAAGGCTATTGTTGTACGGTTAATGTGGGTTGTGCCCATCTTCCATGGCCCCACTGGCTGCAGCGGCTCGCCGGGCCTGGTCGAGGGCCGCCAGTTGGCTTCCCATTTCCAGTTCCGCAAGCCGCGCTTCCCACGACCAATTCTGGGGCGTGCTATTCAACAGAGGCGATACGGCAGCTTCCGGACGTTGTGTGCACTGATATGTAATGCGCTCCAGTGTCGGTGTTGCGGCGCACCACGGGCATGTGTCGCTTTATATGTTTTTAATAGAAACTCTACGAACGGAAAGCGCTGGGTACACGTGCTACGCACTTTCTCATGGTTTCAAATTAGTGAATCTGCCATACGTTTTTTGTTTGTTTGTTTGCCTGTCTTTGCTTCGCAATAATGGTGGTGGACGAGATTCCAAGAACCGTTTACATCCCGTTATTACCCCCGGAAAGCCGGGTACCAAGGCAGGCCACCGTGTGCAGCGCGCTTTCTTTTCATGTTTCCATCCACGCGCATGTTTGTGCGTGTATAGCGCACAGAAAATGCAAAAATTTCGGGATGTGAGTTGGAGGGCTGGAGCATTCATTCCCTCTCAGCCGCTAAGCGGCTGGCAGCCCCTTGTTGTCCTGTAAGCACGCACTTGAAATATCAAGAGTGTTGTAGTTGGTCAGCACCATGGAACGCCCCTTCGTCTGTGCTGTCCTTCTGCGATGCATTCCCTC
Source organism: Rhipicephalus annulatus (assembly GCA_013436015.1). Lineage (NCBI taxonomy): Eukaryota > Metazoa > Arthropoda > Arachnida > Ixodida > Ixodidae > Rhipicephalus > Rhipicephalus annulatus. Next base: position 306,743 of record WOVY01004571.1, on the reverse strand, counting down.
AATTATAATAGCGTATACATGCAATATTTCAGTGTATATAGTAAGTTTAGTGTAAAAGAGTAAATTCAGAGATACATGCGCGACACGGTGGGAACTCAATTGCCCGATCTCATCAACGATGAGCTGATGTATGTCGACGCATGGAAGTAAGTAAGTACTTCGTCGTTACCTATTCCCTCTACAACGCCAACGCAAAGAGAGGCTGTGATTCCATGGTATCACAGCATCGTTTTTTTTTTTTGCGGGATAATGGTATTGATAACTTATGGCCTCCTTGCAATCTGTACAGATTTAAAAGAGGGGAGAGGGCGAAGGTTTATCGCAGCGCCCCCTTCATAGGTCAAACTATAGGGCTGACTTAGTCCGGCCACCTCTTAGGTAGGTGACTAGAGAAGACAGACCCCCTCCCTCATACCTTAGGATACGCAAACGTTCTTTGTTGGAGAAAAAGCCGTTCTTTCTATCCGCCCATTGACAAGAATGTGGCTGTGCAGCCTTAGGTACACAATTATACTATCACACCATAAACAGCTGGTCCAGAAAAGCGATTGAGGCCATACTTATTCGAAGAAAAGGCAATAATTGTGTCAGCGTGCCGTCAGTTTCACTCAGTGATGTAGAATTTGTGTACCTAATTTGTACTTATTTGATATGATACCACAGTTAACCTGTATTTCCTAGCTTGGGGCTGTTTAGTTATCGACGTACATCACCCACAGATATGTTTCTCCTAATAAGGTTCAGCACCGAGTCAGCGCCTGCCCTGCGCTTTCTCCTGGTCCCGTGCGTGCTGGATCGTACTTCTTTTTTTCCATCACTTCTCTGATCCTTTCACTGATTCTGCTTGCGTATGGAACGACCTAACCTGCTGTCATTCCCGTCACCGACTCTGCATTCGACGCTAGAATGGCAGCTTGTAACATTCACGAATTGTATGTGAACTGGTTTGCCAATGCATTTTAATGACATGCTCCAACTGGTGTCGAAATTCCAACTGGTTTAAAACCAGTTGGTACCAATCGATTTTTTTTTTATTAATTCGCACTCACTGACTTGCTCGGTTGTGGCGCGGGTCGCTACCAGCGCTGTCATTCAGCATCCCGACGTGCCGTTCGCAGTGTGAACTGTCCGGAGCACTGAGCGGACATGGGCGAGCCGAGCGTGCGCACCGAGATCGTGTTGACCGGCTTCGGTGGCTACGACAAGTTGGCGGTCCGCCAGGCTGCCTACACCGCGCACTCTTTGCTCGACGACGAGGTGCTGGTGCGCGTGCGAGCTTGCGGTGCCAACTTCGCCGACAACTACGTGCGACTAGGGATCTACGTGCACGGACAGCAGCGGCCACCGTTCGTCATGGGTATGGAGGCAGCGGGTGACGTCATTCGAGTCGGCAGCGCGGTCACGCGCTTCAAGGTACGCGTCATTGCATGCTTCGTTTGAACTGAAGAAAGTGAGAAAGAACTAAAGCACGCAGTGAATCGTCCCGGTGGACAACCGGCCTCCTTCAAGGCTCACTAGGACAGTTAAGCATAGTCATATTGTCACGGGGTATATGATACAACGCCTGCATCTGCGGGAAAAGCTTTTTCATATCATATTCTAACGCAGCGCGGTAAATATGTATTGTATTAATACATCAGTATATACCGATGGGCATACGTGTGCAGAAACGAAAATCATACGTGTTAACAGTCAGGAAGCACAATGTGATATAGTCTCATCTGCTGTGTGTGTGTGTGTGTGTGTGTGTGTGTGCGTGTGTGTGTGTTTCAGTTACCTCTCTGCTTACTGGATAGTGTGAACGCCCGCTGTGCAGCGATGTGCGCGGTGTTCGTGACGATCCTCTTACTTATCTGTTTAACTTTCTGAAGCGACGCTATAGGCTTCCTTCTGTATCGCATAACAATAGCTCTCACTTAACTAATAAAGTTCTTCATACCATATACCATACTTAATACGAACTATCCAGTGAAAAAAAAAAGAACTGTCATGCTTGACGCCGAATATGACTGTCTCAAGTACAGAGTTAATTTTCCCCGCGTTGGCCGAATAACAGAAGGAGTCTCGAACAGTATGCCGAAAAGTATTGCTCGAACAGGAGCTCTCATATGGCAACACCCTACGCATGTTCTTTATGAGTTTGACTTTGACGCTTTCCTTGTACGACTTCGCGTTTCCGTAGATGATTATTGGATTAAATGGCGCGATAGCCAAGAATGGTTGAATGCAAGGCAGGACACTGTTCTAACACCATGTTGCAAGGACAGCAGGATAGTTAATGCGACCCTTAATTGCAAGCTTCTCTGATTGTTCTTTATATGTGAAGCATCTCTTTGACTCACGTGTGTAACGCCCTACGTACGTTTGTACGAACGCGCCGCAACGCGTTTTTCTCGCCGCAGGTGTTGGGTCGGTGCCAAGTAGGTCAAGTCGCACTTGCATGCTTTTCTCGCAGGTGCGCGCTGGCGTCACTTTCTCCCTCACAAGCAGCACGCTCGCCGCAGCGCTCGCAGCTGCCGGCTCCTCCGCCCACTCACAACACACTTCTCTCTCGCTCCACCCTTTCCTACACCCGCAACGCTCGACCGCACGTCGAATGAACACACTTTTCGGCTCGTTTATTTGCGATGATACTTACACAAAACCCAACCCGCCTCCCGTGTCTTTGCGTTTTAAACAAACGTTTACTCGAGTAAACGCTACTCCGAGTTTCGCTTCAAACCGTTCTTCCAGAACCCGCGTCGACTCTCTTTTCAACCGGGTCAACGCCGCGCGCACCGCTGCTACCTCGAATCCCATCAGTATTCCTTTCCTGGAGATGGTCCACAATTTTCGTCACTGCTTAGCCCCGCAACTGTTTCGCATAAATTTGTCCTTACGGTCAAATAACGTTCATTCGTTTACTCAGGAAATACGTTACGAAAAGCTGCCACACCCTGTCGATGGCGCTTGTAAGAATGTTCTCTGATGAATAGTGTGCTCGAGTGTTTAGCGTGACCGGCGCAGGAAGGTGATCGCGTGATGTTCTGGCGCTTCACTTACGGCCTGTGGGCGAGCGTGGCCACATTGCCCGAGCGAGACTGCTTCGCCATCCCGAACGGAATGAGCTACAACGAAGCCGCCGCCTTCCCAATCAGCTACGCCACAGCCTACCTGGCCATCTGCGACTTCGGGGGCCTCCGCAAGGGTCACAAGGTGCTCATCCAGGCGGCCGCAGGTGGGATCCGTGCACGTTGCATGGCGCTTTGCATTTCGAAAACGTTGCCCTCCAGCGTGTGACGTCATCGATTGAATCGGGGATAGCCAGCGACTAAACCGGGGCTGTTAGGAGCTATTACACAAAATTACTACGCAGAATCGCTATGTAGCCAGTTTCTGAGCATGCGCATATATGAGATTTATGAGCGCGTTTCAGAGAACAATGCACTTGGTTAGTTATAGATTGGTGGCGTTCGAATTCATGCTCATAATGTCCATGCATGCTGCAAAAGAAAAAAAAAACGCAACAGCATTTTTTTTTACAACACGGACAGTGATAAAAAAGGCATGCAAGGCTGTTTGGTGTTTTTGTGCGCGTGAACTGCTCTAAAAAATGCGTGCCAGCTCGCCTTCAGATTTTTATTTTGTTAGGTTTCATTGCATGATCGCGTCAGTGCGCCGGTAAGATATGAGAGCAATCAATCTATCATAATTCGCAGCTGCTTTGTAATTTTCCCAGTGCTGAGACTCTGACATTGAGCGTGCTTATTCGACAAGGTGGCGTGGGCTGGGCAGCTACCCAGCTGTGCCACACGGTGGAAGACGTGACAGTCTACGGCACGTCGTCGGCGTCCAAGTTCTCCCTGACGCAGCAAAACGGTGTCAACCATCCGATTGACTACCACGTCGAGAACTTTGTCGATGTGGTGAAGAGGATGGAGCCTAAAGGTATGCCGTCGTGCCATTTGCATGTGTAACTATAGGGGAATCGCCGATGTAAAGCATGCAGCTTGACAGTGTGATATACGTAGCGTATATGCGCAGCGATGTAGCGCAATGCGCATTACGTTTTGTGGATACAAAAAAAAAAACGCCTGTCCTGCGCGGAAAGCGCAGCACAGTCACCGCCTTTCAAAGCCTTTTCTAAACACTCATTGGGTAACTGCTGCAAGCCCACTTGCTGGGTACCCACTACGGCATTATTAATAATAATTTCTGGGTAGTATACCAGCATTCGATGTGCTATTTTTTGTCATTCTTCTAAACTTCGGGGCTTTCAGCTTCATCGCGGGCTCTAGCTGAAGATCAAGCCTGTAAACTTGGGTTGCTCTGTTTTGATCTCTATTTCTAAAAGGCGACTGTCCGCCACCTTGTGTGAATCGAAGCTTATACGTACCGAGACGTGCACTTGCGGGAAAGTAGATACCACTTCACGCTGGCACTGTTAGATAGATAGATTAATAAATAAGCTTTGATATCGCAGTGACCTTTCTTACTGATGGGGCACGATAGTCAGAACTTATAGTACGGCGATTCCGTTGGCCGATGTAATTCTCTTGCTGCCCAGTTTCAAAGCTGTCAGGTTCATCCTCTTCAAATTTAGCGCCAAGTACTATAGTTTCAATGCGGCGTCGCGAATTTTGGCGTGCTTTGCGGGTTCTGGCGATCTTTTCCGCACGTTATAATGAAAAAAAAATTGTTATTTTGAGATTGGTATAATTGGCTGGCCGGTGCTTGTTCACGATGCTTAACGTCGCCAGACGCTAGCGCGGCCATTTCAACGGCCTGTAAAAACCCAAACCACAAGTACTCGTTACAACGCGTCAGCGCGTGGCATGCCCTCTCCCTTTTGAAAAAGAAGGCGCAACGTATGATTAGGGCTTTAAGCGCGCCGCTACGCTTGTCGGTTCTCGCTTTCCTGCTCGCCTCTCAAACCTACGCCACTGGTAATGCCAAGATTAGTCGCAAAATGTCGCGCGACGGCAGTGGCGCCGTCTACGCCCCCACTGCGCATGCTCGCGTCTCGTACCGGCCCAGGAAGACCCGCAAAACGGTCACTCCCCTCCCCCTCTTTCGCCTCGCAAGGGCGACGCAGGCAGCGTCTGCTATTATTAAAAAAATGCCTACACCTTCCCGAAGGGAATCGTGAGAAAATGCGAATGCATTTCTTGCGCCGAAAGAAGGTACCGCTGCCGTCAGACATTCGCCTTCAGCAACCTCTGCCATCGCCTTGAGTGGCGCCAGCCAGCGAACGGCCGAGAGTGATGAGCGAGCGGACGGGAGAGCGGGGCGCCAGCGTTCTCGGCTCGGCGTTGACGTTTCACAGGGGCGTCTCGAGCACACATTTCCGGATGTTCTTGATAGGCGCCCAGCCAGCGAACCGTCGAGAGTGAGGCGCGAGCGGACGGGAAAGTGGGGCGCAGTGAGGAGAGAGAGCGAATAGAGTATGAAGGAGCGGCGGGTGAAGCCAACGCCGACTAAACTTCAAGGCCGAAAGGCTGCCGCAGTGACGTCAGAGGGTGGGGGCCCAGTTACGCCGCGAACGCGGCGGAAAGCCTGTGTTTCGTTCACGTTTTAGGAGAACCAACGCTCCCGCCTCGCAGCTGCTGCGGCTTGATTGGGCCGAATAAAAGATGTGGAAAAAAAAGTCTTACTGAGCATGCTCAGTTGGGCAACTGGGCCCCCAAACTCTGACGTCACTGCGGCAGCCTTTCGGCCTTGAAATTTATTCGGCGTTGGTGAAGCACTGCTACAGTTTACTAAAAGGGTAGCACTGCTCTTACACTCTCTCACGCCAAATGCTCCAGTTGCTAGGGGCGAGGATAAGTGCCCCCGCTCGCAGCTGTTGCTATGGGAGAGGGAGTGAGAGCGGAGAGATAACACCTGCCAGCGTGCGGACACCGCCGCGGACAACGCCAGATGCCCGACAATGCCCGACCAAGAAATGAATTTACATTTAAAACGACTGCTCGCGCTGCACAACCGTTCACTGGCCACTCCGTATATGTAGGCGCTGGATCGCGCGTTCGGAATTCAGTCAACAGCATCTTTACTTGGATTTCGCTTGAAGTTGAAAGCAACACTTCTCCTTCATTCAATAAATAAGAATAATAAAGACCAAATTACAATTCAGCATTCCCAAACCATACCCAGTTACGCAACATTTACGCAATACCCCCACCCCTCTGCAACGCATTTACTCGACTCCCCCCCCCCCCCCACTGTAAGCAGATGCGGGCGGCATTTTTTGGTACTTGAGTGAAACTTGGCAATCTGACTCTGTTTTATAAACATGCCCCCTTTAGTACATTTAGAAGCTGAGTCCCCCCCAAAGTGACTCACATTCTTTTGCCTCTCTCCCTTTCTCTTTTTTGCAGGTGTGGACATCATCATGGACTGCCTGTCCGGTGGAGAGTTTACCCGTGCGAGGGCACTGCTGAAGCCCATGGGACGCGCCATTCATATTGGTTAGGTTTCGTTTCTTTTTTTATGGGTGAAGCTCTTTATGGTCTAGGGCAGTCCATCCCTCCGGCGTAGCCAGCACAGCATATCCACAGACAGACAGACAACGGACGCTTCACCCACTCATCATTATTCATTTTGTAGATATGCTGCAATTTTTTTTTTCTTGGTTACGTGTGACATTGACATTTTTCACAGCGGGAAGGCAACATACAGTTCCGTGAATGTGTGTGCCAGTGGTTTTATTTTCCAGTACGATGCAGAAAAATTCCATTCCTGAGAATTCCTAACAGTAAATTTTGTTAGTAGATTGGTGCCTTGAAATGTGTCGTTCAGCGAATACGTATTACGGTGTTCTACAGTTCTATGCCCTTTCACCTTTCCTCTATATTATGAAAATTTTGTTCAACAGCCCTATCTATGCTTCATTACCCAGCGTTTGTGAGTGTTTGGCGGTAAGAGGTAATGGCCATCAAACCATTTGAAGTACCAAGGATGTAAAAACGTATCCAAAATTATATTGGACAATAACAGGGGAGGTATGTGTGCAGATGTGAAATTCTACGCATGAGGAGTTAAGGATCCTTCTCCCTCTGCTTGACAACCAATTATCTGATAATGCACTGCTGTACGTGAAAATGTCAAAGGTGTATCACATTTTTTCATGGCCCGTTCATGGTTAGCCGTGTGTGGGGATTTTATTTTCCGAACTTCATCTCTTTCTCTATGAGGCTTCATTTGTTTTTCATTATTGGTTTATCTTTTAATTATTGGTTTATCTTGAGTTATACATCACTATGAACTCTTTCCAGACATTAGGTCTATGCAAACTTCTAAAACCAAATAATCAACAACTGGGACCGTAAGCTTGCTCAGTTTTGTTGGACTCTCATTTGATTCAATGATTACACTGTGTGTCGGTCGCAGGCATCAGCAGCATGGTGTGGGGCCAGTACTTCCGGCCGTGGAAGACGTTCAAGACGTGGTGGCAGACCAAGCTGGTGAACGTGTACAACCTGTCCAAGGACAGCCAAGCCATATGCGGCCTCAGCCTAGCCGCCGTCTCCGAGAAGGAGCCCCATAGGATGCTCGATGTCATGCAGCACCTCACCGAGCTGTACGAACAGGGAAAGCTCAAACCACACATCGACTCCGAGTGGCCCTTTGCTGAGGCAAGTGTACTCCCGATTCACATCTTCCATGGACTCGTCTCGCATTGTCCTATAGAGTCACGTGTGTATGCACTATTTATGTAAGTATATGTAATTTTAAGATTTTCAGAAGTCTCTCTTGTAACTTGTCGTGGAATGTTATGCATATGACCAGATGAGAAGGATTTTCAGTACACACTAAGTGAGTCTGCCAAAACTTATTTTTGCATGACATTGTTGACCTTATTTTCTTTGGTCACTTTTGTGTTACATAAAAAACTTAGTCTGCACAAACCAAAAAAAGTGATAATTTAATTTTTAAATAAACTAGTAAATATCATTGTGAAACTGCGGGTGCCCACATGGTACAGTGCCGAACCACTCAAGTTACTTTGTCACAGCGAACTTATGTAACACGGGAAAGCATATATGCTCGAGTATCCGCTTGTTTAGTTTAAAACACGTAATACTAACCTCCTACGAAGTCTTAGAACCTAAATGCCACCTTTTGTTTATTTGAAACAGGTCGCCAAGGCTATGGAACAGATAATAGAAAGAAGAAATGTAGGTAAAGTAATACTTTTACCGCCCGAAGAACACCAGAAGTCATTGTCATCGCAAGGAACACGAGAGTGACGAAGAAAGATGTCAATATATTTTTTCACTATTGTAATTCTTATACCATAAAATTTTCTATCGCATGTGGCTTTTCACAGCGTGGCAGAGCCCTATTCACAGCGCTGTAATGATGCGTTTGATACAGCAATAAAGTGAGAACAGGCAACCAGACTCATTATTCCAAATTTAGTGGCTATGAATACGACTAGTTGGTTTACGAGTCTGACTTATGCAGGTATTAAGCATAATCACCCCCCCTTCCCCAACCCATTTCTGTTTTGATGGCTGCTCTACCATTACTGTTCTTGTCTAGTAGTTCCGTCCTTACCTATTCACTAAATTTTCTTTTTGTCAACTATACATTCTTGTATTTTGCTCAGGTGAAGTGTAATGTGAATGAGAGAAATTCCTAATAACTAATGTTTAGGTTTTCACATTCCAAAACGACAATATTATTATGAGAGACACTGCCGTGGAGAGCTCCGGAAATTTTACCATCTGGTGTTATTTAACGCGTACCGACATCACGCAATACACATTTCCTACTAACAGAGTCTAGTGCATATAAGTCATTGTATGTAGAAAAGCTTGCATTCCGAATTGCTACGTGAAAGAATGCATAATGTTAGCCAGTCTCCATAAGATGTTCAGCTTGATTGAATTAGAATGACAGCACCTGGAGCTGAAATCTCGGTGAATATAGACTGATACTAAACGTAGCTGCAAGCACTGTATGAAACTCAGCTGATATGCAGCGCAAGCATTTTTTTTTTCTTCTTTTCGCTTCAATACCCTTTCTAGCATAAAATCGCGTTATCACCCCCTCTGTGATTGCCTGTAAAGGTGGCTTTGCTGTTGAACGATTGTGCCACGCGGCGAACACAACTTTTTATTTGTAACAATCGCGGTGGTAACAAATTCAAGAAATTAAGCAAATTCAAAACAAATGTAAAGAAGTAAATGCCAGAAAGACTGAAACAAAAAATTGAAAACAGATAGGTACAGACACACAGACGCACACTTGCTGAACGTGTATACAAACATCTTCTAGTAGTCTCCAGAAGTTGGCTTTTCCTTTTTAATGTAGACAGTATGGACTTTGTTCATGCCTGTTCAGCTATTTCGCAAAAGCATTTCTGTGTTGAGCTGATATGTTCAAATGGTAAACTCAAAAGAAAGCCTTCAGAGTATAGTACCCGCTCATATATGAGGAATTACTTATTGATCAGCTGCCGGTATGTGAAAAGATCACATGCTACGTGACGTTACCAGACAGAAAAGGATGTTCCACACTTGCCATCATGGCTGCGAGTGGTGCTTATTAACACTTCCAAGTTTAAATGCAGAGATAGACATTATTCATGTTTCTAAACAGCAGTAGGCACCTCTGACATACTGAGGCTCATCTAGCTCCGCCCAGCCCAAAGATCGCCACAGCCCTGTGTAATATCACGTGACAACTGGCACAATAACTGTAAAGCTGCCTCCATGCACAGCGTGTTAGGAGGGGGGGGGGGGGGCATCCTGCGGCTCCCTGACATTGTGGAAATTTAAGAAAAACAGTGTTTTTCAAAAACTATAGTTCTGCAACGGTGCAATGGGCTACCGCCATCTTGGAATCGTCGAAAAGAGCGTTTCTTTGCAGGTTCAGATTCCCCGCTTCCGCTAGCTCTTCCACCCAGAAGCAAGTGTACAAAAAGCAAATTGTTATATTTCACTTCGAGGCTTCTAGTTGGCTACATCCGTCAAGTTGCTTCAGCAGGCCTCGCCATTGGCCCTATTTCTTGCTCTAGTAGAGAGCGTCATCTGCAGCTTGTGCGTCGCAAATTTAAATTCTGTCGAAAATTACGCTACGCGTTCCCACTCGAAGCACGGGTCGACATTTGCTTAGTTACATTTTATTTTGGCAGTTGAAAGCTCGCAAACTTAGGAGACGCGTATCTTGGAAACTTGAACACACGGTCGGAGGTTCTGCTTATCATCATTTTGGGCCTCATGACGAAGACCATTTTAGCCACATAAGGGAACAGAACTGAACACTATTCTAACCACACAATGGAACAAAATTGAACATGTGCACTCTAGTCCAAGCATCACATTGAGGAATACATGGTGAAGCTTTACATTATCCGTGCTGCTTCTTTTCATTCAATATAACAGATATGCTGTCGTGACCTCCTGCACATGCTGTCATTAATCAAGCGATCAGAAGAACTATATAAGCTAATAAGCAGCACGAGCTATTCCGGATTCATTGGAATGACCTATCAGACAATTCTTAGACACTAGATTGTTCAGAACACACAAGCCCACTGCCGCTATTTTCACAGGTAGTACAATCTACTGTGACGTTGCATTGACTGACATGCTAACTGGCATTCCCTTGAATGGGCAGCTGTACGCATGCATGTAAATAGCTTTGCAGCATATCACTCATGTAGTATTCCGATAGCTCTGCTCATCCCGACAGAGTCTGTGCGTGATTTATTTCGAGTGGCTCATTATCTGCGTATTGGGATATTTGTGGACATAATGCAGCAAGTGGTGCACAATAAATACTCACGCCACTACCTTGCATTTCCTCCATGCTTTATTGCTTATACAGTTTGTTCACAAGTTGTGATAAAAAGCAGCTTACAACTTTAGTCATGCAGCACTGACACTACACGTAGGAACACGTTTGACAAAAAACTTTATCACCATGAGTGTGTGCTTTAGGATACACATCACAATACTTTGTTCACAACCCCACAATTATGCTGTCATTGAGTCTGCCATGCTTTCGCTACAGTGCAGCTGCCCACATCTCCATGCAGCTTGTGGGCTTGGTACGGATTGTACATGTTGAGCATCAGAGTGATATGACGTATAGGTGTGGGACACATCCTTGAGACTTTACAAACAATGCTAATGTTATGTCTACCACCACAAAACACAGTTTGACTTCAGTAAGTATAGTAAAAGTTCTGTCTAACAAAAAAGGAGCTTGCAGCTCTCCACAGTCTCCTTACGTACACACAGTGGTGGTGACATTAAAATATGTATACTTATTCTACAAGCCACCCATCTCATGCACTTGCGACTTCATTTTACATGAGTGGCAGTAGTACAAGTTATCTAGGATATGCTGGTCCTGCTCACATGAAGGCTGCTGCACTAGTGACCATTATTACTTGTATGATGAGAATGCCATTCCTTCATTATTCCATTAATGGTACACTGCATGTCAGGAACATAGGTGCATCATTATACTAATGCCCAGGCATACCACTTGTGAATACATTTTTGTTTTCGACATATTCCCCACATGAAAAGCTCTACTTTTGCATCATGAAACGCTTGTGCCCCTCAGCTGCGACGCAGTCTGCAAGCTATGGGCTAACAAACACATCTAGGCAAACTTTCATATGTTATGGAAACTCTTGACAGGACCACCTTAACTTCACCAACTATGCGCATGCACAGTTGGCACTCGAATCTAGCAATGAGATGTTTCAGCCGGCAACAATGTACTCCAACCAGCAGGCAACATTTGTTTTCACTTTTCCTCTTAGGAACAATGAACACGCCAGCTCTAAAATAGCTCAAAGAATATTCAGCCCAGCTTCCAAATGTGTTATAGTACCTTAGAAAAAAACATGAAGCCTGTGTTATTTCAGTACAGTAAAATGTTTTGTACTGTATTTCCAGCTCGGCAGCTACAACCGCCTTAGCTATATCGGTTGCACACTTTCTGTTACCATACTAGTGAACCTTTGTTGCTGACAGTAAGCACATGCTGTACAACTTAGGCATTTTCAAATTACCCGTGAAAGTACTGAAATTGCTTGATGCTGTCATATCTTCAGTCATTTGGAATACACTCAATACACTTGTGATGCTGCAATAATTTGGCAATAAAAACACGGCAGATGTACACAGACCATGCCAGGTGTACTGTGTCTTAAGTGCACGTAGACATTTCTCGGTCACTTTTTGCCTTTTAACAAAAACTTTTGAAGGAACACAATACTCTCGCAGATAACACAATGTGACACAGCAATAAAGTAAATGAGATGCTACATTATATATACTTTAATTAATGTATTTTGAGCAACATTTTTAATGTTGCAAGAAAAGAACTATTAGAAATAACAAATGCAGACAAAATAAAACCAAGACAGTCCGTCCTAGACTTTGTCTGAAAAATAGCTTGCTCCCATATTACAGTCACAAAAGTGTGACTTTACGAGCTTTTCATTGCAAAATGCCCAGAAAATATATATCTTTTGTCACTGCAAGCATCCATTACCGTGAGCCCAAACGCAGTCAAAGAGCTGTTGTGTAAGATGCAACACATGTGTATATGGTAAATCCAGAAGGTATAAAAATGTATAAGTGTATAAATGCACTGTAAACTGCATCCAAACTTGTCTCTCACACGTGCACCCGCACAACAATATGTGTTGTGGGTAATAGTAAAATTCAGGAATGCTTTGATTTTAAGTAGAGTAGACTGGCATCTCCACACCTATGAAATGCGCTTCTCTAGAATGCCCAGCACATCGGCACAGCCTTTTATTGCATCCTGCCGATACTGTTCAATTTCTTTCATGACCTGAAATGTAAAGCGAAGAGCTTTAGCGTAAAGTTAATTTTCTCACACAACACGCTATCAAATGAGGGGACTTCACTGCAAAAGTGCCCAACGCAAAAGAAAGTCACTTTCTGCACACCCCTGCTACTTTCATAATTCACTAGGACATAGTTACGGCTAGAATCATCGAGTTGAAAAAAAATTCGGCAGATCCTATGTACCTGGGAATTGACGTTATGCCAAGCATGCAGAGGGAAGGTGATCGTTTTGCAATTTTTTTACTAAGCGACACGTCATAAAATGATGCTAATAAATGTACAAATGTTACACACACATACATATCTCGAAGAGTTGTAGATGTTTACATAATCAGTTGTTTGCCCGTGCGCGACGATGCCAACTGGAACATGCGTACTACCAACACTAGAAGCTGATATGAAGCGCTGATGCTCGTGAGGATGCTGGCCCTGGACACTGCTACATAAACCAACTTGAGCAGATAACAAATAACCACAATTGACGTTGACCAGATGTGACGGCTGTATCAAAAGAGTACATATGTAATGTTTAGAAAATGGGGTAAACAGCACTGCAACCACTATTGACGTTTCCCAAAGATTAGCGTCTATTTGAACAGAAGTTCTGAGACATGGCGTAGCTCTGTGGTAAGATGCTTCAATACCATGAATGCTTGGGCTCGATTCCAGCTGGGACCCTTGCATTTATTCTTTGCATTCGTAGGGTCGACGCTACTGATGTGAAATATTTCTTATCGTTTGTGCGTTAAAATTGCCCTTGTGTGTTCTCAGTCGTTTCTGGGCATACATACTAAGCGTCAATCACCTGTGGCACATACCTGCATAGCAGTGGCACATACCCGCCCGTGGATATGTGCCACTGTCTGGCGGAAAGTGTTAGACGATGTACGCGACGGAATTGTGACATTATTCATGTCTTGACTAGCACGTCATGTTCGTCAAACCATCTTACCTTCCCATGTTAATTTTGGTTCACGCCAAGTTAAGGGGGTGACCACGAGAGCACCCAAACGTAAGTGGCTAGATAGATAGATACGCTCAAAGTCACCGAAGTTCGCTAAAAATGCTTCGCATTAAAAGAAAAGTTGGAAAACGCTTGAGCTTTGCCTTCAAGAGTAGATTGCGATAGCATGATTGGGCCTTATTCGCATGCATCGCCTTCTGAACTGCTACCCTGCTTTGGTTCTCAGACCATGCTTTATCGTCATGCCATAACGAAACGAACGACTGCCTGTTGCTAGCACTGTTGTTAAGAGCCCAATAGGTCATAATTATTCTATTTTCGAATCTGCGAAGGGCCCCCTCTTCATCCGAAGGGCAGCACGCAAACCTAAGCAGCTTTTCACTGCGTTGATGGTTCTCCTGCTGTTGTCTGAGCGCTTTGTAACAGGTGGGCTTTTGAAACACCCACTTATAGCTCAATTCACATCGTTTCACGCTTGGTGTGATTCTACGCTTCTTTCACATAATATCTGATGCGTTAAGGAGACTCCTTCCACTGCATGACATTCATATGCAGTTTAACCTCTTTATAAAGGCACTTACATAAGAGACAAATGTGTATAAGAGCCAACAGTGTGCCTACAATAAAATACGGAATGATAGGAAAATGCATACGAGGTCCCCTGCTTATAAGAGACATCTCATATAAAAGAAGAGAATTGCTCCCCGGAGCATGCCTCTTATAAAGAGGGTTTAACTGTAGTGTTTTTTTTCTTCAACGATGTTTCAACAAATATTGTGGCTCTATGGTAAAACGCCTGCTTGCCACGTTGAGGGCCTGGCTTTGATTGTCACTGAGACCCAAAAATTTTTATTATTCATTTTATGTGCATATTTCTCAATTTTCCAGTCGCGGACAAGTTTTTCGTTCGAAAACAACGGCGCCAACACCAGAAGTTTTGCGAAATGAGCTCTTTAAAGCTATCACATTAAAAGGTGGCAGCATCTTTCAATATGAAAGCTTCTAACATTGTACATTATCGTACCGAGGTGCTGTTCCTAAGCAAATGGTGGTTCAGACTTGGTTTTCGCTTCGCATTGCGTTGCCTTACTAAAGAAGTATCAGTAACAACTTTGCACCATATCTTCATTTGGTCTTAAATAGAAACACTGACAGGCTGACCAAAGCAAGTTTAGAGATTTTTAGTATTTTAATTTTTTACAATGGCTGCTGGAAGTCAAAAGCCGTAAAGAGGCCATACAATAGCTTTTCGGCCTGGTCAGAAAATGCTGCCACTTTGCATCTAACGAGTGGAAAAGGTGCATATATGTACGAATAACATACCTCGTCCCTGTAGACCTCATCTTGCAGGCCTTGACAGTTTAGAATGACGTTCCAGTAGGCTCCAAACACCCCAGTTTCTAGGCAGCGCGCCCCAACCTGAAATTAGAAGTGGCAGGGCTTATTATGCTTTTAGATATTGATGTTTGCTATCTGTATTTTAATGTGCAGCATCTTATCGGAAATATCTTGAAATTTCTTTAAACTGTTTCTTTTTTTTCCTCAGCATCAAAAAAAAGAAAAAAAGAAAGAATCGAGAACCTAACATTGCAGAGAAAAAAAGCTTGAGTTATGAAAAGTAATAAATAAAATATGCCGTATTAAACTATCATTAATACAATATATATGCTGGTAAAATGAATTTATTTGAATTTGTCTGACTGTGTGATGTCTATCATATTTACTTACGTGTAATTAGTGCTGGCTAGTGTCGATTGGCCAACTGATGGTTAAAGTTGGCTAAATGCAAAGTTAAAAGTGGTGTTCTTGAAGAATACTTAATCGGCCATTACTGGCCTAATAGGCATTCCTATTTAGTGTCCCTTAATTCTAACAGGCTGCCTCTTTTCGTTTCTTGTTCTTCCTGCTAAGAACACTGGGTCAAGTTACGGCAACTCTCTGTGCATGCCTATGACTACTCAACTGCTGCAGGACAGTCCTACTAGTACGCCTACGCCCACCAGTAGCATAGTGTCACGTGGCCGTGACATAGGCGAAGGCTGAAGTTGGCAACTTCCGAGATGAAACTCCTTATTTGGCCAAACTTGTAGCCAGGAAATGGAAACTAAAACTACGGCAATACACACTGTAGGATGATAGTAGTTCGGGAAGGGCATTTGTCCTGGTGTGCCATTCCTTACTTTGCCAATGACTCCTACTGCTACTACTATATACATAGCTACTGCAGTGCCCACTTATTTGCTTTTGCTGACCACGAACTTGACTGACACTGGAGAACAGCTGCGCAAAGCTTACAAGTCGCTCATCGCCCCACCATGCTACCACATCGAGAAGGTGACTCGCCTGCAAGTCTGCTCTTGCGCCGATGTTGATGATGGATGCCAGTTCCCTGGCAGTGTCCCACAGCTTGCTGACAGACCGAGCCACGCCAAGTGGGACGGCAATTGCCTTCTTTAGGCCAGCCTGCATTGCAGCCTCACGGCTACGGGTGACACTCGCTTAATTTCCAGCCCCGAGTTTCGCGTGTGATTTGAATTAGAAGTGAACTTAGCACAGACTGGCACTCACACTTCTTCCTCTTCATGGGTGTTCTTGGGCAACTTGTGAGCAGCCTGCACGGCAACATAACGAAGCATCACCCGACAGACATTAGCTGTGATGGCAAGACAAGTGTCTGACACTGTCGAATAAAATTCTGTAAGAGTTTACATCACCGGTGAAAGCTTGCATCAATAATATTTTACTTTATGATCAATCACGGGCCAGTGCACTTTTAAAACTCGTTCCAATATCTGTGCTATGTCACGAGCTGCAATCATACTCATCTCCAGAACTGTGTCGGTCCTACACAGTTTTTAAAAAAGTAACATTGCAGATTAAGTTGTATTCCGCACTCATTCCTGCAATAATTAAGAAAGCTGTAGTTATGTTACAACTCGTTAATTATACCCATGAATATTGTGCCAAATGAGTGTGCTGCTTTTGCCAGGTCACTAAAATAAAGCAGCAGTGGGTTTTGCAATGCACTGGCTCTTTCTATCATTCCCAGTTAGCAATGTACTTACCCTAGCTAATGTACTTAATGTACTAATGTACTTACTCAGCTAATGACCTTAGAGGCAATGCAGCAAAAGAAGTGTACTTGTATATTAAATCTAACATGGCAGTTTATTCAGTAAAGAAATGTTACTAGCATTCTAAATTTACCCCCAGTGATAGTCTTGCTTCACTGAATGCATAATGTAGAGCTCTAAGTTATCAACACTACAATGACCAAGACAGTATTACATCATCTTACCGTGAAACACTGTTTCTAAATGCTCATCTTGATTATTATAACAAACTGCATATGGTAAGCTGTCATTATGAAAACTGAGAATGTGAAAGCACAGAAGCAAGTTTATGGTGGTGCAACTGAGTGAAGTAGGGAAGAAGTCAATGACATCACCATGTAGTCGTTGAACGCCCCCGTGTCAGCGTCTACCATGGGCAGCAATTCATCCATAGTGTGATGCATTATGGGAATGAGTCGACGCATCTGGTCATCATAGCGCTCCCACTGACGCTTGCCATAGGTCATCTTTCCAACCATGGCTCCCAGAGCAGCACCCTGTTATACAAAACAACACACATGGTGAGTGCAATTACATTAGTTCTCGGATAGTTAACCCGATCCATTCAGGACAACGCCAGATGAACCAAACAAAGCAACTGTGCACATGGGCATGCGTAGGGTATGCCTTCAGTGGCGAGGTTCGTTGCAGCGCCCTCCTTTTCTATTATGGCAATGTATGGGCTGACTTTTGAACTCCTCTTCGAAATTGCAGCACCCCCCTTCCTATTATGTTAATGCATAGGGTTGACTTTGCTACCCCGCCATCTCAGATAACTAGGGGGAAGGCACCCTAACCCCTGTGTGCATACCTATGACTTTGCAGCTTTTAACATTAACTGCAGAAACCACTTTGTCAGGAGTGCCACTCATCCAACGTACCTAACACAGTCAGTTTAAGCACTATAGCTTTCACCATTGTGACCTGATGTTACGTTTTCTCAAACAATGTAACGAAAACGACAATTACGAGATCAAGCACTGCGCTGGGTAAAAATGAGCAGCCGAAGAAACATCCTGATGCTTCCACATTTAATTCACATATATACCCAATAAAGTGGATGGGGGATAGCCACCATGGCAGCTCAGTTGGTAAAGCATCAGACACGTTATTCTAAGGTCGCAGGTTCGGTTCCTGCCCAAGGCAACTTATCTTTTCGTCCACTTTTCTTCACATTTACATTGCAATTACCTCATGTAACATCCCCTATACTTTCCTTGGCATGATTGTCTGTTAGATCTCATTAATATTGTGTCTAACAAAGAAAACGAGCCCTTAATTGTAAACTTCTTTCCTTCAAAAAAGGTAATGGTGAAATATACAGCCAGTCAAACTTTGCCAGTGAATTGAGCTTTTTATTCACTGACAACATTGTAGACATGAGCACTGACAACAATGCTGGAACTGTGATATAACACTGCAACACTGATGAGATAGACAACACAGCAGACTGGAAGCAAGTAAATAACACTAGTGTCCTCGTATGCTTTGTACTCTTTATCTGATGACTGCCAAGGCACTAACTCGAAACATCGTGATCAGCAGCTGAAGACCACATCCAAAAACTAATAATTACATGTAAGCTGATAATCATGAGAAGATTTTAGAGGAACTCAATTGGTATGATCAAGAGGAACATGAAAGAAACACCGTTAAAAGTGTTGCCCATTTGCTGCCTTTCTACGAGTGCTGCCCTTCTTGCCCATCTTTTAAGCCCATTCAGATTCCGCCTGCCCATATAATACCACCTCTGGCAAGCGACAGCTAAAAAAGGAAGCTAATAAAGAAAAAAATCAATTCTCCAGAATTAGTAAATTACCTCTTCACAATACTAATTCACCACTCAGTCTGCGAAAAGAAGCTTGGCAAATACAAAACGTGCCAAATGAAATGCAGGTGGTGACACAGCTGCCGTGAAGTTCCTGCACCGTTTTGCCGTAATGTCAACAATTTTAACTGCGATTTCCAAGACACACATAATTCCTTATCAGCAAAGTTTAATTAAATTATGCTCTATAAAGGCAGAGACTTAAAGAAACTGTCTACAGTTCAAAAAAAGTTTTTTTTTTTAATTTTTGTGGAAACGGGAAGATTGCTTGTCATATCAGTGGCAACGAGCGTGCTTTTGTCCAATAAAAAAATTATGTTTTTAATTTGGCTGTGAATGTCGTAAAAGTATCATCGCTAGCGTCACTCAACGACATGACCAAGAAACCGAGCAAGTAGGCTTATTTCGCTTGAAAACAAATACTATGTAAAATTTAAAATTGCATATTATGCACTTTTGGTAGTTCTACAAGGTGTTAAAGAGTACTTTTAGCAGTTTTTTTTTCCTCATGTGTTGAAATAGGCACTTGGTGGTGTTACTGACGCCACATTCACCTGCCTGTCCACCGTGTAAAAATGTGTGTGCGGCATTTAGCACCGCTCGAAAGAAGATGTTTAATAAAACATCTAAGCGCAACTGAACAAGTTTTTCTCTTCTGAGGAGCACGTCTCATGTTCGTTCAGTTGCATGTTTGGCATCAATAGAACCACTACACTTTGTTTCACAACACTGACGTACCAGTGTTGCTGGAGTACACCAACACCAACACTGCCCCTTGATTGCGGTGATTTTTCAGGCTAACTAAACAAAGCATTAAATAATACAGTAATAATACATTATCTGGCACCTTACAGAGCTCTGAACTATTATTTAAGTACTTGTTTTATCATTAAGCAAAAGCTCATTCAGCTGACTAAATCTGCATGTGGTTCTAGATTTTGACGTTCACCAGCATAACCATTGTCATTGCATGCTAAAAACAGTGTTTTGGGTGTATTCCTTCCAATTAAAAATGACAGTACATATATAGAAAAATTTCATTAAAAAATTTCTGCTTGCTTTCCAGGGAAACCGCTGCAGAGTTGGACACTCCAGACAGTGCTCTTTCTATTTCTACACAAAACAGAAAAACAATAAAGCACGGTAGGCAGTCCCTCTGACTTGGCAAGTTTCACAAATTTTTATCGAGCCAACACGACCACAATGAACAGAAAATACTTTGAAATCAGAGACATTATACTGACATTAAGGCGGAGGAGTACCGATTATGAGATACATACGAGAGAAGCTACTGCAGCAGCAACTGAACCACCGCCTGGTGTGGGTGTCCTGGCTCCGACAACGTGAATGAATTGGCACAATGTTTTCTGTGCCAGCGGGCCCAGTCTGTCATCAGGCAGCATGTATTCGATGATGCGCTCCGATGGATCAAATGGGCCAAGTGAGTTGAGACCGAGCCGGTTGATGGCCTGCGCAAAGATACAGAATGTACAGCTGGTCCAAAGAGCCACATCTGCTTGAGCAACAGAAGAACGCAGTAATTGTTACTGTTAACAATGTCTAAACTGCATAATCAGATCATATTTCACACTGCCAATAACAAATTACTGGTGGAAAAAAAAAAGAACAATGTGTAAAAGAGGCAAGAAGCATGCATAGCATGCTAGTCGGTCTGTTCCTCTCTCCACGCATGTGTTTAATAGCTTCAGTTGTAATCACAAAGCTCTGCACAAAACACATGTTTCAAGTGATTCAGTGTGTCACTGTAGCCACTACATTTGTGTTGGCATGATAGAACACATTATAATTACACCTGTTGATAACATCAGGCTGTCAGAGTTGCTAAGGTATCAGGATTGGTCACAAATATGTTTGGCTGGTCTATATACTTGTCAGCCAGCTGTGCATACATGTTAAGCTACGTTGTCCAAACACATTTCTATGTAAACGCTGTCTTAGCAAGCATATATGAATCTTCGTAGCTTTCATTTCAATTTCATTAACTTACTTACACAGGTTAGACATCTTATGAAATGGTTACGAGCTCAATTCAATGAATTGCAAGAAAATTAAGTCAGCAAGCTAATGTCAAGGATTACTATGTCAAGATTCTTGTGAATTAGGCGTGGTCTGGTAATTACACCAATAAATGCCAAAAGGGCAGTCACAATTGATTAAGATGCAAAGAAAGATGTGTAAATGAGGTGAATTTTGTAGAAGGTTTTCATGACACTTAAATGCAATGATGTCAAGTTAACTTGCTTGTGAGTGAGTGTTCAATGTTTCGCATACACGCTTTTGTATGCACAGGCATAGCCAATAATGGTTCAACACTTCCCTACCCCTTTCACAAAATTTTCAGTTTAACATTTATAAAAAATGTCTGGTTATGCCTCCTGTGTGTTGTATACATGTATGTGTTGCTATGATTAGATTACAGAGGTAAATGCTCACCAGGTGGACTTTCTGGTCCTCTTCAAGAACAAAAAGGTTTTCCTTTTTCATGTAAAATTCAGCAGCCGCCAATATGGCCTTGAGAGGAATGACGCCCACTATCTGGGAGCCTGTGACTGCTAGTTTTAATGATCTTGCAATTCTTGAAATCTGAAAACAGTACAAAGAGTTTGTGATACATAACAAATCACAGAAGAACAATCCTCATAGACACGACCTTCTAAAAAAGCTGTCTCTATTCATTAGGTTTTTTATAGAACTACCGTGAACGTTGCAGTAAATTGCAAGTGAAAGAGTCTCCTTCTCTCAGTATTGATTCTAAAGAATAGCACTGTTCCAAGAAGTTGGTGGTTTTAAGGTTAGACGTTATAAAATGAACGTTGTTCATTTCACAATTGCACAGTTATTAATTGCATTACGGTGGTTGAGTGCTACTGTACACAACTCAATATTATTTTACATGCCAAGGCCTGAAATTTTTCACATTATAACACTGGCTAACATGTGAATACTCCAATCAAAAGGTACACAATCCACAAACAACAGCTCGAATGGAACATGTATGTTGTGTGTTATGATATGACTTGAGTTAAAATTACTGAAAGATGTAACACACGTTCTTACCTCCTCATACACGACATGAACTGGTGTGATGTCATGGTCCAGGACATTCACCGACACTTGTGCAATGTTATTTTCTTCGAGCCACCAGCCTACAGCCTGTATGCTTTTGAGGAGACCCGGCTGCAACGAGAAGTGGTGCGTTGGCCAACATCAGTGTAGAAGTTAGGAACAAATTTTCCGTGTTTCGAGAGCTGTAACATTACCAGGTGGTTTTCATGACACTTACATGCAATGTCATAAAGTTCAGTGCAATGTCTAGATCCTTGCTAATTTGTGTTTTAAAAAGACCCAAACCTCGGAGCACTGGCAGTACAGTTGCTCTATTCCTACATTAGCAACTCTAACAGTTTCCCTCGTTTCCTGTGAAGATTTACACAGATCCTGTAGATCATGGGACCTGCACGCATGCGGTATCCATATTACCACACCTATTTAACAACATAGCTGCTTAAGCCAACCAGGTGCCATAAACTAGCATTTACCAGTCAGTACATACTGCAGCTTCTCACAAATCATCAAGACCAAGTAAGCTCCACAAATGGTAACAAGGCTATAGATTTGGCTGGTTAGTTATTCATGACACTGAGAGAAAAGCGTGAAAACTAGAGGTGGTTGAAGAACAGACCGAGGCGGGAGCTATTGGTTTTTGATTCAGAGATATGTCATATATACAGCAAACATGAACGCAGGGAATGGAGAAGCACGGACTAAAGATGACCACTGCCTAAAGATGACCGCAGTGATGGGAGCTTGCCAAATCACACATTACATTAGTGTGCACCTTGCCATGCATCCCAGAAAGCACAACTCTTCTTGGGAGAGGTTAATAAAAGCTTCATCTGGCACCAGCTCCTAATGATCCTGCTATGTTTACTGGTGCACTGCCAATAACCATAATATAATGGGGGATACAGCGGCACTCCAAACAACACAACAGAAAAATATAGCTCGTCCACAAAGTACTGCAAAAGAACAGTGCTTGTTTTTGTCTGTTCTTTGTCCACATCCAGTCTGTATAATATTGCAGTATCAATTTCACAAACGAAGCTATGCTTTCAAACTAGTATAATCTAATTAATTTGAACAGTATTAATTTCAGTTTACTCGAACTGATGCTGCGGCCACAGCAAAGTTATGTGTATATTCCAATGGCTGAAAACACCGAGTAATTAAAATGCGCAAGCATCTGTGAGGGTTAATTTGAACATGCCATGCACCAAAAATGTCTCGAATCGCATAGCAGTACTTATGACCAGGGTCTTTTCGACCCTGCTACAGAGAGAAAGCACAAAAGACTCCCTCTTACCACACCTCCTCCCCCCTTGGTTTGGAACTCGTTAGCAAGGTTCAAGCCATATTCATCAGTTCTTTGCTGGATAGACGTGTGCAGATGAGCATAAATGGCTACATTTCTCAATGATGTGTATGGTGTAGTTTGAAGAGGAAATATACGCGAATAAACCTTTGTGTACTTTACATTCACTCATAGTGCATGTGCCATTGTAGGTCTTCAATACAACAAGCTTTTTCGATTCCAACTTCTCTTCATTTGAACAAGTTTTCGGGCCTTTCTGAATTTTAATTATCAAGACTCAGCTGTATTTGTCAGCAGATACTAGTTGATGATATTCTTACCTGTCCTTTTCCCCTTCCTTCCTCTCTTATGTCAAGGGCAATGCGGTGTGCCTGCTCCTTGGTAGAGAGGATGTTGATGTTGTATGCGATGAGGAACTTGCGAGCACCTGACATGGTGGCTCCCCATCGTGGCACAAACTCTGACGGTCCATAGTCGGGTCTCCATTCGGGCTTTAGGATCTAAGCAGGCATAAGAATGCACACTAGCTGGAATCTACACATAGATGGTGCCTTGTTTTTCATTACTGAATGACTCTCAAATAACTCGCATCTTTAAAGCAGCAAAGTGATAAACAAGGATAAACAAATTTTACTAGAATACACCAGGTAACCTTTTCAAGTGGAAAATATTTGACAAGTCATGTCTGATTTGAATGCCCAAAAGCTACGTCCAAAATAGTGAAGTGCAACAAGACATAAGATGTGAATACATACTATGTTTGTATTTCACCTTCATATATGAAAACCAGTCTGAAAGCAGTGATATCCAGTCGAACAGCTTAACAGACTTTATCTCAATAAAGTGTATGTCTGTGCCTGGTTATGGGTATAGCTGTCAAGTTTATAACTGAAGCATACTTGCTCAAGGAGCGTTTTGGCATTTTTCGTTGCTCTTTATGACTTTGATGTATCATCGCATACAAAAAAACGATGGAGTTGCCCTTGGCCTTATGTTGTAAAGAGTGACATGACCGTGTGTGAACAAATGGGCTTTACAAAGCACGCTGTACATATGAAGGTGCCAATTTTCCTAGTCAAGTGTTCAAGGAAAGCTTCAGTGACCGTCTTCATATTTCTTTTTAGATTGTGTTCTTGCCAATGGCAAATGGTATTCCATGTCACTGTTTGTGCAAGTTGGAATAGTCAGCAACATCAGCATCCACCATGCTACAAAAATGCCAATTACCTTGTCACACAGCCCTTCATATTCTCCTGAACGAATTTGTGGCACGCTACGTCTATAGTCCTGCTGCGCCGCAAAGCCATAGAGGTAAACTGCAAGGAAAAATGCGGCAGTCAGAGCAGTCACTGATCAGTGTAAAGCAGTTGAGTGAAACAAGCTGTTTGAGTGGTACGTACCGGGCACGTTCAACTCTGCCGAAAGCTTCTCTCCAAACTTTCTGGCACAAT
The DNA here is from genome assembly GCA_013436015.1 of Rhipicephalus annulatus. Classification (NCBI taxonomy): domain Eukaryota; kingdom Metazoa; phylum Arthropoda; class Arachnida; order Ixodida; family Ixodidae; genus Rhipicephalus; species Rhipicephalus annulatus. The sequence goes on along the minus strand of WOVY01004571.1, from coordinate 282,170 downwards.
AGACGCATTCCTCCATCTCGACACCTTGAACGGGGATGAATGGGCACACATCCAGCGCCCCAAGCCTGGCATGCTCTCCTAGAAGTATAGCACATCAAAGATCAGCTTTTAACTTGCAACCTATAACCTAAGGTAATTAATCTAAAGTAAACTGAAGGTTTACTGCAGCTTCAAGAACATTGACTGAATTCATTATGAATGATTAGTATATATGACAAGAAATCTTTGCAAGACCACAGGGCTGGTAATGATCAGCCTCTAAACAGAAACTCTCTTCACGACTGCCTTGAAATCCCTGTGATGTAGGGTGAAGGCACCCAGCCTCCCAAATGTTTAATCGTTCCAGACATCACCCCGAGGGGCAGCACATTCCCTTGTGCTGTAATTGCCATGTGTCATTCGTGGTGAGAGACAATATGGTGGAATTTTTTTTTCTTTTTGATATAAGACATTTCTCTTTTTTCAAGCTATTCATGCTGTTCCATACGTATATCACAAGTAATTTTTTTTTTCTTTGAGTGTCCTCTATATGTAAGCTATGTGAAATTATAATGTTTATGTAGCCTATAAGGTATTGTTGCTGCTGGCTTTATTAAAGTGTATATACTTTGGCTCACAAAACCTGATACTAGCTTTACAGCAGCTCTAATTTATTTATGTTGTGCACAACTAATGATTTAGTGAAAAAAAAATTATGTGAATTCTTTTTTTCTTGGCAAATAACAGTTTAATGTGCACTCAATCACGATGGAGGTGCAAGGTATAGATATTATAAAATATTCGTACACATGCAGAATTGCTACATAAAAACAAGCACTAACCTCAATCGCAATAAAAAACTTGTCCTCTTGGACCAGTCGTCAATTATACTGGAGAGCACTACAACTGATTGTCAGTGCACATAATTTTACATCAATTATCATAACAAAAACTAATTACAATATTGCAGAACTTACTGATATGGCTAACGAACAGCTCATGTGAGAAAGCCAGCTTACAGACATTTTTGTTAGGAATATTCCCATGCTAACGAACAGCTCACGTGAGAAAGCCAGCTTACAGACATCTTTGTTAGGAATATTCCCATGCTTGATTTTTAGGACACTTGTGGTATTATAAATTGAATCTTTTTTTTTTCTTTACAAAACACTTATGCCACTTATTACACTTTTTCTGGCAAGGTAAATTCAATCATTAACTCAGCATATTTCTCTATAAAGGTAGTCTACAGAAGTAAATACATGCACATCTCTGTCGCCTTACCTTTGTGCTTTGTCATGTCAATACGTTTGTAGGCAACCCTAGCAGCATTGAGTGCTCCCTGGATTACTGCATCGGGTGAGCCCACAAAGGTGTACACAGTTCGGTTGGTTGAAGAGCCTGGATCAACACCCAGCAGAGACACGCCTTGTGTTGTCTTAATGGCTTTTGCGATCTCGTCAATAACCTGGAAAAAATTTCACAACAGGAGCAAAAGAGTTAGTGGCTATCCTTTTTATGAACTAAGTCCTCAATTAAGGCACACAGACATGAAAAATAATAAAAGGCACTAAATCTTACTTCGAAGACGAGTTTTGAGTGTGAATTCGCTGCATTTGTCTATCCTCTGTGTTGAGACATTTGCCATTATGGTGTCATTACGGTGACCAGGCCATTATGGTCACCAGGCCAACCTCTCATTCGCATGAAGCTTCACGTCGCATGGCAAAGAACTACATTTCTCCCATTATGTGGAGCAGGGATGTGATACGTGATAGCTGGCACAATATTACACACACGCAAGGTCTTGCACTGTTCCTGTTCGGTGTGGAAATTTTCAAATGAGTGCAAGCAATATTTTTTTTATAGGAAAGCAACCTTCACTGTTGACCGATTCTAGTCTATTTCGCCTGCATCCGTATAAGTGTTACTCCTGTGTTAGAGTAGATTTACATGGCTTTGCCTGCCTTTTCTTTTCTATGCATGTATAAGGCGACATATGCTCAGGGTACAAAGAGCCCATGTCTTTTTTTTTTGTCCACTCTGTTATCTGCTGTATTGCACTGTTTTCTTTTTCTTTATTACAAATGTTTGTTCCTCTCTTCACTGTTTTTTTTTTCCTCTTCATGCACGGCATCATGCAGCAAAATGCAGCAGTTGGCAGAGCTCACAAGACTAGCTATACTGGTCATCATTGTCTTTGGCTGTTCCCGCAGGATTTAGCCTATACCACGGGTTCTCAAACTGGGTTCCGCAGAAACCAATGGTTTCATGAAGGACACCTTAAGGTACTGCAAGCGGCTAAAATGAGCGCAATCCACAGCCATTTTCTATACATGTATGTATTATCTGCACCCAGAGTCTATAATATTAGTGAGAATTCTACATTAACAGTGATGGCCTTTGACATGAAAGAAAAGAGAACAGGCCGACACAGCCAGTGTTAATGCTGGCATCAACATACCTTATCACTCATTGAGTGACGTTAGAACTTACTGCATCTTCCCCCCCTTCTCATTTCCCAATTTCTGACTGTCTTCATACTCAAGAAAGTAAGAGCTAGGGGTTCTGCAACAGTCTTGAAAAGCTGTTGGGGCTCCCCAAGGCCAGAAAGTGGATTCGCGTGAAAGTGAAGCCATGATGGATCTGTGGCTAAGGTGTTAGGCTGCTGAACCGAAGGTTGCAGGTTCGATCCCTTCTGTGGCGGTCACATTTCAACGGAGAAGAGATAGTAGAGGCCCGTGTACTGTGCGATGTCAGTGCACATATTAAAGAGCATCAGATTGTTTAAGTATCTGGAGCCCTCCACTACAGTGTCTCTCAAAATCATATTGTGATTTTGGGACATAAAACTTCACCTACTAAAAAAAAAAAGAGAGAGAGAACCCCAGTCTATAAATTTGCAGAAGCCTCCCAGGTGAAAACGTGTAACTGGGTATCCAACTGGTATCAAGTGGTCCCGGTTGGGAACTAACTGGTCCCATTTGATTGTAGTTGCAACTGGCTCCAGTTGGCAAATGGTACCAGTTACAACTTCACTAGTCCCAGCTGGGAACTAACTGGTCCCAGTTGCAAGTGGTTCCAGTTAGCAGTTGGTACTTGCATAATCAGATATGCTACTTGACATCCTCCTAGCACAAACTCATTCCAGGAGTTGAGTATTGCTAATTTTTGTATTCTAGATGTTTGGCTTCTTCAAAAGAATTGTTTCAGCCCCATGAATGCACTGTTTCTCAATTAATTTACCGCTGCGTTAAAATAATTCTACCTTCCAATGCAGCTGGTAGTTGCAAAGGAACATCTATTTACAAAGCTAAACATATTCTTTCGACTTTTTCACGCTGATATTGTCTCTCTGCTGTAAGTGAGCTGGTACACTGAAAGTGGATTGTTTTAAACCTCGCTACTCTCTACCCGCACAATATATATGCCAGTAGTTCTTCACGAATATGCGTCGTGTGTATCCACACACACACACACACACACACACACACACACACACACACACACACACACACACACACACACACACACACACACACACACACACACACACACATATATATATATATATATATATATATATATATATATATATATATATATATATATATATATATATATATATATATATATATATATATATATATATATATATACATGACACTTCCACGTTTAAATTGACATAGATACCCAATAAAGTGGCTGGGGGGATAGCTGTCGTGGTAGCTCAGTGGTAGAGCATCGAACACGTTATTCGAAGGTCGCAGGTTCGGATCCTGCCTACGGCAAGTTATCTTTTCACCCATTTTTCTTTCTTCTCATTTACATCACAATTGGCCTAATACCTTTTCCTATACCTTCCTTGGCATTATTGTCTGTCGGATCTCATTATTATTGTGTAAAACACGAAAAACGAGCACTTAAGTATATGCTTGTTTTCTTTATATATATATATATATATATATATAGAATCATTGATGATGTGAGTATAGTACGACTATTACAATTTATGAAAGGCGGAAAGCTGCTACACTAACTTTCCTCTGTTGTGATATTGAAACTTAATTCAGTGCACTGCTATTTCTCAACAGATCGTTCGGGCGGCCCTGCTCTTTCTTCTTTTAAATGCCAACATATTTCCTGCTCCAAATTTATAAAACGTACGTTGTGATTTATACGGTTTGATTTATACGTACGGTCTGATTTACAAGACGTACGTTGTGCATAAGATCGACCTATGTAAATTTAGGCAGAGCAATATTACATAACAAACGAGCACGAATGTTATGGCGTTGCAAAATTAGGCGTCACGCACGTGAAAAACGAAACCCGACCCAGCCTGCAGCAATCTAAACGACTCTCAGGTGAATTTCGAAAAGCCGCGGTTTCGATCCGGTAGGGTTTAGGCGAAAGTGTACATCAAAACCGCACCTGCGCACAAATATTTATACGCGCAAGCGTCGAGCGCTCTTCAAGAATTGTAGTCGCGCGAAAAGGTGGCGAGTTTATTTAACCACGCATCCTGCGTATGCAAAATTCTCTAGCCGACTCGGCTTCACGGGCATCGATGCGTAAACGCGACTGAAACCGCGAAATCATTTTTGGAAGGAAGCACCTACCTCTTGGTCCTGGCCCTCAGAAAAGTTGGGCACGCATTCCACTATCTTCGTACGCATGTTGAAGTCCAAAACGGAAGCAATGCAAGGTGTTTGGCGGCTGAAAGGCTTGCTACATACAGAAGTGGCTGTAATGCTTATCGTCTGCTAGTGAACCCTGTCAGAGGCAGCATCGGAGGCGCCGCCTGTGTGTGTTGTAACACGCGACCGCACGTTCTGTGACCGCACCAGACCGCACACGAGTCTTCAAGCGATAGCAGCGCCATCCATACAACGGCGCTGTAAATCAATTGTAGCTCTCCTTTCGTTTCTTTAGTCGCTCTAGTCCTTGTTCCTTTAGTTCAATACAGGCACTGCGCCGTGTCGCCTGTAGGCAGACAGAAATTAGGTGCCTTTTTCCTTTTCCACATGAACCACTACCACCACCAGTTCAAAATGGCATGGGCGCGACAGGCAAATAGCATGCTCTCCAGTCAGGTGTCGTGCGGGGCTCAACCCATGCAATGGCGAAAGTCGTACGGGTGTGGCACACACTTTCACTCGCGATCAGCCCCGATCAGGATTGAATTTCTGGACCGCGAGTAGGCTCCGCTAGCATGTTGCCAGGAACTTGATACCGATCGGCCTCGGATTGCGAGCCAAAAGCCTACAAGCGCATCGCCGCAAGCATGCCTTTTATTTATTCTTTTTGTCTTGCTTTAGCTGGGCTGCTTTCGAGTCTTTTGAACAATGCTAACAATGCCGAAAGTTGTGCCCAAACATACGCACGTTTGAAGCGCATGTTTCTTTCTAGTAACAGTGACGCTGGGCGCCTCCCGAAAGCCATTAGCTAATTGTGGGTGATGATAACGCTGTCGCCAGCCGGCGCCTAAGTTCTTATCAGCTCATGAATGTTCCTTCAGGCTGCTTACTATCGCACCTATCGCAGAGCAGTGCGGCTGGAAAGCGAAAACATCGTACAGACCTCCTAAAAGGTGCCGGATAAGCCTGCTTGTTGTCCCCCAAGGCAGGCGCGCGAGGCTGCATCGTAAATCTCTGGCTCAGCTCAGCTTGCGCGTGTACACTTGCATCGCAGTGCATGTCCAGGTTCGTGAAAATTCCTCCTGCCAACCCATTCGAAGGACCATTGAAGCAAGGGCATGCTCCGAATTTTCGTGCTGCACATAATTATGCCTGCCTTCGCACCAAGTCATTGATGTGCGAGAAAGTTCCTGGCTGCCTCTTACAGAATATAGTCCTTGCCTGTTTTACAAGTAAAACTTGCACACCGGCTTCCATTTCAGAGCGAGACAGATAAACAGCACAGGAACGAAAGTCCGTCAATAGTGTGTGCTTTGGCTGGTCAGTTATTTTCTACTCTAGTTCTTTTAACCAATAGAAACAGCACATATCGCTCGTGTTATTACTTAACCAGTCGTATTCAATTGTACAGTGGCAGACCATATATATACAGGATATATATACGAAGATATACAGGACATCTTCGTATAAGCGAGGGGCGTTCAAATTTTCGATTGATAATGACGGTTAACTGCATGTGCAATAACTATGAGCAATTGAAAAGCTTACATAAATATGCTGAGGAAAGTATGCATGCCCAGACGAAGACATGTCCAAAAACAAGCCCACATTTTAAAATTGATTTTAGCAATATTCCCTGTTAAACGGTCTTTTAGCATTGATTGATAATGACCTGCATGTATGTGGCACACATTTTAAAATTGATTTTAGCAACATTCCCTGTTAAAAGGTTTTTTAGCATTGATTGATAATGACCTGCATGTATGTGTGGCACACTTTCCCAATTTGTTGGAACTCCAAGCTACATTTACAGAGCAAGCCTTGTAGTTGTCAATAGCACAAACATGCAGTTGTGAAGCAAGGTTACGAACACTAGTCAGCACTTAACCCGTGTATCTCATGTTCAATGTTTGTTCCCACAAACTGCAGTTCTCTGCCACAAATCTATGGCAAAATGCTTAATGTGTGTTCATATTAAGTGCACGTGACTCCCAGCTATCTATAGTGCACTAAAAAATAAACCACAAACATCCCTCAAAAAGAAAGTTTAATCGCATAATTCAGCAAGCATCCTCAATATGTCCACATAGTCTAAAGATAACATATCTTTGACAATTAAAGCATACATCACTGGACACTGGGCAACACACTACGTAACCGTTTACAAGCACTAATTCTATGTGCCCAAATAATGGCATATTATGAACATCTATCAAGCATGCACTACACACAATGAAGTGTACACAACGAAACCAGTGCATAATTTATACAAAATGAGTTTGCCACATATGTAACACTCAGTTCCCCCCCGATGAATATGGCATGTTCCACAAGACACCACCACTCACACGTCTATCTTTGTCAGAGTACCCAGCATATAGAAGACCTAAGCAAAAAATGCGAGAAACCACAAGTGGTTGTTTCAACGTAAATTCTCATGAAAAGCCTGAGTGATACAATCAAGCTGAACCTAGAGAAATTCAGTAGTCTGTTATTGTGCCCCCTTTCTCCCACCCATTTAAATGGTAAAAGAAAGTGGCAAAGTCTGTACTGTCAGCACAAAACCATAGACAAGAATGTAGCTTACTTCGAAGGAATTGCAGCAACAGCAATTCCAAGTCGTTTCACGGCCACAGCGCTGGGATGCTACCTCTCCCAACCAGATAACATTTTATTACCGGAAAGATAACTGCTATGGTCATGACCTTACATTTCAGCACAGCCTGTTTAGTGGTTTGGAAACAGAAAAGTAACACTTAGCACACCACTACTACAGGTAAAAACAATACCAAAAGAAAAGCTTGAAGCAGCAACTAACCACTACATTAAAAAAGTGTGCGTCAACTGGTCCACTGTTTTTCAATACTATATGCAGTCACTTGAAAGATGTGGCCCCTATTCAGTCGCATAAGAACAGGGACTGAAACTAGGTTTGGTATACTGTAGAAATTTTAGTTTAACGCCATACTTTATAACAGAAACTAGTCACAGCTCTACACAGTTACAGCTGTTACAAGGGTGGTAAGTTGTAAACAGTGTTTTTAAAAAGAAAGGAAGTGCAAAATGAAACATACACTATATCAATGCAGCTCTCTATAGCTCTCATCCTGAGCTGATGTAATATGAAGCTTTGTTTTATTTTTCAAAGCGAAAATTGCCTGTAGTTTTCAAGTCAAGCTTTTGTTAACATTCCCATACCAAGCTTCGGCAAGGTGTCATTAAATATGCAAATTTAGATTAGCTATTGCACACATATAGTCTACACTTCATTGCAAGAAACAAGATATTACACGCTTATTAGGCTCATAAGATGAACACGGGTGTACCAAATTTGAAGACCAATCAACAGTTGATTCTCATACATAAACAATTTTATGCAATACTGACCCTGTACAGCATGCTTAACCACATTGCTGACCTTGTTAGAAGTACGCTTTAGGGCATGAGACAGAGGCTTTTAAGTGACGGTTGCTGACGTGCACAAGTCATTATGGAGCAAGTTTGTATGAGCCAACAATATTTTGAGAATTATTAAATGCCTTGTTTGACAGCAGCTGCGGCCTGCCAGAACGGTGTCCTTTCATCAGCATAAGGCCAAAGTCTCATTGTGATCACGACTATTAAGAGAAGAGCACTTATCGTGGCACAGCGTTCAATATTGAAAGTAGTGAATACTACTTGCAGCATATGCGACAGAGTTGTATTTTTGCTTGCAATTTCAAAGGGGCTATTTGCAACTGTTTGGTACAGACAAATAACTGAATATATAGCAAGTCCTTTTCTTTACCATGTGAACTCAGATTTTCAAACTCCTGTAGTGCAAATGAAAAATAGTGGCAAGCTCTTATCCTCATGAATGATCATCAGACAATTTAATACGAAGTGAACTCGCATTAGTTAATGCAACGTTTCAGGTTAGGCCATCTTGTGCACTCTTAACATTGCTTATGAATTCAATAACAAAAAATGCAGTACACATTAAGAACAAGTATCAAATGTCAACCACCAGCACTGTTTCCTTACATAACAAGATATGTAGCAGAAAGCTTATCAATGAATTTTGGCATAGCAGGAATTTTAGAAAGAGCGAGAGAAAAATGACCATGTCAATGCACAAACGGGATAATAGAAAAGGAAAATATCAAAAAAGCGTAATCATCCAAAGCGCTCTGTACATTATGAGAGATCTCAAGCACTTGACAAAAAAGAAATCGCTTTTTAGCATGCCGTCCTTATACATGCTCATTTACATTATTCACAGACTTGCATCCACAGCATCTCTTCACAGAGTACAAAAGCCACCACCATGAAGGTCTAGACAACCAAACAGTACGCACTCTTAGGAAACACGTCCAACATCTCTGCAGTATAGAGAGCGTAATGACTGCAAACAACTTTCGCAGAAGCAGAAAACACAGATGCGACAAACATTATTTTTGCGGCTTTAACAGATAAAAAGCAATATCTCGAGCCATGAAGATATATAAAGGCTCTGTCACAAAGCTAGAGCTACCTTTGTGCATTCTTTTATTGCATAAGTAGGAAGCTTTTTTGGTGCATATGCGGCGACATTGCATATAAACACGCATGCACACACAGTTGCCGGCGCATTCATAGCCTGCAACCCACTTTATGCCAATAAGAAGTGCTTATAATTACGTGCACACTGTAACACTACAGTGAAAATAAGAAGTACTGTTTAAAAAGCGTCGTTGATTTGAGAATACTATGGAGTAGATTTTTGTTCAAAAGGTGCAATACATAGAAAAAAGACATGCTACTGTCTTCATTGCATGTTTGGCCTCCATAGCGGCATATTGTTTCATAATTTACTTTCATTTCCATTCATTTGATTAATTGCAACACTTTTGATTACCACAAATAATGCCCCTATGATTTCCTTGGCCTCATTGTCTACCGGCTCCATACGGTGGTGTCCAGAAAAAATGGGATCCTTGGTCCATCGCACTCCTGCTCACTATTTCATATACAGTTAAACTTCTTTATAAGAGGCACACTCTGGGCAGCAATTGTTGTCTCTTATATGAGATATCTCTTATAAGCAGGACACCACGTAGGCATTTTCTTATCAAACCGTATTTTATTGTGGGCACAGTGGTGTCTCTTACACCCATTTGTCTCTTATATCAGTGCCTCCTATAAGGGGTTTGACTGTAGTACGCCTTTTAACCTAACCTTTACACACTGGCAGGGGCGATTCGTGTATATGATTCGTGTATATGCTACACTGAAAACTTCTGATAACCATTATTCAAGCTCTTCTGACAGTACGCCTATGCTTTTTTGCAGTACCGACTGAGTTATTAAACTTGTATAGGCTACATTAGCTCCATCTATCACACGACATTTCGAGAGAGGTGCAAGCAACAAACCGACACTATGTAACAGCTCTAAAATAATTGCATACTGCCAGCATCCTTCCAACTTCATGCATCCACACAGCATAATCACTCCATTAAAGAACCAACACTCTCTTAACTATAAGAAATGCTAAAAAAAAACTCGCATTTCTTGAAACAGACTTTTAACTGCTGAAGTAGTGCACAATAGTAAAGTTCACACTTATAAAAAGTAATGTTTGATCATTTCCTTCAAATCAAATCATGAGCCAAGAAAATAAAACATGCATAATGTTGTATTATAGTTAGAATCATTGTTGGCGCATGAGCCAGCAGTAGCACAGCTGAGACAAATCAGGCATTCACTTCACTTCTCGCATCATTGGTTGTCAAGAAATTGAATACAGAGCCAGAAATAAAGTTAGTTTTGCCATTTCCGTACATTCAAAGTATTGCGTACAACAAGACAAGCTTTTGACAGCATTAAGACACTTCCGAGGATTTGCATAAACAAGACGCTCATACGAAGCAGTGGGCATCCATGCTGTGCATCTAAACGAAAAGCGTCTGGTAAGCACAGACTCCAACACGTAATGAAACAGTGGCAACATTTCCCTTTGTTGACCATCGGCTCGTTACAGCACTGACAGTGCGCATTAAAGGTTTGTCTCGCGTAATAATGCGTTCAACATCTGTAACCGACCACTTTGTCAAGAGTCAATGAGAGGGCAGAGAGAAAACAATGCTTTCCTTGCACAAATGTTTCTCAAAAGAGCGAAGAATGGGACAGGGCAACAGAGAAAACCTTGCTGGCAAATTGGTCTAGACACCATCTTGCCAACACCACACACATTATGAAGGAAAACCTAAGCGCCCAATTTTCGATTGAGTACAGACAACCTTTCATCTGCCACTAATTCCCTTCCACCAAAAATTGTCTGAATAGACTTATAGTTGGACAAAACTAATAAAATAAAAGAGAGACCCGGTCCAGATGACCAAGGCACGCAGCTGAGTGCACGCTTGGCTAAAGAAACAGTCCTCCTGACAGCCGGCTCACTGATCGTGTCGCTAGTGATGTTGTTCTAGAGTGCATGTTCAGTGATGCATGTTAGTGCACATCCACCACTGAGGCGGAAACGTCCTTGCCTTCAGAAGTTGTACCCGACTATAGTCAAGGAAGCATTAGTGACTATAGATGGATGATCCCACCTCCTTCAATGTCGCAGTTTTCCAGATAATGAACAGGTCAGACAGAAATCCTGATTTCGCACGCGACAACGGAGGAGTGATCCAGTGGTAAAACAGCCAAGACTGATGTGAAAACCCTTCTTCCTTCAGAGCAAGGTGAACCCAACTAGCACCAATTGATGCAAATAACGCCAAATTATGGAATGAAATCTCCACAAGGAATTCTTCCACCGTGAAGGAGCTAGAACAGGAACATTTTTGCGAAGGTTTCTGGGCTGTCGTGGTTCAAAGCACTAATAAGTCGTGCAGTTGAAAAGTGAGTTGGCTTGAAACCATGCTATCAAATTTCTTTTAGCAAGCAAGGACAAGAAGAAATGAAAAGTTGAAAATACAACATTTCTTAAAAATCCAGGATAGTACATGAAATGACTAGGATGACTGTGTGTTGTCACGTAACAATGTCCTCAACATGAGCTCTGCATCATGACATGGTTTTGCAACATATCGAAAGTCTCTACTAAAGTGCCACTGATAAATGAGAATCGAAGAATAGCAAAGATTGGCTTGTTCGTATAAGGTCGCTCAAAAAACCACGCATGAAGCAGCACACACATCTGTCTTCACAGCTATTTTGCCAGTGTTGCTGCAGCAGTGCCAAAAGGTCAAATAACACTAGAAAAAGTTAAAGAACACTGAGGCAAATAAAAAAGCACGGATACAAGTATATGACGATCAATGGTATTTACAGAACTGCATCAATGAGCCTTCAATAGACCTTATGCGACAATGCTCGAACATCTGGCCAGGTGCCATCTTGGTTGCGTCAAGAAGTTGCGGCATTCTCATGGGATCGCATGTGTTGCTGTAGTGCATCGCAGTGTCTTCGGGTTGAATTTTGTGCTTCGGCGCTTCAATTTAGCCGTTTGTGATCCTCGTGCAATGAAAAACGGTGCAACGGCTATGCCTTCCAACTGCTGGCAACGTAATATAGAAAAACGATTTAGAAGTTCTACCGTATGTCGGTGAAGATGTTTCAGCCAGCCTCTGCAGAACGGCGCAGTCTCACCAGCTGACGCATTTGCAGAACTTTGCTGTCAAGGCGTACACCTGACTGTCATCAGCAGCTATGAACGTCTGTGGTTTAAGGTACTATCGGCACCAAATAAAACGCGAATAGCTGTGAGCACACACATCCAGCTTGAAAACACTGCGCTTGTGCGCACCTGTTACTGGCGATGACTGCAGCAGCAATATTTGTTACATATATCAAATAGACCTGTCGCACAAATAGTTAAATAATCTGCACTATCGCCATTTTTTTTGTGTGTGTGTCTCTTTCCTATACGACTGAATGGAGTTCCAAAAAGGCTGAGGGCAAGTCGTGCCCCCCAATGACATTGCAGGCACCCTAAAGATTCTTTTTGCTACTTTGTCCCATGGTATTTAACAGACAAAGAAGTCGCCACTACATTTGATATTTGGGCTGCTGTACCTTCTTTCCTTTGCTATCGGTCACTTCACGTTGATTGCAAAAGGGAACACGGAGGTGTTGCAGCATCTTGATCACCATGAATAAAATTAAGAATGATACGTGTTTCGCTGCCATTTCACAGCGGAGTACGCAAAAATGTGTTTCGTGCGTCCACGCATGATGTCTGCTTCACCTGACGTAACCAGGATAGCGCTGCCGATCGCTACGTTGTCTACTAAATGGCGCTACTAACTTTGCGTAAGGTCTATTGTTGTACCAGGTTATCGGAACTCTAATTGCAACAGATGGTGTGCAGATATGCACAACTGAGACATACACGTCCGGCTTGTGTCCCAAGTTACACCCGTCATTCCTCAAAAGAGGCGGTGAGAAAGAACGCCAGGCCTGCGCAGAAGGCGCAGCACAATCGCAGCGAAAGCTAGAAGAGCGGCCTTTTAGAGCCTTTTCGGAACACTCAATGGTAACTACTGCAAGCACACTTGCTTGATACCCACTACGTCATTAATGAATTTATTTGAGTAGTAGGCCGGCATTTGGCATTCACAATGTTATTTTTCGTCATTCTTCTGAGAAGCGTGGTATTCGCTAAACACTTGCAAGGAATTTTGTACCAATTGTTCATGCAGTGGCTGACGACGATGAGGAAATATGGCTGAAGTGGGTATGCGCCAAAGTTAATAAGAGAACAAGAGCAAGCTTTTGTGATAGTTTGGAGCATTGGACGGCCCACTCCTGACGCTATTCGCATTGTACGGCGACTGGTTGTTCTTTCGCTGTTTTAAAACGCTTTATAAGTCATATTAACGCAATTGCTTTCCTGACATCAAGCCTGCCTAAGGCAAGTTGGACAGCAAGTCACAAGCACCGGTGAAGCTCAGTGGTAGAATACTGAGCTGGCACCCAGCGGACCCAGGTTCGAGCCCCACTGTGTCATCAGCACTAGGTCAAGCCAGCCTAAGGCAAGTTTGACAACAAGTTACAAGCACCAGCGTAACTCGGTGGTAGAATACTGGGCTGGCACCCAGCGTAACCAGTTTCGAGCCCCACTGTGTCATTGGTGTTGGGTTTTCTAATTTCGCGTGATGTGGTTACGGACACCCGCTGTGGCGGAAAACTGCGCGTGACCCGAGTTGTGTTCTCATAACAGCTGCAAAAAAAAAAATGATGCCAATGTAAACTTGCAATTTTTAAATAGTGTGATGTGGTTACGGACACCCTCTGTGGCGGAAAACTGCGCGTGACCCGAGTTGTGTTCTCATAACAGCTGCAAAAAAAAAAAAATGATGCCAATGTAAACTTGCAATTTTTAAATAGTGTGCGCTTTCTTACGTACTGCAGCGTAAAACGCTAAGACTTGTACTGTCTTGGAACTTGTTGCATTGTTCAGCAGAGTAAATTAAACAGGACACATATAGCCTTACGTCATAGCTTTGTCAATTTTATTCACAAACCACTTACTCGCACAATATACGAGACTGACCTTGCCTTACCGAGTGCCTTTTCTTTGGCACTATAACCGAAACTGCAGCATACAGTATATAACCCAGTTTACCACAAATGGAAAGAACAGATGTAACATGACCAAATGATGAAAGCTTGATTTTAGTCTCTGCAAGACTGCACAGGCCACTCTCAATACATAGGTGACAGCTTGATACCAGGATTCAGTGAAGCCAAATAAAAACTAAAGAAATAAAGTTCTAAAAGTGTATCAGTCTGTCATCAGCTTCTTACTAGCTTTCAGCTGTTTGTTTTGCTTGTTATCTGTTTTTTACACTATCAGCTTAAGTCTAACATTTCCTGAATACTTTGAAGAAACAGATCCTTTCTTTTAGGTTACATTTATGGTGGCCTTACATGCATACCAACAGTGTACTAAGTACACCAATTTACAGAGCGAAATAATTTGTTTTCCAGTTAGAAAAAACTGACATTACACCTCAAGTTATTCACGATGCCACTAAAGTTTGGCAATCTTCCAATTGCTCACTCACAATAACTTGAGCCTTGCATAACTCACTACTTGCCTCTGCATGAATTGATATATACAGGATTGCAAAATACAGCAGGAATATGTCACCAGTAAAGAAAATCCTCTGCACAAAAAGAAGAAAAAGCAACAAAATGGTTTTAGACGGTCGTACATCTGTGTGCGTGTAGAGTGTAAATGTCACAATCAAAACTCGCCAGACCAGTATCTATGTACAGGTTAGATATGTACTCGGAGGTCTCAAAATGGCCGGACAAGGTTGGTATGAATCTACACTGTAAAGCTTCATTCACACCGAAGGCGGCGCGGCAAATCGGGATTTCCAAAGCGGCGAGGTGGCGAGTGCGTGAACCTGTTCAGACCGGATGCCTCCTTCGTCTGGCCGTGCGGCAGAGAAGGCGGGCATCTCGCGATTTTGTGCACATGCCGCTATGACGTGTCTGTGCTTCTCCCAAACGTACACCCGCGCCACCACCGCGCTTCCGCTGCGTGGCGTTCCGATTGGCTGCGGCAAAGCGGCGAGCCTCGGCAGGCGGCAAAAAATTGCTCCGAGAACGATCGGCCTTGCCGCGTGGTTTTTCTCCCGCTTTCGCCACCTGGTGAGGGGGTTTTTCCCGCGTTGCCGCCTCGCCGCTTGCCGCCTTCGGTGTGAACGAGCCTTAAAGCTATGCTTGATCTTTGTGAATGTTTGTCATTAACAACCACTTTCACATAGTGTTGCCACCAGATGAAGAATGGTGCAACGACAGTGGAAACACTGCCTTCTCCATTGCATGAGAACCTTCAACGCTCGCGTGTGGCCTACGCCCAGCAACAAAGGCTCAGCTTTACTAACAAAACCTGCGATGAGGTGCGATAATAAGCCACGCTTACATTGCCATCGAATTCGGTATTGCACTTATTGAAATAAAATTGCAGGTAGGACATTCTTTACAACTCCCGCAGTAGAATTATCTGAAGGATGGCTTAAAAACAATTCATTTTTTTTCCCCCGAGGAAAGTATGAGAAGATGGTCTTTGATGGTAGTGAAGCGGTCCCAGTGCACAATTCACAAATGGCGAAGAAGGAACGATGATGACTGCTGTACAATCACTGCTTGCGTCGGCAGGAGCGCTTGTGTTCTTTGTGCCAATGAACTTGCTGGCATTCTACACTGCAGTATAATGTGTTCCAACAGCAGTGGTAGATTGCTTCAGCTTCACAGTTGTAACACTGCAAGGATAAGCTATGAGTTAGTAATGCTTAAACATCAAATGAACATGTTTGAAATGATAATCATTGATTAACTGAGAAGTTCAAATACAGTAAAAGCTCGTTAATTCGGATTTCACGGGACCGGAAAAACTGTCCAAATTAACCGAATGCCAAATTAACGAATGAACAGGGAAAACAACATTTAAAATCAAGCTGCAGAAGCATACCTTTATTTGTTGAAGTATTTTGTAATTGTCGTCTGCGTTTTCAAGCAGATTCCGGCTGACATCGCAATTTTTCTTGACTGTTCCAAATGGCCAACAGCACGCAAGCTGTCGGGAGTGTTCAGGCAAGTGTCCTCTAATATTAACAGCGCCTCCGAGACTTCCCGTGAGGTGCGATGAGGTCGCGGCTGTATCTCCTCACATGATTCTTCGTCGGAATTGCCGTCTTCATGGGCGCCCGTGACATCATTAATAATCTCTTGATCGGTCAGGAGACCACTCGTGGCGACACCATGATCAATCGCGATGTAGTCCTGAAAGGTCACATCTGTGGGAAGGACAGCATCGAAAGTCGGGCAGTCATCGTCGGTGCACTCGGCTGACACCTCCTCGATGCCATCGTCAGCTACTGCTGCATGCTCGGGCCTCACAAAACCGCTGCGCCGAAAACAGTTGGCGATGACTTTTTCGCAACTCTGTGAAGAAAATGCTCAATAAAACTGAAACTGAAACTGAAACTTGCGGCGGAGTGTTTTTCCACACGTGGGCGATGATGTGCACTGCGCCGAGTAAGTCCACTTGATACAACTTTCCAGCTTCTGAGCATAGGATCATTCGCTCTAGCAGGTGCTTGCGGTACTTCGACTTCACGTAGTGAATGATACCCTGGTCCATCGGCTGAAGAGCAGACGTAGTGTTGGGCGGCAAAAAAATTACTTTGATGCCCTTCAGTTCGGCTGTACAGTTATGGGCACTGCAGTTGTCAACAACCATAATTATCTTGCGGTCCTTGGACGTGAAGTGCCGGTCCAACTGCTGCAGCCAGCCGCGAAAAATGTCCGATGTCATCCATGCCTTCCTGTTCGCTGTGTACTCGACAGGAAGGCTTTTGACGTTCTTAAAACAACGAGGCTTAAGCGCCTTCCCGACGACAAGTAGTGGCAAGCGCTCCGTGCCAGTCATATTGGCGGCAAGAAGCACAGTTATCCTTTGCTTGCACTTCTTGCCACCAATGCACGCGTCCCCTTTGAAAGTCACCGTCTTGTCGGGCAGAGCTCTGAAAAATAGAGCAGTTTCATCTGCATTGAACATGTCACGTGGTTCATATGCGGCGATGTGCTCCAGCAGCTTCACATTTCTCCACTCGGTGGTCACGCTTTCGTCAACACTGGCCTTTTCGCCGCACACACTCCTGAAGACAAGTTCGTGTCTCTCTCGAAACCTCGCAAACCACCCTTCTGACGCTTTGAACGATTCATCATTTGTTCATCATTTCAGCGTACTTCTCACCTTGCGCCATGATGAGAGGTCCGCTCAAAGGCAGATGCGCGTTGCGACAGTCAGTAATCCACCGGAGCAAAGCTTCTTCGAGCTGGGGATGAGCTGCGGTTCCCAACCGCTTTCTAGAGGCATGAAACTTCTCGCTTTCGAAGGCTTGTCGAATCTGTTGTTCATTTTTCACGTACGTTCCCAACATGCTCCGCTTCACATTGTACTTGGTCATAACCTGCTGTCGCGATTCGCCGTTCTTCAGTGCTTCCAAAATTTCCACTTAAGTCGCCAAGTTCTTCGCGTGGTAGTTCTGCCGCTTTTTCAGCATTGCCATCACTGTAGCGCACGATGGTGGTGGCATGCAAATACGGTCACAATGAAAGAAAAAGAGAACTCCGCAAGAAGAGATGGTTCCGACACGACAACACAAGGGAAAATGGCGTCGGAGGCGCTGAGTGGAGAAGAAAGAAGACGCCGACGTTCGGTGACGCTGCGATCGCCCCCACTAGTTGATGTTGATGGCGATGCCACTCAGGTTTCGGTTTCACTCCAGTGGTGCCAGCGCTGCTTTATCACACTTTTGTGTAGCAGCAGCCGTCAGCATTTGTCTGAATTAAGCGGTGCGGAGCCGAATTCCGACGAAATAACCAAGGTTTGGTCCCATAGATTAACATGCACTTTGGCCGGAACCAATAGAGCCATCCGAATTATCCGAATTTCCGAATTAATGGGTGTCGAATTAACGAGCTTTTACTGTATCATGACATTGCTGAGATAATCAACTTTGCCATTAGCTTAGCTGCACAAAAACTCTGCAGCGTGCTACAAGGATCAGAAACCACAAGAGTTAATAATATAAAAACGACAATATGGTGGACAAGTGTTCCATGTAAACGCGGTGTTTTCTTTATGCCCGTGTAGTTTTTGTGCTAAAGGTTTAGTGTGGATCGCCAACAAACCTAGAATGCTTTTCTTTAGAACCCAGACTATGAATAGCATAACTATTGTGTTACATACTGCTCTGTGTTTCTTCACTACACTAAGCTGTTCAGTTGTCTCAGATGTGCTGCTGCAAAATTCCTAGGCACTTCTGAACATGGTGCTCTCTCATGGAACCAGAAACTAGGTTTTCTTAGCCTGTCAGTTCAGGACAATTGTGCACTTACTTTTCAATGTGTTGAATAAAGTAGGAAAATACTTCATAATAATGATGATAATATCTGGGGTTTTCCAAAAACCATGATTATGAGAGATGCCATAGTGGAGGGCTCCAGAAATTTTGACAATTAGGTGTTTTAATGTGCACTGAGGAAAGTACTTCACTCTTGCAAAAAGGTTTGAAGGGGTGTAAAAAAAATGTCAACCTAGAAATTAACAAAGAATATACAAAAAAAGGAACAAAAGCTGAGCAGCACACTCACCCACTGCTTTTTCTTGGTTTCAGAAATTTCCTGCCGGTGGCGTTCCTGCAACTTCGCAATTTCCTGTTCGCGAGCCTCTTTGTCTCGGGCCTTGTGCTGCTCCAAGTCTGTCCGCATGCGCTCCAGCACTGCACTGACTTCCTTCAACTTTTCTGCTTCACACTGTTTTTGGACCTGCGTGCCAGCAAATGCAAGCCATGTGAAGACAGGGAGGTACCTGTACATACTCTAATGCATTCGAACATGACTGAAATCTAAAGCAATGTAAAAGAATGGCATGGGAGACGAGACGAAAAAAAATAAGACCTGCGTCTGCATTACATAGTCCTGTGTTTTCATGCTTCGTATTATGACCTCACTCAACCTAGACACCTAAGAATAGCAAATTAGAAGCAGAGTTTCAAACAGGGCTAAGGGCAAGGGATACAAAGCCCTGCTTTGCTTGCAAACTGAAAAACAGCGCTCTATCTAGACTTTCACCACTAGTGAATACCTGCACACGGGTCTTAAATCAATATGTACCAGTGAAGCTGGTCGTTTTATCAGTATTGTACAACGAAATGCACCTGCAAAATAGTGAGAACTAAGAATGTGGGCACTAAGGAGATGACAGTTTAACACCAGCTTAAGCTTGTGTCCCTGCTGCCTTATCAGCTTGCACTGCCAGGCCGGTATGAACAGTCATGAAAAAAATGTGTTAGCAATAATAAGGAAGAGGAAGAACTACATGAAATGCTAGCAACCCCTGCTCCCAATATGATCAAGCATTGCACGAGGGTGTGGTCACCACCCCTGCGTTCAACTTTATTTTGCAGCAGGCGTAGGCTACTGTCTGCACCGTAGTTGGCACTTCAAGTGGCTCTTTGTCTATTGCCTTTTCGTGCTAGTCGAGGCCACCAACAGTATCAATTACCTCTTCCTTTGCCTAAATGACCACCGCAGCAGCAGCGTCAGCAAACACGAATGTCTCAAAGTTATAGTCTACCTGTTGGCCAGTAATCTAAAAACTCATGAACACCCTCATACAGATCGCTGCAAGTCCACAGTCGGTGTCAGAATGGTCATCATCTGGGTTGCTGACAATCGCACGTTAAAACCTGGCAAGCTACATTCTGCTGCAATGGTGCCCGGAGTCTGGAAGAGGCATTCATCACTGTAGACCACAAAAACACACATAAGGCACATCTGACAAAGCACCCTGAATGGTTCTAACATTGCCTGCGGTACTGATCCAAAGGCAAACGTCAGTGCCAAAGTGACTGAATGTGGTGGGTGATGCAAAAGCTTCAAAATGTCATTAAGGCATATCGCTATCCTCGTGTGCGCTCGTGATAGCGACAGTTGCAATGGTAGGCCTTAACTTTAGCTTCAGGTATAGCAGAAGAACAGCGAGCAGACTTGAAAAAAGCAGGAACTGCAGGGGGGCACTAGAGAGATCAGCGACTGGCATCGGAATGGCTCACAGACTAGCAAATGAGGAGGGAAAGTCAGTGGCTACTTTTGTAGAGGAGGGGGGGTGCAAATGTCACAAAATGCTTCAAAGTGCCCTAAATGCCATGGCTCATATCCAAGGTAGTGTTCATTGTGCTTAAAAATGCTCATTCTGCGTATGCAGTGCAATTGTGATAAGTGGACGGTTTTGCAGTGGGGGCACCATAAGTTTGCGCATCACAGGGATCGCCCTTCCGGCGCGCCCAGTGCATTTAGTTTCGGTTTCTCCCACATTGCGACCTAGAAATTCATTGATGGATCTCTCCAACTATGCGCGATATTTTCAAACTTTAAAATCCAGGCAGGCTATTATTTGGGATGTAAAACAACTTCCCCATATAAACAATGACCCTAAAATTGATAATAAAAAAGTTAGTAGAAATTATTTTAATAATTAATCATTTCCGAGTTATCTAATTAGTGGCAAACCCTTTCCACCTCAGCCTAAAAATTGTCTGTGAAGATGGCACGTGCCTAACCATTATAGTTTTCTGAATAAAATTCTGGATTGTTTAAAAAAAAAAACACCGTGTGTGTATTTATATACAGGGCGTCCTAGTTATCACGCAGCACGATTTAAAAAAGAACGGCATTACGGGAGGCGAACCTAGTGCATATTGTTCCCGATATACTGAAGTAGCCGCTACTAATTTTTTGGTAATGACTATTAACCAACTAGTGTAATTATACTTGTAACTCAAAAAGTACTTGCCTAATCATCAACATGTCAATGAGGAAGATGTGCACGTGTTATAATGACATCTGTTTGTGCTACTTTCAACAGCGTACTAATTGAGAGCTAATTTTTTGTGTGTGAATAAAGAAAGCCAGAAAAATATTAAAAATGACACGCGGCTGCGCTCACACCTGCAAAAGAAATCACCGCCCTCAAATAATCTTACTGGAAGCAAGCGCTATGCCTCTTTTCCGTTGCCATAGCCAGCATTTTGCACATTCACAAGGCTACAGGTGGGGTGCCAACATGTGTCGCAGTTTAGCGGGAATTCCTTCCGCTTGATTGTACGTCGCTGCAGTCGAACCCCGGTACAACGAACACCGCTTCAATGAAATTTCCATTACAACAAAAAATTTACGGTTCCCTGTGAGCAGTCCATAGGAGTCAATGCATAAATATTGTCGCCACAACAAACACTTTCTCTTCGGCCGTCCCGCTTCAACGAAATTTCACGATGCAATGCCAGGCTCAGATATTTATTGCTATACAGGAAACCCAATTTTTAACACTTCAATGCATTTTAAAAACCTGAAAATATGTTGCCGAAATTTTACACACGCGTCGGAACCACCAGAAATCACCGCTGTTCAACAGACATGGGCGCCGCCATTGCTCGATAGCGTTGGCAATGAGACTACCCTGCTCATGGTGGATGGCCCTGCTTTTGCCACTGGCTTGTTTTGGAGCCGCAGACAATCCAAAGCTGAAGCTCAGTCGCTCAGTTCATGGTTTCCTTTATGCAGCTGCTGCGTGCAACCGTGGAGCGATGCCTTTTTCGATTCCAATGCTTATCGTTTTATTCGCGCTTGGCCACTGTGGTACCTAATCATAGTGGCTGTTCGTCCGCATTATCAACCAAGATTTGTATGATAAGAATGGCATAGAATAAGGCAAAAGTCACCGCTCCACAATACCATGCCCCCATCTCGGCGTTGTCGGATACACTTTGACAGCGGACGGCTGCTGGTGTTAACATGTTATGCAACTGTTCGGTATGTTTACGAATGCAGTTGTAGGCGTTATTTCAGCGATTTTCACCATGGCCTCGCTATGCATTACTGTGAATCGCGTCACGACGCTGCTAGAAAAAAATAGGAAGCAGCGAACACTTTTTTAATTTAAAGAAGAAACATTCCTCTGTTTAGCTAGCTAAGATCAGCTATATTTTCTTTTTCGATTTCACTACAACGAAATTCTTGCTTCAACGAAATATTTTCCGTGCCCCCCAAGTTTCGTTGTAGCGGAGTTCGACTGAATCACCATTCGTATTTCACGATGATCTGTTCTCATTGATGATGCGACGGGATCACTGTTCTCATTAGAGTGGTTACAGCCTGACTGTGCAATATCAAGCGGCCTGTTTCTTCAGGGGGAAGTGGCAGATAGCGCAATCCTTTTTTTTCCTTTCTACATTCACTTCATTGCTACTGGCTAGCTCAAAGTGAGCTTGTTTGAGGTCGGTTATTTCTGATGCATGTAGCTTTCTTGTCCCGTGTTATTTTGCTTTCTTGTCCCGTGTTATTTTCCGTATTTAGCAGGCTTTTTTTTATCAACAGAAAAAATGAACACGCAATTAGTATGTTGTTGAAAGTAGCACAGGCAGATGTCGTTTCAACATGTGCACATCTGCATCATTGACGTTTTAATAATTAGGAAAGTACTTTTTGAGTTACAGGTATGATTATGACTAACTGTTTGTCATTAATGAAAAAATGAATAGCGGCTTCTACAGTATACTGGGAACAATGTACTAGCTTTGCTTCGCGTAGCACAATTCCTAATTCACACACACACACGCACGCACGTGTGCACAAACACACACACATAGTGAGCGCAGTCACCGACTCTTCTTTATCACTTGGACGTGTCATCATCATTTGTATAATTTCCTCATCTGTAGATATCATTATCAGTGTGTGCCAGCTCGAGCTCGTCTCGAATAAAGCTCTTGCTCATAAGTGGTGGACGGTGCTTCTCGATCCCCAAGTCCTCTCACACGTTACCACTGGAGCTCCGCTCGGGTCGTCGTCTACTACCACCTGCCATGGCAGTGCAAGACAATCCTGGTCCATCCAACACCACCAGCCCAGCGGTCAGGGTCTCAGTGCCGTTCTACTGTAGCGTGACAACACCGCAGGCGAACGTGTCATCGCTTACGCCAGTCGTGCTTTGACTGCTGCCGAGAAAAATTACACAATAACCGAACAAGAGTGCCTTGCTGTTGTATGGGCGGTACAAAAATTTCGTCCATACCTCCACGGCCGCCACTTCACAGTTGTCACCGACCACAACACATTGTGCTGGCTTTCGCCACTAAAGAACTTATCGGGCCGTCTTGGACGCTGGGTGCTTCGTTTACAAGAGCGCAACTTTGATGTCGTCTACAGGTCTGGTAAGAAGCACCAAGATGCTGATGCTCTCTCTCGCTGCCCTCTACCCAACCGTAATAGCCCACTGTCGCCAATTTCTACCGCAGCATTACCCATCGCAGGTCTCGGTTGGCTAAGACCGGCCGCCATTCTACCCTTGTGTCGCATCAACGCGTTGACCTTTACTGCCGCTCCATAATAGCACGCTTAGAAGGCACATCCACTTCTTTGAACGCCCGACTTCGCCGACAACTGCTTCACGAAGGTGTTGTCGCTATATTTACCACGTTCAAGGAAACAAATGGGTCCCCGTTATGCCACATTGTCTACAACGTCAGGTTCTTGAGACATTCCACGATGATTTTGCTGCTGGACATCTCGGCTATCACAAACGTACGACAAACTACGCAGTCGGTTCACCTGGCCTGGCCTCTCATCCGAGATTGTCAAATATGTTTCTTCATGTGCCTTATGTCAACGGCGGAAACGACCCACTACTGCTCCCTCTGGCTTTCTCCAACCTCTTCCTTGTCCCGCTTTGCCATTCGAAGTCGTCGGGATAGACTTGTACACTCGTTACGCGGAAACCGCCTCACTGCACGCTAGTACAGCCACTGAAATAGGTGATTTTTTTTTCTGCGTAACATATTTTTACACCATGGAGCTCCACGTGTTCTGCTCAGCGACCGCGGCAAGGTCTTTCTTTCCTCTATTGTTGCTGAGGTTCTACGTGCCGCAAACACCATCCACAAAACAACTTCTACTTATCATCCTCAAACAAATGGCTTGACGGAACGCTTTCACCATACCCTCTCGGACATGATTGCCATGTACGTTAACCTTGACCACACGAACTGGCACACCATTTTGCCATTCGTAACGTTCGCCTACAAGACAGCTACGCAACGCACCACCGGCGTTTCTCCCTATTTTCTGGTCCATGGCCGCTCTCCAAGTGTAACTCTGGACGTCTCCTTCCTTTCGGTTCCTGCTACCTCAGCAGGCCCTTTATCTGCACAATTTTTGTCCCGCCTCGAGCACTGCTGTCATCTGGCCCGAATCAACACCGGCATCTCTCAGGAAGCTCGCAAGTCTCGCTACGACTCAACTCACCGTGCTGTCACCTTTTACCCAGGAGACGAAGTTCTTCTGTGGACTCCCGTGCGTGTGCCCGGCTTATGTGAAAAACTCCTCAGTCTTTTTATAGGACCTTATACGATGATTGAACAAACGTCCCCCGTTAATTACCGTATCTCACCACTTAACGTTCCTTCCGCCCACTGCTGCCGTGGGACAGAAATTGCGCACGTTTCTCGACTGAAACTGTATACCCGACGGAATTCCTAATATTGTCTCTCGCACGGCCAGGAGGCTGCTTTCAGCGTGACGGGGAATTAGTGTGAGCACAGTCACCAACTCATCTTTATCAATCGGACGTGTCATCATCATTTGTATAATTTCCTCATCTGTAGATATCATCATTAGTGTGTGCCAGCTCGAGCTCGTCTCGAATACAGCTCTTCCTCAATATATATATATATATATATATATATATATATATATATATATATATATATATATATATATATATATTGTAGTGAAGAAGATGAGGCTACTCAGAAAGGCAGGGGGTATGACTCAGTTGGTGAAGAAGACGACGTTTGGTTGGCTGGGGACTCAGGCTAGTTCCGCCATTACCGCTTGACGTGTCGTGACCGCTCTCCTGTTTTATAAAAGAGTGCCACTCTAAAACGCCTCATTACAATTGGTGGAGGTGCTGGGTAACGCCTAATCCTGGAATTGCGAAACCGTACGTTGCCTCCATTTGCTACGATGTCCACGAACGACGATCAGCAGGCGGCCGCCTCGGCTCCAACTACTGCAGCTCCTGTCTGTCTCGGCTCCTTTCGGCAACGCGATCCGCCTACCTTCAGTGGAACCGATGACAAAGACGTGGAAGACTGGCTCGACGAATACGACCGGGTGAGCAAGCACAACAAGTGGGACGATGCGCTCAAGCTTACTGTCATCCAATTTTATTTGACCAACGTCGCCAGTCTGTGGTACCATAATCACGAGAGAGACCTCCCCACCTGGTCGGCCTTCCGAACGGCGTTTGCGGACTTGTTTGGCCGTCCAGCGCTTCGGAAACTACGGGCCGAACAGCGCTTGCGTACTAGGGCTCAGCAGAATGGTGAGAATTACACCTGTTATATCGAAGATGTGGTCGACCTTTGCCGGCGTGTCAACTATGCCATGACAGAAGCCGAGAAAATCAAACACATCTTGAAAGGCGTGACTGACGACGCATTTCAGATGCTTGTCGCCAAAAGCCCGCAAACGGTAGCGGAAGTGGTCCAACTTTGTCAGAGCTATGATGAGCTCTGGAAACAGCGTGACACCACTCGTTGTGCCAGCACGCCATGTGCAACAATCTCCGCTTTAACGTCGGCTGGCACTGCTATAGACCACACCACTTTGCTTCTCGAGATCAAGCAATTTGTACGAGAGGAGGTCGCACGCCAGTTGTCCCTCGTGCCTTATACTTCCGAAGGTGCCCCATCTACTTTAGCGCCATCAATACAGCGAGTAGTCCAGGAGCAAGTGTCCGAGGCGCTACCAACAGCTCACGCACCACCGGTGGCTGCTCCATTGACCTATGCCGAAGCACTGAATGGAACCCGACGTCCGCCTGTCACGAAGGGCCACGTTTCTTTGTCGCGAACGCCTACGTCCACGCACCCCTTTGTCGTACCGACTGAGCCTATGTACCAGACTGCCCGTCCTTTTTCCCGACAACCACCTCCACGCTCTCAGAACCCTTGGCGCACTCAAGACAACGGCCCCATATGCTTCGCCTGTGGAATTGCGGGTCACGTGGCACGATTTTGTCGACGGCGCAAGTTTTTCCTGCGTGGCGACGTCAGGCCCAACAATTACGATTTCCCAGCACGATCGGAGCCTGCTGTATATGGCGACACTGCCACCATGTACACATCTTCAACTCGCCGGAACTTCAACAGACACCGGTCGCCTTCACCCCGACGCCGTTCCCTTTCCCCTATGCTACGTCGACCTCGCCCTGTCCCTGAGGAAAACTAGGAGCCGCAGTTCCGGGGGCAAGAACTGCGGATCTTTCGAACTCCACAAGACCTTGTTTTTCGCCGTCCAACGTCGTTGCTGTCTCTGTTGAAGGTATACATGTTTTTGCATTGGTCGATACTGGCGCCGCAGTTTGTGTAATGACTGAAAAACTTTGCCGTCAACTTAAAAAAGTCACAATGCCTCTTCGCAACTTTGTTTTGAGCACTGCGAGCGAGCAACGAATTCGCCCTTTTGCTGCATGCACAGCACGTGTCGTTATTGCTGACAATATTTATGTCGTCGAGTTTGTAGGGCTCCCGCAGTGTTCCCATGACATTATATTGGGCTGGGACTTTCTCTGCACTCATCATGCCGTCATCGACTGTGCTCGCGCCCAAGTGGAATTCGCGCCGTTATGCGACGCTGCTTCACTCGACTCGTCCCTTTCACCTGCAAAAGTTTTCGATTGCCGCCGACACTTCAATACCCCCGTTCTCGTCCGCCCTAGTTCCGCTTTCCTGTGACGTCTCTAGTAGCTCAACTGTTCTTTTTACGCCTTCTGAAACCGCTGTTCGCCGGAAGTGCTTCCTGATTCCTTTCGCCGTTCTAAATGTTCACGATGGATCAAGTGCAATTTATGTTTCAAATCCGTTTCCCTGGCCTTCCAAGTTACTGTGCGGAGAGTGCCTGGGCTTTGCCGATGACATTGATCCCTCGAGTGCACGTGTAGTTCCTGACCACTCGACTACGCTACCTATTGACGCTGTTGATTGTTGCACGTCATCCTCTTCCCCATCATTCACCGACGCAATTTCGCGCTGCATCGACACCAACCTTACGGATCAGCAGCGCACCGACATCATCGCCCTCCTCGAGCGCTTCCGCGCCAGCTTCGACCACCAGCAACTGACTTTGGGCCGTGCTTCCACAGTATCTCACGAAATCGACACTGGCCTTCAGGCTCCTTTACGTCAGCGTCCGTATCGGGTATCCGCATCTGAGCGTCGCATAATCGCGAAACAAGTTGACGACATGTTAAAGCGAGGTGTTATTGAGCCCTCTAACAGCCCGTGGGCCTCCCCAGTTGTTCTAGTCAAGAAAAAGGATGGCTCAATAAGATTCTGCGTCGACTACCGCCGGTTGAATAAGATCACGCGCAAAGATGTTTACCCGCTACCTCGCATAGACGATGCCCTTGACTGCTTACAAGGCGCGGAGTTCTTCTCGTCACTAGATCTGCGTTCAGGTTATTGGCAGGTTCCCATGGCTGAGGCTGATCGCCCCAAGACGGCTTTTGTTACACCTGATGGCTTATACGAATTTAACATCATGCCATTCGGGCTCTGCAATGCGCCTGCCACTTTCGAGCGCATGATCGACAACATCCTCCGTGGCCTGAAATGGCAGACATGTCTGTGTTATTTAGACAATGTCGTGATATTTTCAAGCGACTTGTCAATGCATCTTCAGCGACTCGAGACAGCGCTTACTTGCCTCGCCGCCGCCGGTCTACAGCTCAACTTGAAGTGCTGCTTCGGCGCTCGAAAACTCCTAATTTTGGGCCATGTTGTATCTAGAGATGGCATTCTTCCGGATCCGACAAAACTCCGTGCCGTTGCCGAATTTCCTAAGCCAAAGACCTTAAAAGAACTTCGCGGCTTCCTCGGTTTATGTTTTTATTTTCGTCGTTTTATTCGCAACTTCGCCTCCATCATATCGCCCTTGACTGACCTTCTTGCCGGCAACAACGACCTTTCTAGTTGGTCGTCAGCTTGTGATGATGCGTTTGCCACACTCCGCCACCTTCTTACGTCACCTCCTATACTGCGACATTTTGATCCTCTTGCCCCGACGGAAATACATACGGATGCTAGCGGAGTTGGCCTCGGTGCTGTGCTCGCCCAGCGTAAACCTGGATTTGATGAGTACGTCGTCTCTTACGCCAGCCGTGCACTCACAAAAGCAGAAGCCAACTATTCAGTCACCGAAAAAGAGTGTCTAGCCATCATATGGGCCATAGGGAAGTTTCGACCCTATCTTTACGGGCGCCCATTCAGCGTCGTTACTGATCATCATGCATTATGTTGGCTCTCATCGTTAAAAGATCCCACCAGCCCGCTCGCCCGTTGGGCGCTTCGGCTACAAGAGTACGACATCCACGTCGTTTACCGATCTGGCCGAAAACATTCCGACGCAGACGCTTTGTCCCGATCACCTCTACGATGTAGTGACAAGTCGCGGTCTTCGCCTGCCCCCGACTTGTCTGCACTTAGTGTCAGCGACATGCTACAGGAGCAACGAAAAGATCCTTCGATCGCTTCACTTATTAACTTGTTGAGTCGAACTCCCTCGCAAAATATCCCTAGAGGTATGCGCCGTCAAATACAACACTTCGTTATCAGAGATGGTTTGCTATACATACGGAATTATCTCTCCGAAGGACGCCAATGGCTCCTAGTCATTCCCAGGCGTCTCCGCTCAGACATATGCGCCTCCTTTCACGCTGACCCACAATGCGCCCATGGGGGAGTGTTAAAAACCTACACCCGCCTGTCCCATCGCTACTACTGGCGTGGAATGTATCGCTTCGTTCGTCGCTACGTACGTTCCTGTCTCGCTTGTCAACGCCGGAAGAATCCCACTTCAAGTTCTCCAGCTCCACTGCAACCCTTACCTTGTCCTGCTCAACCGTTTGACCGTGTTGGTATTGATCTGTATGGACCTCTTCCGATTACACCGGCTGGAAATCGCTGGGTAATCGTCGCTATCGATCACCTTACGCGCTACGCGGAAACTTCACCACTCTCTTCTGCGTCAGCCAGTGACGTCGGTCGTTTCATACTGCATCAGATTATTTTATGTCACGGTGCACCACGTGAACTCTTGAGTAACCGAGGGCGTGTGTTTTTGTCGGACGCTGTCGAATCGCTTCTCAAAGAATGCCAAGTCATTCATCGCACCACCACCGCGTATCATCCTCAAACTAATGGCATTACAGAACGATTCAACCGTACATTAGGAGATATGCTGTCAATGTACGTCGCAACCGATCACACCAATTGGGACAGTATTCTCCCTTTTGTAACCTACGCGCATAATACTGCTGTCCAGACAACCACTGGTTTCTCTCTATATTTCCTCCTTTATGGTTGCGAGCCCTCTTGCACGCTAGACACCATCCTTCCTTACCACCCGGATGTTGCTGAATCGACGACGATGTCACAGGCTGCTAAATACGCGGAAGAGTGTCGTCAGCTTGCCCGTTCCTTCACAAGTACTGAACAGCAACGCCAGAAACACCACCGCGATAGCCCGACGCCTCCGGCTTCTTATGCATCAGATGACCTTGTCTGGCTTCGCATCCCTTCAACCAGCCCTGGTCTCTCAACGAAACTGATGTACAAGTATGACGGACCTTACCGTGTGGCTAAACAAACTTCACCAGTCAATTACATCGTGGAGCCGCTGGAGCAGCCCCATGATCAACGACGCCGTGGACGTGAGACCGTCCACATAGACCACCTAAAACTGTATTACGATCCCTCTATTGTCTCCTGCCCATGAGTCGCCAGGATGGCTCTTTTCCGGAGGGGAGGAAAATGTAGTGAAGTAGTATGAATGTAGTATATATATATATATATATATACATATATTTATCATTTACTCGCATAATAGGTGCACTTTTTTTCCCAGAAAATCCGGCTCCAAGTTTAGGAGGTCCCTACGAGGACAAGTAAAATTTCTGAAAATTTTATTTCCGACTATATCATAACGCATAAGTCGCCGAAGTCACGAATATCTGATCTACAGCTGAAACAACCTCCGAGCCCGTGGAGCTGGCGCAGCGCTGCTGTGGTCTTTTTTTTTTTTTTGCTTCAGTCACCGTATTGGAATGCAGCTGTGAAAATACAGCACAGCACTACTCATCACGGCGAAGTTTGGGGTGCATCTATTATGCATAGTAATAAAGAAATCTGATTTCTTGCGACCAAACTCGAAATGCGCCCATTATGCGAGTGCACCTGTTATGCAAGTAAATGCGGTATATATATATGAGTGGATTGGGGAGGTTGTGGTGCTTATCTTAAGTCCTGAACTATCGTGAGCAATACAGTTAAACCTGTTTATAACGAGCCTCCATATAACAAATTCCTCGATACATATAACGAAGTTTTTCTACCCCCTGCCGTCGCTCTATAGAAGCACATGAATTTACGACCTCTATGTAACAGAGCAACAGCGGGAGACAACCTTAATATAACGCATTTGCCCCACAGAAAATCTAGGAATTTCGCTTCGCATTTTGTCATTTTGGTACGAGCATGCATCTTCCGTGGCTTTCCTGCCGCCAATCAAGCGCGAAGCGGCCCTGCACTCCACGAGCCTGTGTTGCGGCCATTCTCATCGCCGAGTGTGCCCCCCCCCCCCCCCTACTAAAGAATAAATACTTTTGCGCGTTGGCAATGGCACGCTTTTAGGTAGTGTCACATATGTGGGACCGCGCTGCATAAGGAGGGCGCTTTCCCGAATAGTTTTCCGCGGTATCCATGTCCGAGTCTGTGTCATTTGCTCTTCATTTTCGACGCCATGCGGGTGCATGTTTTCACTGCACGCGCATGGCCCCCGACGAGGTTCAGCTTTGCTTTTTTTTATTGCAATAGCAACTATGTATATGAACAGTCTCGGCTGATTTTCTTGCCACCGCCGCCATTCATCGTATATGAATACGTGTGTATATATGAAAACTCAAGAAAAAAAGCCACCCGCGCTAGACGCCCAGCTCGTCAGGGTGCCGCCGAGGAGCGCTTATCTCTGACGCGTACTTTGCTCCCGCGAATGAGGGGGGAGGAGTTAAATGCATGTGGGAGAATCGCAGGCCTTCAACTTTGACCAGAACGATTGCGTTTAGTTGCCAGTTACACAAAGATCACTTCGCTCGCTGGACAGGCGCCGTTTGCGAAAAGAGTGCGCATTTGAAACACAGCGAAGTAACAACTGAGGCACTTGTTACAGTCGCCGACCGATTTTTCGGACCTGGCGGGGACCGAAAAAAAGTACTAAAAATCGAACAGTCCGAAAAATTCGTTTTCGCCAAAAATATGAAGTTTATTGCATCAGGCAGGTTTAAATAAAGTCCTTGATGCTGCCTTGCCTCAAACTACGCTTGGAGGCAATTTGGTTTGCCCGTATTTGCACCAAGGGGACATCGTCGCCGTAAACGCTCGACAAAATTGTCACCGCGTGGGCGATCTCCGCCGCCAACGGCTGCGGGCGGTCGTCCGACGACAACGACGACCGCCATCTTGCGTCGACCGTCATCCGGCGACATCTAGCTGCGAACGTCCACTCTCTATTAGCTTGATTATGGCAGCTTTCTTCTCCATCGTCAGGGTCGTATACTTCCCACGCTTCTTCACACCACCTGGCTCCCGCGATGGCACAGATGGCGGAGCCATGGCACCGAGAACACAAAGTTCGATGCCGCAGATAGCCGCTGCGAAGCACACAACGTCTCGACGCTACGCGACACAACACGTGCAGAATGGCGACTGAAAAAAGCTGGAACGTCAATAAAAGAATCCTTCTTTCGCCTCCTCCCCGTGCGATGTGATGACGATAGTGCTGGCCGAAGACGAAAAAACGGCATCCATCACCGCGTCTTTTAAAAAGCAAACACGGCCTCCGAAACTTAAAATATGGCGTGCGCATTCCAATCTCGGAGGCAGGAAAGGCATCTGAAGACCAAGCTTAGCCAAACCGACGGAAAATCTAACATGGCGGCATTCACAATGGCTTGGGGCGTGGCACAAAACGAGCGATTTAGTCCGAAAAATCGAACTTTCAGGGGCAAATTCGCCCGAAAAATCGGTCGACACAATGCATTAGCTCTATGGGATCCCTGACGGTGCATTTATGAAGTCCGGAATATCCAACAAGTCCGAATTTTTGGAGTCCGGAAAATCGGTCGGCGACTGTAGTTCACACTCATTATGTTTCGTGCCTCATTTTTGTTTAAACAGTGTGTTAAGTGTCGAGCAGTAAACGTTGTTAGTTTCCTGTCGTCCTGTGTATGTTGTTTTCGTGCATAATTTGTGCGTGAGCAGCACACTGCACGTTTCGATCTGCTTGCCGTTATAAGCATTGCATTCTAATTTGTTGTTATCGCATTCATTGCTCCGCCCTTGCAGCGAAACTGACTTTTCTTCATTTTGGACAACCGTGTTCTCACCACCGAAGGGATGGCAGATTAGGCGCTGATGGAAACTCTCCGAGAGCACAGTGACAACAGATCTTCGGAGGTTGACTCGTCATGCGCTTCCGTTTTGTGCTGCGTTGCGAGTTCGCAGGCTGGTATGGTAGCTTTCGCGATTAGCCCATTAGTTCTAGCAACACAGCGGCGCGTTCAATGCAATGCAATGATGGCGATAGCAAAAATTGTAATGTTATAAGAAGTAGGGCTGGCAGCCAACTCTTTTGCATTTGATATCGTGAAACTCCTACAGAAAAAAAAAAAAAAAACGCTAGAGTGAGCATACGGCCACTTCAAGGAGAAGTGCTCTTTTCACACAGTCTCTTCACGTTGAAATACTCGCCGCGATAGCAAGCCCACCAGCGATCGCGATTGCCCTTAAAATCCTAGTTCATTATTACTACTCGAACGATTCCCCTCGCCCCTCCCCGCGTCGTTTCATGCTCGTTCAAGATGGGTGGTTTGCTTTCTGTTTGAGCATTCGACGGCAGTTCTAACAACACGCGGGAGATGTTATGCCCTTTTCAGGCAATAGGGATGGGCAGACTCATTTGATCTCTGCTTCAGCAGCGCTCGCTCACCCATGAAAGTTACGATGCGTGGGGGCATATATGTACTATCAATTTGGACTTGTTACATAACATAGC
The DNA here is from genome assembly GCA_013436015.1 of Rhipicephalus annulatus. Taxonomy (NCBI): domain Eukaryota; kingdom Metazoa; phylum Arthropoda; class Arachnida; order Ixodida; family Ixodidae; genus Rhipicephalus; species Rhipicephalus annulatus. The sequence continues at coordinate 248,829 of WOVY01004571.1, read as the reverse complement.
GGTGACTGCGAAAACCCGCCGCAAAGTCCATATAATTGGTATCGCAATAATAACGCAGCTTTTTACTGTAAAATAAGTGCTTTGGGTTAGCTCTGCCTTCAGTCCCCGTTTTGTTTAATTTGTGCGTTTATTTTATAAATTTTTGTACCGACCTGCATATAACGAATTTTTCGGGGAATTTATCAATTTCGTTCTATACAGGTTTAATTGTATGAGCCTGAACACACGAGGGCGTGGCAAATAGCTTCGAACCCTACATCTGCTGATTCGCAGCGGCCGCTCTCAGAATCAAAGTGGAAAGGGCAGCACACTTCCCCTTGCTGCTGACACTCCCGCCTCGATATTGTTGCTGAAGAACGCAGCTTATAACATGTCTGTAGCTGCTAGCGGTGGACATGACCTCACATCAACACACACAACCACAACCAATCAGGCTGTGCAGCTACAAAGATATCGGCTGTGATGTAGCCTGCTGTGATGCACAGGCCATGCTTCGCTGAACATATTGATGCGCAACCATCCGCATCTTTCACTTTTGTTATTGGTGCATTTTCTTTTAGCGTTATCATTGCTAGCGGCCGATGGCATGCAATGAGCTGCCACTTCGCAGCAAAAATCATGCGGGAGTGCAAACTGATTAGAAGAGCGCCCTCCTCCCCCCTTACCGTTTTGGCAGCACTATCCACGCATCTCGTTATCTCGGTTTTGAGGCCATTTGCCACACGCTCGCGTGTTCGAGCTTCATATTGCTCAGGATAGTACACTGTCGTCCCTTTATGAAAGGGAACAGGCGAACGCGTGGCCTGCGCTCTGCGGCGGCTGCCTACAGTACCATCAACAGCAAAAGGAAACACGTTCGCTTTCAGCGTCATGTGTTGCCGAAAAAAATAACGAGTAATGGCCGGTAGACAAGCGCTGCTAGATTGCACTCTCTCTCTCTGCTTACGCCTGCAGTGTGTAGTCCACTACCAACATATCAAACATTGTTCGCGACTACGGCGGGAGCTCTGTAATTGCTCAACATTGCTCATCGCGCGAGCCATCAGGGAACATAATCTAGTAGCGCTTGTTTACCGGCCATAACTTGTTATCTTGCTTGGCCATAGATGATGCGAAAGGCGAACGTGCTTGCTTCACTTGTCGGTTGATGGTGCTGTAGGCAGCCGCCGCAGAGGCGCAGGCCACGTGTTCGCCCGTTCCCTTTCATAAAGGACCACAGTGTACAGTGTAAGGATAAGCACACAGGTCTCTAGCATTTTGCATTCATCCAAATGTGACTGCCACAGCCAAAATTTGATCCCGTGAGTTTCAGGTCAGCAGTCGAGTACAATAACCACAAGACCACCCCGGTGGGTTAAGGTAAGCTCCACAGTGTCTCGCGTAAGACAGGTTTTGATCATGCAAAACCACCAAGCAAACAAATTTGACGAGTTAAAATAGCTTTGCTCAGTCTTGCAAATTATGGGAAACGCATGTACGGTAGGCAGTGCGATGCTGCCAACACAATTACCACAAGTCACAACTGCCCTGAGGGTGAAGTGCCACTGGGACAGTTTACTAACACCCACCTCTTCTCGGATCTGCTGCACAAGGTGCTCCTTTTCTTCTCGGTACTTAGCCTCCAGCTTTTCCCTATGTTCTCTGAACGCTTGCCGATACTTGGTGTCGCAGTCACACTTTGCTGGAGCCTCTTCCAAGCTTGGTGCCTTGTTTACTCCAGCAAGCATCTGTACATGCCAGGCAAAATAATGGAGAAACACTTTTCCGTATGCACTGATGTACTTGTTTTTATGAATAATAATATCTAGAGTTTATCATCACAAACCCATGATATGATCATAAGACACCTTAGTGAAAGGCACCAGAAATTTCGACCACCAGGGGTTCTTTATTGTGCAACTAAATCTCAGCACACGAAGCTCAAACATTTTCACCTCCATGCACTTGTTTTTACAATATAGTTAAAAAAAAAGCATTATTTGCACAGGCATCATCGAGTTCACTAAAGCAGACTGTATGGAAGGAAGCGCGCCCTGCATAGCACAAGCTTGAAGTACCAAATACTAGGTTTGTGCAAATATTTGAGCACATTGAATGTTCGAACTTAGATCATTGAAAATTTCAAAGTATTGAAATGAATGTATTGATGTACAGTAAAGCCTCGTTAAATTGAACTCGATTATTTCGAAATCCCACTTAATTCCAAAAAATTTCTTGGTCCCGCAGTTAGCAATGTAAGTTTGAGTGGATAATTTGAAGCGTCGGCTAGCACCAGCCCGTTTAATTCGAAAACTTCGGGTGTTGTGTGCCAGTTCCATATCCCGATTGCGCCGCAAATCCGCGGTACAACGGCTGTTAATAGCCGCAAGGCAATGCAATGTATCGATACTAACGAGTGGCAGCTGAAGCACCCCAGCCTTGCTACTTTCAGCGCAAAAAAAAAAAAGAAAAAGAACGGTCTCATGGTCAACCAAAACCTGCGCCTGCAAAAAACAAGCCATGCTTCACTGCAGCACAGCGGTGAGACGCTGTTTCTCGCAACGTCAGTGGGCCATGGTTCACCCATTCTTTCAGGGATTGTGAAGAAATTAATAAAGGACAGTTTAGCGGAAATCTCGATATATGCGAACCACCGACTGCCGGTTGCTCCAGCAATTCGCGCCTTTGCACTGGTGGCGGAGTTCTTGCCAGCAACACCTACTTCGAACAAAAGTTTCAAACATCATTCTTTCCAGCCAAAACACATCGTGAGCTTCATCATACTGGCCATTATAAAATTCATAATTATAATAGAACGAATGTGCAAATGGTCCCATCATGATGTGCTGATGGTGCGAGGAGCAGGCGACATGCTGCTCACATGTCACAACTGTGTTGCAGTGAAGATGTCTTGTTTTCTGCAGGCGCACATTTCAGCCGATTACGGACCGCGTTTTATTTTTCTGTGGCAGCAGCGAGGCCCACTGTTCTTCCATGTTCGTGGCAAAATAAAGACAAGGTATTAGGAAAAACATGACCTGGTTACTTTGAATAGTTCTGGTTACTTTGAATAGTTCCAAGTTCCTTGAATCCCACTTTTTGCACGTTCTGTCAATTCGAAAACCCGCTTAATTCAAAGCACTCTCGTGGCCCCAGTGACTTGGTTTTACTGTATATTATCCCTCTTGTAGCCTCCTGTAAAGCTAGTTTCACTTCAGTGAAAGCATGCTTTACTGTGAATACATTTACACAAAGAGAATAAATACACACTATTGCGAAGCCCCAAATAACTCATAAATTTGCAAATTTAAGTGTAAGAATACCTCACATCAACTCATCAGTTTTTAAGTTTAGGAGCTTGTTACACCAGCTTATCCGCTCAAAGTATACCACATATTAAAGCTTAACGTGTCTTACAGGTTATCTCTTGCATTCAACCGAAAGTCAAACCCTGCTACTATGTATTCAATGTTGCTTCCACTTCCCACTGAACCAAAGAATGACATTTGCGCATGTCTTGTTTCAATTAAAAAATATATGTATTGCAATGATTAGCTGGGTCATGACAAATATTCTCATTTTTTTTTCATAATGTGTGACATACAGAATTCCAATTCACTACAAAAGTTACTTGAAGAAGTCAATATTTGCTTCGAATGCACTTCGAACCTAAAATTTTACTATTCGCACAAGCCGAGTAAATACCCATCCAGGTGCCACAGTCATGTCGATTTCTATGCAGTAATGTTTGATTAAAAAAAAGCGTAACAACACACACAAAAAATCCACTATGCAGTTTGTCATGATGTACTTTGCTTGTTTGTGGTAGGCAGCTGGTAACCAAGTTGTTGAAGCATTAAAATTATTTATTACCTAGGCCCAGTGGCTTAGGTAATAAATAATGCCTGTTCACTTGCTTATTTAATAAATATTAAATAATACCTGTGCACTTGCTTTGTTCTCCATCTCAAGGAGCAGCTTAATTAACAAACATGAACAAAAGGATAATGTGCTAGCATTTGCATAGGCACTTCTTTATTCAATCACAGTTTAACCACATCAGAAATATGGAATGAAGACGCAAAGGTTTTACAGCATCGTGCCTTGCATTTCTGTAAAGGTGCAGTTGAAGACTGAATCGTTGGTGTGTACATCACCCTGTAAAATCAAGGAGACCTTTATGCATGCACTTTTTTTTTCATTTTTTTATTATTACGACATGAGCAGAACTTCAACTGCTTTATAGCGAAGCCAGCCATAGTTCGGCGAACTCACTCACGAGTCCATTCACTCGGACTCGACCTCATATCAAACCGCGAGTACGAGTCTGAGCGAGTCATGGTGAGTAAAATTTTGGCGAGTTTGAGTATGAGCGAGTCCGGTTGAAGAAACTTTTTGTGAATGCGAGTCCTGCTCAGAAAATATTAGGAGAGTCAGTGTCAGAGTGAGTTCAAAGGGCAAAATATATTTCATGAGCGAGTCTGAGTGAGTTCCACTTTGATTTGCTGACCTATACAGCCACCCGCGTTCTCCTATTGGGCGCGAGGCCCACCACTGAAAGAGCGAGCCCTGCAATCGCTGTGACGCGCATGGTTGGATCACATCATCTCGCCTCGCTCTGGCGAAGGAAGGCTGGTGGTTGGATGCGTTATCTTTATCGTGACTTTGCGGTGTTTTCATTCTTGAACAGCGCTGTGTTGCTCTGGCTTTATATGTGCAGACTTCTGCAGACTACACAATCGGGAAAGTTGCAGTAAATGTTACTGGCGGCGTGCTACAGTGCGCTACGTACGTGAGGGTACTGTCACGGCCGCTGGCTGTGCCACTGTGACCGTTCTCTTTCTCTTTTGTAGTGGTTATTTCGAGCAGCCTATGGGGTTAACATGAGCACCGACCACGAATGCTCACATAAAAGCGGAATGTTTCAGTTTTTGCACGGGAACCTCATTCCCAACGAAAAATGGATAGGCAAACAGTCCGATTATGTATATTTTAAAGTAGGACGTAGGTGTGTACATGTGGGGGCAGTTGTCGTCATTATACATTCAAGAAAGTGCGCCGTTGTCTGAATTGTCAGAGAGTCAAGATATAGCCTGGAAGTTCAGTTCTTTCCCCTTTATTTTCGCTAATTTTACACTATTCTGGTCTATTTCGCGGCCAGTTGCTTTGGTGTGTCCGGCCAGCGCATTGGATGAAACCTTTTTTTTTGTTACATCGTACATGTATCACTCCAGTCTTTGCTAAAGCTTTTTTCTCACCAATGTAACGTAACCGCAGTCTGGGCCCCCCTCCTCCCCACCCGCCCTCTTCCCCGGCTATCCGTCTTGATGTGTGTAGCCGAACACACAGATTTCCATCCGCCAGTAGCGTAGCCAGAGAGTGGCACACCAAGCCCGAGCCCCCTTCCCCCCGCCCCCCATTTTTCTCATGGTGTATCGCGCATGAAATAACGGTCTATCATATCTGCCTTCCCAGGCCCATATCCAATCAAGATGGCACCCCCAACCAAAAAAAAAAAAAAGTCTGCCAACGCCCCTGTCATCTGCAACTTTAGCTCACAGGGTTCCTCGCTTATAGATGAAGTCTGCAGAACGGGCCCATAGGCACTGGCACTTCCTCCGAATGTTTTGATCTACAGGCGAAAACGTGGTCAGCTTAGAAAACCGATTCATCTTCTGAGCTGCCGCGCAATATCACACAGCTTATAAATGAAGCTGTAAAAAAAAAACGGACATCGGCGATTTCACTAAAACATAAAATTTCTATTTAGATCACACTATGCTAGACCTCGCGGAAGGCTCATTCAAGGACGCAAAACGATACGGCTGGCTGATCGCATTTTTTGTTGTCACGATTTACCCCTTAGCAGAAGCTCTGGAACTGAACAAACCATTCGTAATGTTTTCACCCATGTGTGGATTGATGGGAACAGAATGCGCAACGAGTGACCACCGTAAAAATTTTGCACAATAAATATTAGAGTCGTGCAGCAGAGAAAAGTTACAGTTCTGAATGAGGCACGCACGTGCATGATTCTCACGTTTGCCCACAATCATAACAGAAAGGTTGCGGCTGTAAAAATGCTGTCCTGCTTCCCACAAAGCAGGGAATCAACTTGCACTGTGCTTCGTGGGACTGTGTGCCCTAAACAAAAAGGTAAATTTGCCCAAGCTTGTCATGTCAACCGTGGCCCGTCGTTAGATGAAAACGTACAATGAATGAAATAGAGTGGATGAGTGCGTTTCTTGCAGCAAAGATAAGTTTATTCACCATTATTATCCAATTGCTGCTTCAATTCGGCACTGAATGAGTCGTTACCTTTTACAGAAGCAGCGCGCTCGACCCCCGTGGCTTTCATTTTGGTGGCCATAGCAGACGACGCTGGCAGTCAGGCATTATAAGAAGCGCGACGCTTTTCCGGGGCAGTTATTCAGCACTTCGTGAAGTCACAGAAGAGCTCCAGCAGTATTTTACCGATTTTGTTGAGTGAAGTACTATGAGAATAATAATAAAAAAAAGAGACGCGAAAGCCGCTGCAGGCTGCGCGCGGGTGGCAGAGAAATCCAACTACGCACGTCACAGGGATGCCTCTACATGGTGGCACCACGGTATGGCCTCGCGCTTAATTTTTATTATGCCTGTGCAATCAATGCAGAAATCATAACCTCCATGACCTCATCTGGGTCATTTTATGAAGCAGGCTGTAAAACATACCTTTCGGTGTGTTTGCGTTGATGTGGAAACCCTACTGCTGGGCGATTCTTGACAGGATGATGACACGACATTGTGGTCCTCTGATGACGATTCCTCCTAGAAGGAAAAGCTTGCCATTGCTCAACAGTGGCCTCACTATGTTGGCACATTGAAACTGCTCTGACACATGTCTAGCTCACAAAGAAACCTAAAGAAAACAATTATAGCCCTAAAGTAAACAATCATAAATATTGGATGTCAGTCCTTTTCACCTGGCTTTTGAGGACACAGGGTGACTGGACTAAAGGGAACCTGCAACACTTTTCGAGCATGGTCAGAAATTGCTGCCAATCGGTAGTAGAAGCTTCCGAGAACACGCAAGTCAAATGCTATAGCACAGCATGCGGCCTGGAATACACAATTAATGATCAAAGTCAGCTAAAGATTGCTTTATCTTCTCTCTATAAATCACGGATTAAGCCCAAAAATCACTCGTAGTAAGCTCATCTATCAATCATTGGCCGATTTGAACATGGCGCACTCGGTTGTTACAGGGATCACCGCAAAAGGCCATCACTTGTCCATGCGTGCACGCGCGATCGCACTGGAAAAGCCGCGTATTTGAAGAAAAGAAAAAAGCGCTCAAGGTAACGAGGCGCGAGTGACACTTTTTTGTTTGCCCCTCCCATCCCTCCCTGCTTAGCTTCCAGTGCTTTCGTCGGTACGAGAGAAGAGAGAATGCGATTGCAGCCTGTGACAAAACTTTGTAACTCCGCTTGTACTGGACAGATTCTTAAAAATTTTGCGGCGTTGAATTTGTGAGCCAATACGCTTTTCCAGTGAACTAATCCCATGGTTACTAAAAAAAAGTGTTTCAGGGCCCCTTTAAGCCCATACTCACAAACCAACCTCACGCTTACCTGGAGTTTTCCTTATCGAATTTAATCTTTTATTGCGCTTTATGAACAATGTAGGCCAGTATTCGTGAATCAATCTTGTTGATGTCTTTCTTGTTAATCTCTTTTATTGATCTTGTTGATATCTTTACCCTGTTACTATTTTTGTGCCCTTATGATGCACGTAGTGAGTACAAAAACATGAGGAAAACGTGATGTAAGGCCTGGTTCGTTTGTGAATATGCTCCTTAGGCTCTGCTGAACATAGGCCCAATAACAAGTGACCAGCTAACCTTCAGCCGAAGCCTCTTTGTGGGCAAGGACGAAGACGGTGTTTCCTCCTCAGAAGACTCCTCAGACTCCTCCTGCTCCTCCTCATTATTGTCGTCCTCTTCCTCCTCATCACCAGAAGCCGAACGAGTGGTGGCAGGCGGAGGAGGCAGAGAAGGCTGCACAACACGTGGAGGTCGGCCCCTCTTTCGCGGAACACCAGTCGCCGTTGTGCCCTCACTCGGGCGGCCGCCGCCGCCTCTCCGCTGCTGCTCGAGGAGCTGCTGGTGCCTGCGCAGCTCATCCAGAGCTTTGTTGAGGGCGGGTGTACGCTTGGCTGCAATCACCTTCAGGCTCGTCGTGATTGGCTTGATGCTTCCCTTCTCGACAAGAGCCCTGAGACGGGAAGCCAGTAAAACCCCTGTAGGTGACAGCTCCAACATGGCAAGAAACAGGATTTGCACTGACATGGCATTCTTTACCTTTCATTATTCTACTGTAAATGAAGGTTTATATCACGTCAGTTTAGCCGAGTCCTTATTGACTTAACCCTAGAACAAAAACTGGTTAAAGAACCCCAGGTGGTCGAAATTTCCGGAGCCCTCCACTACGGCTTCTCTCATAATCATATAGTGGTTTTGGGACATTAAACCCCACAGATCAAATCATCAACAAAAACTGGAGGATGCTTTAGCTTCCCCTTTAAGAGCAGTTTGTGACAGTGCAATCAGGCCTCGTGCCCATCATCTTCTGCACTGGTAACCCACTACGGTTCTCGATGCATTCCTCAACTGTTCCGCAAGCAAATGAACAACAGTGCGTGTAACATTGACCATTTCAAGGTATTATTAAAGGCCTGTTGCAAGCACAGTTAAGTGCTTGCTATACCCCAATTATTCTTTTTGCATATAAGCGAAAGGCCCACTGCACATCTATAGGGCAACACGTGAACCTACATAGCTGTTCACTTAGTTGATAGTTCTGTAGCTGATGATGATAAGCTGATGATGACATTAGCTGATGATAGGATGACATTAAGGCTGCAACTGTTGCAGCCTTAATGAAAAAAAGAGTGCTCGTAGAAGCATTGGCTCCAGCAGCACCCCATGTTCATGAATTTTTTTCCTCTGTTTCTTGGTCTTCTATTTCCTCTATCTCTTTCCTTTCTACTATTTCCCTTTCACTGCACCTCAAGTAGCCAACCAAGCCAAATCTTGGCTAACCTCCCTGCCTTTCTTCTCCATTATTTTACCTCTCTCATCTTTTCCGAGCTTCCATTCTTCTTCCATCTTCCCTTGAACTACTGCCTTTTCTTTTATTTTTAGGGTATCTTTTTAAATCTTACTTCACATAAAGCATTTATCCAGTAGAGAAGAGGTAATATGTTTTCCTTGGAAACTGAGTTTGCAGTATCTAGAGACGGGGCGGGAATGCCAGGCAATACGAACCTCTGGTGGTAGCCACCAAAGAAGCGGACGTCGTAACCGTGGTCGTCGGCACGTATGACCTTGGCTGGCCAGTAGGGAAAACCTTTCTGCTTGGCAAAGACGAGATCGTGTGGCGGGTCACATGGCTGACAGAACCAGTACTTGTCGCGCTTCTCGTTTGACATGCGGTAACAGGCACTGCACTGACGAATTTCATTCAAATCGTAGCTGCAGTCTCGCAACATCTGTCGGGCCATGTCGGCCATGCAACTGTGTACTGCAGGAAAAAGAGAAAATAAAGCATGTTGAGGAGAGGTGGGACTGATGACATGCATCAGGAAAAGACAGCCGAGAGGGATGCAGCCGTGAGACAGTAAACGTAGGCAAGTCATGGATTTCATGTAGGCAGCAAATGAAATGAAACAGAGCTGTTTGAGCTCAGAGCCACAACATTGCTGACCATCGAAAATCCTAGCATTAAATATGTATTCTGCTAAACTTCTAATTACAGTAGACTCTCAGTAAGCAGAAATCTGTTAAACGGAACTAATTCTTAAATGGAAGTATTGCCTCTTGAATGCTTAGTTTCGGGCTTGTATTCTGCACCCATGTCCACCTCTCAGTAAACGGAACTCCTGTTAAATGAAACATTGTCCTGGTCCCTCCAGGCCCGTTTACCGAGAGTCTACTGTAAAAGAATGTTTGGCAAGTCATTCCACAACAAAATCTTTGTTTTCACGTTCATAAGGTGAAGCTACAAAACCGTAGTCATGGAAAGGATGCAAATTGCATGCACTCACGGAAATCAAAGCCTTCCCTTTCCATGCTTTACCCTTCCTCTCAAATCTGCTATCAGCATGCATGTACAATAAATCTGTTTCTCAAAAATAAAAATAAAACCAACACATACGAGGATAACAGGAAGAACATAAAAGAGAAACAGTGTACGTACTGCCATAAAAGATGACAACATTGTGCACAATGGTCTGGGCATCAGCATGGAACTCCTCCAGGCTCGTATACTCGCTGTTTCGCGTTTTCTCTTCCATAGTGATGAGGTCCATTTTCTGGTAGATAAGATAGCCCTGCTTCCAAGCATCCCCTTCAGACAACAGCAGTCGATGCAGGTCTTTCGTCTGAGCAGTGGGGCAAGAAATCAGCAGAGTTCGTAAGTACTTCCTCATTGCAATCGGGCAGGACGAGCAGCAAAAAGAATGAGGAATGTAGAGTGGCAGGCAAGCCGGGTGAAGTGCACCGTAAATGTTCAGGGGGTCAAAAGTTCCTAGGCCACACTACAATAGGAATACGTAGGATAGTAACCTTGGGAACTTTCGGCCAGCCCTGTACATTTTGCTAAGGCTTGGCCGAGTGTCATGTTGGGCACTTGAAGATTTGGATGGTGTGTCATAAAGCAATGACCTGCTCGGAAAGAAGCTGGTGCTGGTGCAGCAGACAAAACCCTAGCTGCAGTGTTAAGAGTTCTATTTTTGCTTGCGTAACATATAACTTACAGTGACACTCATGTACCAATAACGCTTTCATTATAACCACAGTTCTAGAAAGACAGTCCATAATTAGAGGCATCTGCCATGCAATAGGCACATCAATTAAAAATAAATTAAAACCATACATGTCCTAACATATGAGGAATAAAACCACATTTATCTATGGATGTGCGCACGGTAATAGAAGGAAGTACTTGGGTCGTAAAACTTAGCAGTTCAAGATTTTTGCAGACTACAATGTTGGGGGATAATGTGCCAAAACAATGACTTTACGACGTGATAATGAAGTATTAGGTACTGGGGATTGCCAATTATTTCTAGCATCTGGGGTTCTCGTTACGTTTTTCTAAATCTCAAGAGCGCAAGAATTTTACAAACATCAAACTTGGTGGCACAAGACCATAGCAACAGTACTACTGTAGTGAGTTCAGTTTGCAAACAAGACTAGACAATTATGTGTGTTCTATTTCTGCATAGAGTTTCATACAATAATGCCTAGAGGTGAAATTGGCGCTTGTGTCTATGTGGGCTCCTTCCGCGGCACTTGTACAACCATGAGAATTATGGGAAGAACAGGCTTCGGATCCGCTTCAGATGGATTGCATTCTTGAGATTCGCGACGCTTATTTTCCTAGTGTAAAGCAAAGCAATATGAATTTATATTTAATTAAAACTTGCTCCATTTCATTGTACGCAAACTTTATTGCAAAAAGTTTTCGCGACGAGGGGGCAAAAGTGAGACCTGGGCAAATTTAATCGTCGGGGTATCCATTGCTCTGCCATTGCGTTCCAGATTTCGCATCAAGATTTAATGAATTACCTTTTACAACACTTGAAAACAAGCATGCTTGTTTCTTTCTTGAAAGTATGCGTTATCTATTTATGGAAATAACAGTACAGTATTGATTGACAAACACTTAACGTTTCTTTTGCTGCGATGGCAGGTGCATCTGTCCAAGTGGTCTGCCTCTAACGCACCTCACGTTCTGTTGTGAAGTTGAATTAGAGGAGTATAACAGGGCACCTAGTTAGCTTCGATGTCATTTTGCAGTCGATTTAAATTCCAAGACGCGCATGCAAACAAACATAAACTCGGTGTAATATTCTGCATCGGAATGAGACACTACATTTATGCGCAGTGGTGAGTGAACGATGCCACGTTTAAACTGTCAAATATGACTCATAAAGCTTCAACATCGCTTCAAACTTCAGACCTAGTGGTCCTAAGCCTTTTTAAACATCAATGGCACTGCTTCAGTGCTTTTCACCGCACCCCTCTACCCACGCTCCGCAAAAAACGAAACAAACTGTAGGAGCAAGTCTGCAGACAGTTCGCTAGCTGACCCTATCCAATCCGAAGCCTGTACTTCCCATAATTCCCATGGTGGTACACGATCACAGCGCCGGATTGCTCTCTAGGTACTATTGTATGAAACTCGATGTTTTTGTGTTTGTGTGTGGTTGTGGGTGTGTGTTCTGAATCTTTGCTGCCACTCTGCACCCCTTTCAAAGCACAGGTAGCGCAAACATCTTTTCTTCAACACTGGGTGGCACACAAGCAGGGTTTTTCAAGCTCTGGCTCAAGCAAGCAATGCAGCTGCTGGTGTTGCTCAAAGCACACATTTTCACAGCGCGAAAAAGCTAAGTGTGCGGCTAGTCAGCGCTGCTGCAAGTAGCATTTCTGCATATTTGCTTCCAGTCAGAGGCACTTGAGCAACAACGAGACATGAGAGAGTGCACACACTTACGGAATGCTAGAAACAGAATACAAGAGGCACACATTTCATTCAACTGGGACATCAACAGGGTAAACATAAAAATGAAGTGGACAACACCAACCCAGCATCTTTCTCTTCTTCAAGCTCTCTCTTCTTAAATCATTAACCTACCTACATTCACAGTGTGCTATGTTTCATGCCGGTATTTACACATTCAAATTTACAGAAGGTGACTGAAGTTACAAAGATGCAAGAAACTGTGGCCATAAGGATGGATGGCTTCCACATCACTGTGGAATAGATGTGACCATGAAATGGAAGTGATGCAAGTGAGTTACTGTAAGACTATTCATATAATATAGCGAGGAAATGTTTGAACCAGAAGAAACTTTTTCTCGAGAACACCCAATGTACACACACTGTATACAGAATCAAAATGACAGAAGTGACAGTATCTGTTTTCATCAAACTATGACACGGCACCGAGAATTGCAAACTACATTTCGCGACTACCATGACTTCCTGCTTCCAAATAAATAGCGTACATTTCTCCAAAGGTTCTGTTTAGTAGGATTCCACAGTGATACTGGGTAATTTAGCACATCATCTAACATTGTCTGTACTAAGCACCAAGCAAAACATGCACCATTTTGTAGTTTCTTGTTTCCTATTTTGTTTTTTATGCAATCATGACAACCACCAGTTCATTTGAACATTGTGTGATTTATCCCCCCATGCTGGTGACAAAAACAAAACTTCAGTTTAGAGAAGAAAGGCCATGTCACATTGATTCTACCAATACAAAGTACAGCAAAGCTACTTCAATGACTTTTATGAATGCACAGAGTGTACTGAATGATCACTTCGATTATGACACAGCCATCGGCAATATTATGAGCTAAGAAGAATATATGAATGAACAAAGAATGCATCAGTGACATTTCACTGTACATAATGTACGGCTCACGTATGGCAGAAACGTACCAAGCCCTTCATATGTTAGGCCATGTTTCCCAAAGCGTAGCGACCTGCCTTTCAACATCAGAAACTCCCACAACGCTGGTGATCGGTACAGAAAACTAAGTGCCATATACGCCACCGCTCCTCCAGCAACAATTAGAGAACCAGTAACCTCCGCGCCTCCTCTCTAACAAGGAAAAACAGCATGAAGGCCTGAAAATAAAGAAACTGCATGCACTAATAAAGTAATGATGTGAAGAACACAAGGATGATTATGTATAAGCAAACCAAATGAAACCGCGAGAAGACAAGGTGAGAGATGAACACCCAAATTAAAAATAACAAAGGAGTACATTCATTCCAGCCAGCAACCACGTTCAAGCAAGCAGCACTAGCACAGCGAAAGAAATGGCAGGAGGGGAAGTGGGGAAGGATGCTTGATTGAGGTGGTTCCTTTACCTGGGCCTGCCGTGGCAGATGAGGGCTTTGAGGGGCAATCTATCAGATTCCACATGAAAAGTGCACATGTCAGCTATCTCACGGTGAGGCTTGCAACGAAGCGGCAACTACGTGGAACACATCTGCAAAGTACTTTTAGAACGGCACCGCCAAGCTTCAGTGCATTAGTTTCACACCGCACAATGACAGACCGCAGTTAGGGTCAAAACGTGGAACATGAAAGGTGTCCACTTGAATTGATAACGATATGAAACAAATTATCGGCGAAGTTTAACTGCGCGGTCATTGCGAACGGTGAAGCAGATGCACTGGTACCAGGTGATGCCGTGCTAAAAATATGTTGCAAACACGTTGCATGTGGTCGCAGCTTAAAACTTGCAGAATGAGCTATATAAACATACATGGCAAACAGCATATGCTCTATGCCTGGTTTCACACTGCCAAAATAAAGGTATAGAAATTCAAGTACAAAAGGAAGCCTGCTTGCTTGACTGGGCATTTTGCCTTTTCTCCTGTGCACATTCATGTGCTGGGTACATGTGTGCATAAGAATGAAATTATTCAAACATGATTACGTGCAACATGTGTGATTTAGAGATAGAGTTGGTTAAAAAACAGTGCACCATAAAGGGGTGTGCTGTTTTGAGTATGATTGTTAAAATGCATATGCTAATTACTGACAAGCAGCGAAGGCTGCACAGATGTCTATGGAAGAAAAAAGAAAAGGCACCAGATCAGAAGCTCCAACAAAGCCTTCCTAAGCATCAAACAGGCATTGTCTCAGTTGTACTAATACAGATATATTGGCAGTTCTTAAGAAAAAGCATAATTAATTTGCTCGCAGAATGTTAAAACGATGACTGGCACAAAACACCCTGCAGAAGCTAGTACGCTGTGCCTGTCTTTACTTTACTCCATCTCAAAAGTTCTCTTCAGCACTGTGAAAGCTACAGGGCCCCTTAGCCAATAAGAGGTGTGATTAGCCCCTCCATGTGTATTCATCTGCATCGCATCATCTGCTCGGCGTCTCCCTGGCATTTGTTCAAATGCGCAAGGTGAGTGAAGCGAACAGACCGCGTCTCCGAAAAAGAAAAGGCCGGACCTATCGCAGCCGCTGCCATCTGCATTTTTGCTCTGAAAATGCATTTCTGCTCTGTTCGGTATGCCAATCTGTAGGTGAAAAAAATTTGTGCTTCAAGAAATAACCCACATGAAAATATCAAAGCAAAAAAATGGCTTCCCAGTGACAGCACAGTGGTCTGACCTTTGAACCACCACAAAAATGGGTGTTTTTCGTAGGTTGCACTACACCTTTTTTCGCTGAAGCAACTATTACACCTGATATTCTTGTTTATATAATACATTAACAAAAAAAAGCTGAATGAATAAACTTTTCCCACATAAAAGTTTCACTAGCGAGATGTGTGTTACAGAAGTAATATATATAAACTGCTAATTTCAAGATTGAGGGAGAAAATTGAGGAGTTTGTAAGGACACGCTACTGTTCACTAAAAAAAGGAGGGGGGGAGAGATATACGAAACGAGTTGTCTAATAGGCACCATTACTCAAACTTTTTCAGTGAGCACGACTTAACCAACAAAAGTTTTGCTTTAAGCATTACAATTGGGCGTGTTGTGTGAAACAGCAGTTCATTGATGTAAAATAGAGTAATGTCGCATGTCTTGCAGGAAATTCGTTTTCTGCTTCAAAGAGTTTTCTGCGTCGTTTTCTAGTCATACTTATATTAGTTATAGTTTCTATATGTTTTCACCCTGCCAGGCAGGCGCCGATATGCAAAACGAGATGGCCTAAAGCAGATAATGAAGCTGAACAATGTTCGGGGCTGAATTGCATCATTTTTCTCAGAGTCAGCCTATTGCATCATTTTTCTCAGAGTCAGCCTAAAGCAGATAATGAAGCTAAACAATGTTCGGGGCTGGTTTGAATCGTTTTTCCCAGAGTCAAAGTCCAACGAAAAAGCAGCATTCTCAGACTCACTACAGCTTGTTAAATCAATATCTTCAGCTCCATAATGCCCTTATCTGCAATCTTTGGAAGTATGGGTGCACGCCACACTCGGCAATGGCTATTATCGCTTTCCGCTTACACAATCCTGCCACTTTGGAATGCACTAAAAAATCAAGGTTTCGTGGGAGAAAAAAACTGGATAATGAAAAACACTATGGTTGGTCTCCTTCACAGTGGACAGCACAGTACATCCATAGATGACGCAGAATGTCTCAAAAGCACCAATTCAAATCAACGCTCACTATCCAAAAATATTCAAGAGTGACTTATGGTCACTGCTATTATATGCATCACACGTCTTCCATTAATGGCTTATTTAACTGCACTTGATATGTTTCACTTTAAAATGGCATGGGAAAGTGTTTCGGAAGCGTAGTCAAACCTTCCTTTCTCCCAGTCGATCCCTTATGTCACGAGTAATTTGCATCATTGCATTAGTAGTTTCTGGTGTCGATATCCCCAACTAGCAAAGTCAGTCAGATTGTCACAGGATTTCGCTGGGTTCTATCCATCCAAACACTGGAAGACTGAGTTAAGAAAGACTATAGAGAAAGCATTTGCTGCTTCAATTAGGTATAACTGCATACCAATAACCTTTGACCATTAACCTAGTGTTTATCATAAAGGGGCTCTGGAACATCTTTACAAATAACCACTGAATGGCTTCGTTAGAGGAGTTTATTGCATCATGAATTGACCACTATGAAATTTTTTTTAACCAGTCAAGTACACATGGAGTTACTCAGACTTTTTCCATGCTTCAATTGCTCTCCCTCCTCTCTCGTCCCAACAATTGCACTGGAAGCTAGGCACGGATTAAAGGGGAAAGAAGTTACGTCTCACTTGCATCCTAACTTCAAGCACTTTCTCTTTTCTATATTTTTGTTTTTTTTTAGCGCACAGTTTCCTTTCAGGATGATAGCAAGCGTCTGCATGGGCACACTGTGGCCTCTCATGGAGGACATAATGACTATGCAGCTCACAATGTTCTGCTCAATCAGCCAACTGCCGTGAAAATTCAGTATTGGCATCACTTGTAGATTTCTAGCCGACGTTGAGGATTGTAAGTTCCAGGGCATGTGCTGCGCTATAACATTTGTCTTGCGTGTTCACAGAAGCGTTGACTATTAATTGGCACAGTTTCCCTACAATACTGAAAAAGTGTTGCAGGGTTCCTTCAAACCAATGTAATGTGCTTGCTGTTCAAGTCAAAGTAATATTTCTAGAGAAATAGAAAGCCTTTGTCCACTACACCCAATCTAGCCATAACGTCTCTCATGAATCTACAGTACCTGCAACTTCAAGCACTTACACATTACACTTGCACTTACACATTACACTTGTGCAGAGGTCATAACACTCGGTTCAAGGCAAAATGCCCTGCAGGCTAGCATTCCTGGGGGGTTACAAAGCACATGCCATGAGGGAAAACAAACAAAACCCTTTCTTACAGAAAAAAAAATACTTTAAAGGAAGATGAATGCATGCAGGATTCTCTATCTTCTGCAAAAAAAAAAGGCCAGTGATCGCCCAACCTTGTCTTTCAGCCGCAGACATGTGTAGCTGAGGAGGAGGTTCATGTCATCCACTTTTAGCTTCAGTTGCTCCCGTTCCTTCAGTTGCTGTGGCAAAGAAAAGGTCATCCAAAATTGTTGTTTGCTCAACAACAAAGCAGTTACAACTGAGGTATTTCTTTCGTCAAAGTTGGAATAGGCACGCACACTGACGCTTATGCAACTCGCTAAACCTGTGTGACAGCAAATTAAAGAAGCTATAAAGGCCATACAATATGCAGCAAGCTGATGTGCCGTGTTCGGCAACACAGTTCATTTGTCCATGTTCACTGAGAGATCCCGCAAAGTAACTTTTTGCACATTTTCAGCAGATGAATGAAATGACCTCAGCTGACAACCTGAAAATTGACGCTTCAGCATGCAACCATGTGCTATACACCTTGTCAACGAAGGCTTGCTGGGGGCGTCTTAAGCCCCCCTGGGCTGTTAACATGCATGACCCTCAAAAAATGCAAAGCCGAAGCTGTGAAGCTTTTGTACTCCCGTGCAAACATCCCAGAGGGAAGGGTCCTCCTATCGGTTAAAAAGGTCTACTCTCAAACCTCATTATAAAAAAGTTGCATCTTACACGAAAGCAGGTTTGTTATATCCAAAACTTCGTTATATAAGTTTATTTTAAACACTAGACACATTGCAAGACTATTTTTCACATACTTCGTTATAATCAATATTTCATTATATCCGGTATCGTTATATCGAGGTTTCAGTGAACAAAAAGTTCGACACTCACGCAGCAGACTGTGCAAACGAACTTGTCTTCATTGGAGAGGTCTTCCTTGACACACACCACATGGTACACTCGGTGACACGTGCTACACAGAAGCACTTCGCCACCTCTGTGGCACTCAAAGCAGTACCAGTCGTGGCCATCCCTCTCCTATGAAGAGGTCAAAGAATGCAATACCTTGTTATCGCAGTGCAAGAGGGGCAGCACACACTAAGTTTGCTTTCTGAAAACTTTCATGGCCTTATGAAGCCAATATCAATTGTAGTGTGCACGATTAGGTTTCAGGGCTACAGCCAAGAAAAACAATAACTAAACGTTTATTTAGCCATTAGATATGGAACGTCGTTTGGGGTAAACTATGTAAACTAGTAGCTTCTACATATCAACACATTATTCATTGACAGTGAAATCGAAATGGTGCCTCTTAGCCTGTTAAGAGTCATCATAAGATGGCACAATGACATACTAGGGGTAAAATGCAGAGTGAAGTAGAGTGATTTAGTTGTTTCGATTACATAGCTAACAATAAAAGTAAACTTTTAATGGATGTGAATATCATATTTGGTAGTCATGAGGTACTCTCTCGTGACTCGAGTGTTCACCCAATGCTTCCTTTATTCCAGATTCTTATTACTAGCTACATCCTATGCAACGTGAACGCCTTCATTGCCAATAATACAGATAAGTACTTTAAGCACTAATATTTACACTTTTACTAGGCTAATTTGATTTGATCATGAAAATTTCACTATTCATCTGGTTTTCAGTCAGATGTCATAGAATGTTCTTGCAGTCAATATAGACCAATGAAAATGTTATATTTCAAGCTGTCTGCAAATATTTATGTGAACCTTAGGAAGGAAACCTCACACTTTTTTTTTGCCTGAAATATTGTTTAACCAGGTAAGCATTGTTACGAAGTTGCTGCTAGGCACAATACATGCCAACATGTGATGACACTGTCCTAAATGTGTCGCAAATTCTATAGTGAAAGAGCCTTGTGTGATCAAGCTGCACATGCAACAACCTTGGTGTGCGCTCTTCAATGTATGTAGGATGAGATATGCCACAGTGGAAAGCACAGCGTAGCATATCCAACCACCGGGGCTTCTTAAATGTGAATATATATTCAAGTGCATGGACATTTTTGCATTTTACCCTCAGTAAAAGACAACTGCCGTAGCAGAAAACTGAACCCAGGGCCTCGTGTTCAGTATGAAACACCATAGCCCTAGGCTACCATGATGACAATACTAAGCAGCTTCTTTAGCCCAACAAGGATGTCTGCAATGATGCGGTATACTTTTATGGAGAAGCTGCAAAGTGTGTACGCATGCAAAAAATGTGATAAGTAAACACACCGCAGGTTCATTAGGGAGCTGGAAGGCCTCCTGCTCAACGCCCACTTTAGAACCTTTGGAGCCAACCTTCTTCTTGGAGACCACCAGGCCATCTCTTACGGCAAAACCAAGCTGGCGTTCTGTGTCAGCTTCACTCAGCTGGTGCTTGCGGCGCATGTAATTTGCCACACGGTCCAAGTTGCTCACCTGGGCCCCAGCATTGGAAAAAGTGTAAGCACTGCTGCATACATTGTTCAGTGTCATTAGAATGCAACAACAGCTACTGGCACTTCAAGGGACCCTGAGGTGAAACACAAAACCCGTTCATAGCAAAAATTTATCCTTTGAATACTACAGTGAATGGCACGATCATAAATTGAATAGTGGCATAAAAGAATGTTCTGTATGAATTGGAGCCCTTACAACCTTATCATATGCACCAATACCTGTAAATGAAGGTGCTTGGTCATTCAAACAGGGGTTGCAAATGTCCTAGTTTACATCAAACAAAACAAATGGACCTGGGTTTACCATGTAATGCGTAGAACAGAAAACTAGTAAGAGCAACAAAATGGTTATCAAAGCATGGCAAGCACAGTCAAGGATAGGCAGAGAATTGAACAGATTGATGAAATAAAGACGTTCATAGGAATAAAATGGAATCTGCTCGAATAAAGTAGGGTAAAACGGAAATCACTGGGAGGGAGCCTTCATTCTTCAGAATACTGAAACAGGCCGAGAATGATGACGGTCATTTTCTCACCATTGGAGTAGTGAAATGAAACCCACGAGTTGGTATAAACCATCACCCTCATCTTGAAAAAATCTCACTTCATGCAAGGCGCTCCCTCATCTTCTACAAAGCAAAGTCTTGGAGGCCTCTGCTAATGCCGTAGGGAGGGTCACTTACCTGCTTCTGCTGCCGTATGGAGTCTATGGCGTCCCACAGGTGCTGCACCGTTTGCGGGCATGACAGCCGGCGCTTGCAGCTGGCCATGTTGGGGCCCAATTCTGCAATCAAGAGGACAAGAGACAAGCATGTTTGCACAATGCAAAACACTGGCACACACTATGTGGTAAGGCGAATAACAAGCCAAAAGTGTTGGACCGGAAGGCCACATGTAATGTAGTCCTGATACGTAAATTCTCATGATGAAACCCTGAAAAGTCCGTTTCACAATTGTGAACCTCAGTTGTCCCAACGAATTTCATGACACCACTGCATCTTATACAGGTGTTTTGGTCTGCAGGGTGCAAGCGGGTATGGTCACACGGTGTGACGACTTCATGTAAGCACACTGAAAGTCATTTGCAGTGTCATGTACAAGTAATTTATGCATACAATGGGCAGGCAGGCAGACCAGCAGCATAGATTGACTACCAAAACAATGTCCTGGACACACTCTTTTCAAATCCCATAATTACCAGGTAAATAAATTTATCGGAACAGTCACAGTACAGCAGAGCTGGTGCTTCATGTGCAAATGCCCCACTTTACTTGGTCATTAAGGCAAAACTGAATAGTTATCGAGAGATGAAATGTGGGCTAGTTGTTAAGCCATCTTCAGCAGAATAAGTAACAAATATGGCCTTTTATTATTCTGTCATTTACTAGCACTACGGCAAAATCTGCTCAAGATGAACAGTTGTGCACATTCCAATATTGCAGGAGGTCTGGCACTTTAAAACTAAAATTTCTCTTTGTTATGTCTACAGTATGAATTTCAGACAAGATGCTTACTGGTGATTGAAAAACTTAAAGAAGTGAAGCTTTCATGACCCTTTCACAATTTAAGCGAGCGACCAGTGTAAGAGAGCACTATTAATCGCCGAGCTTGGTGTATTAACAGAGGGATCAGTTAACTGGGTGCTAAGATGCGCTCGGCCTCCCCCCAGTATTAGAAGAAAAGCAATGGGGAGAGGAGGAAGGGGGGGGGGGGGCGCAAGCCCTGGTGGCATACCTTATTTCCAATTACCAGCTGCATTTTGTTCCAGACATGTAGGTAAATGGTTTAAGTTAACCACACACAATGTAACTCAAATTGTCACCCCAAGGATGAGGCATTTATACTGTGCACCTCTCTTAGTGAATGTGTAGGCGTGCAGACCCTATCCCACGGCGACGTCACACGGGTGCTGTCCGCGTGAAAACAGGAAGCCTACCCCGCGGGACTTAAGCGAGCGCGGTTCATCGAAACGCGTCACGGCAAAAACAAACAAAAAAAGGCCATCGGCAAGTTGCGAAAATACGGTACGCAAATACGGTAGAACAGTTCGGTAGCGCTTCTTTCCAGGGACAGTGGGTCCCCCGGGCGACAGGCTCCTCGTGAACAATGCGAAGGCCGACAGGCGTGACAACCCCACAGCAATTTCGGAAAGAGCTTTGGTGTTATCGGGGTGCCTTCACTGGTATAAGGCCAACGACCAGAAAGGACAAGCGGTACGGTAAGACCATTACCATACAGTATTTGCGTACCGTATTTCCATAACTCGAAGGGCCCTATTTTCAGGACGGAAACGGGTGACTACCAGTCACCTTTTTTTTTTTTTTTTAGGCACTGCGCCGTGCTCCCGACCGGGCTGCAGAAGTTATGTGCCTTTCTCCTCTTCTAACCACTACCACCACCACAGTCGCTTTCTCGCGGTTTCGCATACTTGTTAAGCTAACCTCAGAGCAGCACGTGAACGAAAACTACGAACGTATCGTCACCTTGAGGGCGTCGACAGGCACCCGGATGTGGCAACGGCATCATTTGCCCCATGGTTAACACAAGTCGGACCGAAGATAAACGTGGAGCTTACGACGAATACCTCAGGGAAAATGTTGGCGCCCACGGGTGTTCGGCACTTTGGCGCCAACTACGATGGATCGGCTTCGGCTCCGCTCGGCTATCACAGATAACTGTCCCGATGACGTCAACGGCGTCAAGCTGAATATCTTGCTGGATGGAAACACTCGACGTGATACGCGTAGTAGTAGCAGTATAGTGATCGACAGGGAGAAAATGACACGGGT
Source organism: Rhipicephalus annulatus (assembly GCA_013436015.1). Lineage (NCBI taxonomy): Eukaryota > Metazoa > Arthropoda > Arachnida > Ixodida > Ixodidae > Rhipicephalus > Rhipicephalus annulatus. Next base: position 226,235 of record WOVY01004571.1, on the reverse strand, counting down.
GCAACGACCACAGCGTGGTCACCGAGTCGTAGATTCAAAAGAGTTGACTGTTGGGCGAGTTAATGTTTTGAAATAGAAACTATCGTGAGAGCGCAACTATATGCTAGGCATGCATGTTCTTCGTCGGCTGGTGCAGCGGCTAGAGTGTGGTCCGGCGCATGACATCACCTGAAGTGCGCGTCTGTTGGTGGAGGCTCGTGTACATCCGCCTTTAAGGGGAAAACGCCGCTGCCTTCTTAATTTGTACCCGACTATAGGTGGGAGCACAAGCAGAAACAGACGAGAACAGGCGCACACTACCAACGTAGTTTGTTTCCGCGCTCGTTGTCACTCGGCTCGGGTTCTCATGCGAAGAGTGCAAACGGCACACGTGCCCGATCACGTGTCAAGATAGACCCCCCCCCCCCACACACACACACACATTCACGGCACTGGCACTCGCCTTCCCCTTAATCACTATGGAAGATGGAAACTCCGATAATATACAACTAGCCAGATCTAGAAGCAAACCTTCAACTCAACCCGGTGCGATTGGTGTGACTCGCGCATTTGTTAGATAACTGCAGAATGCTGACCAATCACGCACGAGCGAAAGCTTAGTTTTCGGCACTCACAAAATTGCGCCACAAGAAATCGGTTGCATACACGGGTAAGTTTCTGTCACGTTTCTTACTGCACCGCCGAGCACAGAACGGCATGGCAACTGGCGCGACAGTGGCATATTTTGTGCACTGTTCTATACGACAAACACTGCACAAACGCATCCGAGCTGAAGAGAATGTCCTATCATGATATGTGGCGTTTAACGTCCCAACACGACCGTGTGATTATGAGAGACGCCGTAGTGGAGGGCTCCGGAAATTTCGACCACCCGGGGTTCTTTAACGTGCACCCAAATCTGAGCACACAAGCCTGAAGAGAATGTGCGCGGATATAACGGCAAACCGGCTGCATAATGCATCATATAATACAGGGAATAAAGCACACTGACCCAAGTCCGCAGAAATAGCATAGCGTCTCGCATACTGATTGATGACACCGAGATTTCAAGCTTTCAAAATCGGAAACAGCAAAAAACGAACAAAAGAACGGAACAGTATCACTGAGATACGGTCGGTGTTCACATACAATAAATAAGTCACAACTGCCGCAAAGGCAAACGCGATAGCAACAAATTGGAAGGCTACGCGCAGAAGGGCAAGCAGATCGAAACGTGCCCCGCGTTTGTCACGCACAAATGACGCACGAAACGTTGTCGTTCTCACAGGTACAGACGAACGCGAATAAGCGTCTCAGTTGTTACTTCGCTGTGTCTGAAAAGCGCGCCCTTTCCGCAAACGTAGACTGTGCAATGATTGCGGTGACCTTTGTGCGCCCGGTAACTACAACAGAATCGTTCCGGTGAAAGTCCAAGGCCGGCCAAGACGTACGATTGTCGCCACCGCGAGATAAGCGCGCGTTAGCGTCCACCCTGCTCCCCCTCCGCGGGGCAAAGTACACGTGGGAGATGAGAATCTTGCTGGCAATGCTGAAAACACGATAGTCTCCCCCCCCCCGAGATGCCAATCACCAGCGGTAGATAGAAATAGCTTGCCGTTTGAACGTTGAAAAAGATGCTCCTTCATGGCTCAGTGGCTAACGTCTCACACTTCAAAAGTCCCACGTTCGGTTCACGCCGGAGTCTTATTCTGAATTTTTTTCTTGCGTGTTCATTATATATATACGGTGAGTGATGTCGACGCCGGCGGCAAAATCCACTCGAAAGTGTCCGCATAGTTCCTATCGCAATAATTTTGTTTTCAGTTCGCGCAAAGGAAAGCAACGAATGCGATATCAACTAACTGGAATAATATATGAAGTAACGCAAGTAGCTAACTCTTTTTGGGTCCGATCTCACGTAACTACAAAACGCTGCCTTAAGCGAAAACAGCCGCTCCAGGAAACGAAGCGGTTTTCCTGCTCGGTCGCCTCAATCCAAAATAAGCGGTGAAAGCACGAAAAGCACAAGGATAGAAGCAGAAACAGCACGGCATATAAGACGTCAGACTCCGGAGTTCTTCAAACACGTAGTGCCACCTGTCAGCGCAGTTTTGGGTAGTGCAAAGCCAGACTCCCTAGTACAGTTTCTGCGCAACCAGATGCAACTATAACGAGGGTGAAACAAAGATTGAGCTAAAAACATTCGGTGTGTTTGCACATTATTAAACTCAGAAAAAGGGCGAATTTCTCTCCGTTAGTCGTACACGTCGCCGAACTGCCATGACGTGTTTGCTGATTGATGATAGATTTGATTGATATGTGGGGTTTAACGTCCCAAAACCACTATATGATTATGAGAGACGCCGTAGTGGAGGGCTCCGGAAATTTAGACCACCTGGGGTTCTTTAACGTGCACCCAAATCTGAGCACACGGGCCTACAACATTTCCGCCTCCATCGGAAATGCAGCCGCCGCAGCCGGGATTCGAACCCGCGCCCTGCGGGTCAGCAGCCGAGTACATTAGCCACTAGACCACCGCGGCGGGGCGACGTGTTTGCTGGTTCAATTGCCAGAACGAAGGCGACAACAAGAGTAAACGCAACAGCTCCGCGCTCTACGAAAAAAGACCTCGGTCGATGCTACTGTTGCGTTGTGAATCGCCACGGACCTAAACGACTTCAGTTATACAATTTCCGTAGCTTCCGCGAAACAGAATGGTGAGAGCGCTGGATACAGGCCGTTCCGAACGTGTTGGGTAAGGGAATCACTCGCGTTCTCTATAGCCGGCCGCATGAGAAAGTGCGACAATATCTTTTGGGACGTTAAACCCCACATATCAATCAATCAATCAAAGTGCGACAATATAGGTCTCCTCCAATTATTGTTTTGAGTAGCCTTGACAGAGAAGCGCGGTAATTTTGATATTGAAACTCAACACAGCATCACACACAGCATCGCACGTTGGTCTCCACTACCTCAAAGGCCTCGGTTTTGCTTTTCGTTGTAAACCGAGGACATGCATGCGTTGCCATTTGCAGTACGTGCAAACGGAAGACAACCTTCAACAGAACATTCTATAGGGTGCGTATTGAAACAGTTAAACGCACAGGAAGCGAAAGATGGGTGCAGAATGCAAAGGCGAAAATCGCCGAGGCCATTCGTGCCGGATGAAGCGAGCTTCGTGTACCACCGATCATGAGATGCATTGCTTGTGTATGCGCTCCATCGCTTTGGCAACATGTGTATGCGTAAATTTGCGCATTAGGCGTTACAGGACGCATGTATATGTGCTTTTGCGAGTTGCAGCTCGGCGGAATAAATGAAAAAAAAAAAACATTCTTTGCACTTTTCCCGCAGTTCACTTTTGTGAGCATCCTACTTCTCTGAAGCGAGATTGGATTGACAAAAGAATCTTGCCAGGTCCTTGATTTTCAAGAAACCACGCCTCAACACCAACGAAAAAGAAGGGTCTATGCACGTACGCTTGCATACGGCTCTATTTGCACTTCTGGTTATGGCCAGCGCGGCGACGAGGGCTCTGGTGGCGGCGTTTTCAACAGAACCGCCTGGGCAGAGTCTGACGTCTATTCGCGACTCCAACTCGGCACTCGCCACTTAGCGGCCGCGCCTGGAAACTGCGCTAACAGGGTCCACCGCGATGGAGAACGGCGCAAATCAGAAACTTACGCAATGGGGAAAAAAAAAGGGGGGGGGGGTGACGGACGCTGCGATAGTTTGTTCTAATCGGTTCGCTCGCAACTTTATTCTCCAATGTGAGTACACCATTATTTAGCGTGCTTGCATTCTTATCAGCATTCGAACTTCTCTAATCACGGATTATAGTTTCGTTTATAGACAATGCTCAGATTTGGGCGCACGTTAAAGAACCCCAGGTGGTCAAAATTTCCGGAGCCCTCCACTACGGCGTCTCTCATAATCATATGGTGATTTTGGGACGTTAAACCCCACATATCGATCAATCGTTGGCGCACATCGCAGCCCTTAGCGCTTATGGCAAAAGTTACGTGCGGACGTCGCTATAATTTTACCCCTAATGTCGACATCGGCGTATACCTGTGTTCACAAACATGGAATGGGTCTATATAAGCAAGCGCGCTTGGTAATTTGTTGCGTTACGTGTGAGGGTTATTTCTTGCCCACTGTCGCTTTCTGCGCAAGTCATAGTGCTACCCATTCTTAAATTAAGCTGCTGTAATCATCCCCCCCCACCCAAATATTTTTGATTTCGCTTGTCTGTATATATACGCACGCGAAAGTAGCACGTGCGTATATGTTCGTGCGTATTTACATAATGCCTGTGCATTCGTAGCCTGCGTAGTCCGTGCATTTATCTGCTTTGAACATAAACTACTGCTTATAGGAACAAGCGATACAGGAACAAGGAACTACGATTTGTCTTATCTGAAGATACACTGGCCCAGGCATAGTTAGCACCATTCTGTAATCAAGTGAACAGCATGCGTATGTTCAGCTTTTGACGGGACAAGGGAACTCGGTGGGATACATGCGATCCGAAACACGAGTCGCACCGTAGTTGCCTGCAAAACTGTTAAGGCCGTTCCACGCGCTTCCCGCACAGCCGCAACGCACGTGCCGGGACACCTACCACACGTAGCGGGGGACAAATACGCCAATTGGTGACGCTGCGGAGGGTGAAAGAGCGTCGAAATTAGCTCATTTGTCTCCCGCTCACGTGCGGCAGGGGTCCCGGCACGTGCGTTGCGGCTGTGCGGGAAGCGCGTGTAAAGGCCCTTAAGGCCTTGCCTGCAGCAGCGTAGCAACGCAGCGCAACTGTGCTATCAGCTTTCGGAGAGGCCCACTGCCCATGTGCCTTCTTCAACGTCGGGCTCGCTAGACGGGTTCTTCAACTTGAAGTAACTCTGAAGCGTTTCGCCGAGGAGGCTCGATGTTCGCGCGCACATCGCAACTATTCCCACTGTTTCGCCAGTGAAATAATCCTTATGCTGGTGAGAATGAAGCGGTCCGCGGCTAGCACCATTTCGCCTTCGAAAAAACAACGCGATCCGAAGACAGAATCGAGAAACTTCAGCACAGCGCCAAGCGAAAGTGCGCGTTGACCCCATTATTGTTTGTTTGTTTGTTTGTTTGTTGTAGCCTCTAATCCATGGCTCGTACCCACTCTGGGGGATTGGCCAAGAGAACATAGAGTCTCATATGCACAAACATCTTTGTTTTTTTTTTCGACCAGTGTTGCCAGCCAGCAAACGAAGCGTTTTCTCTCTGTTGAGCCGGGCCCGACTACAGACTCCGCAGGCTTTCGCTCACGCATATAAAACGTGCAGGGCAATGTTATCGTTTTTGAGGTTATACGGAACATGACGGCGACGGAAAAAATGCGCTTCGAGTGTCTATATAATTGCTATCCATTAAGGATAGCAATCAAGGCAACTAAAGGCAACTATTAAGTCGACTTTGTTGAAATAGCGGTACAAAACCTCCTAGTGTTACTTTTGTGCCAAGGAAGGGCCTATTTTGAAATGAAATCACGTTTTAGTGGTCCGAATCGGGTTAGCGCACTTCAATTTTAAATAACCCGCTTCAAGAAGCGGACCGACCGGACCGGCTTGCGTCACTGTTGCCGTGCACAACGTTGCCAGGCTTTACACCGCTATAGTAGGAGCAGACCGAAAGCAGCGGGAGCCACAGCAGCAACAACGGCCATTGATAGATTTCCCGGTATTGGCTCCGAAATCACAGACGTTTTTTTGGTTCAACTGCGCCCCGCTAGATGGCACCACTTACCCAGTGCAACAACGCGAAAATTGAGTTTTTTAATCACTCACGCCATTCCCCATAGTAACGTCCGACGGTTCTTTTTTCCATGAGCGAAACAGAAACGAACAAGCAGCATTTTATTATGTTTCTTGATACACGGAAGGTTCAGTGTTTAGTACAGCTAGATCGATTACTAGTAACTAATTGTAGGCAGCCCGTCTGATGTCATGGGGATCATTATGAGAATGTCCCACTGCGGCGCATGTGTTCTTGTGCACTTGCTTTAATTTCCCGGTAAGTAGGGTCCTGTTGTTGATAATATTGTCGTTTTAGATGTTGTCATACACTGAGCTTTCACTCTGACGTAAATAGTCATTTGACTTTAGTGTCCCTTTAAATGAAGAAAGCTCAGAGCGCACCATACTTTCGTTTTCTTGCTTCTGGGTTTCACCGTGGGCAAGTGGACAAAAAAAAAAAAACTGCCCATTGCGTGACATCACATCGTCTTCTCGTATAGTATCGCAGTGGCACGAGCTATCGCTAAAGGGCCGACCCCACAGCGCGTAGGCGCGAGGCTTTTTGACGCGGCGCCACGCCCTTTCCCTGCAGAGAGAGTGGAACCTGCGCGTAAAGCCCCTTTAGCTGCGCTCCTCTCTCTCTCTCTCTCTCTTCATATGGGAGAGGGTTTGACACCACGTCAAAAAGACACGCGCTCCATCTGGTAGGTGCGTCGCGCGGTCAGACCTCACGGGCTTCAACAAATGAAGGAAGGAAGGATTTCTAGATTACCGACGAATGGCGCTAAAGCTTTTAACGGCATGCTACTTGTCTAAATCACACGCGCAGTGAGAAAACTGACGGCGGTTGCTTCGTTCATGCAGCCAGAAATTCCAATCGACAGCAATTCAGAAAAATGAGGATTAGAGAGAAAAAAGTGCGCTACATGCAAACGGCGTCGCATTGCATTACTTGTGATGCTCTAGGATACGCGATGCGTTACCGACGCGTACATGCAAACGCGGCATGTGTGGTGCGGTCGCGGGGAGCCCGGCTGCTGGACGGATTGAACGGACACTTAATGAGAAAAGCCGATTGTTTTTCACATTAGCAAATCACTCTTCTGCAGTTACGAAATCACCACGCTCGACGCGACAGGACGCTTGACAAGCGCAAAAAAAACACAAAAAAAGAAAATGCAGGTGGCAACGCCACCTTGAAACTACTGCACACCAAACGGAGTGATGCCATAGGTTTTAACAGCATATAGTGGGTCCCATGTAGTTCCTAATTTGTAAAGATCATATACACAGCCTGCTTGGAGTGTCACAGACTTATAACTTACAAGTTTTGTGGGATTTTTGCGAGCAAATGTCGCCAATTGCACATAATACACTACGAAATCCGCGACACCAAACGCAGATATTTTGGCACTAAATTTAAAAACAAATGAAACTAATTTTCTTCTTTTTAAATAAACCTACAACGGTGAAAATGCCAACATCAGAATTCTCGGAGCGCTAATGATCAACTTCAATCAATTCGTTGTTTACTTAAGTGTGCCTTTAAGGTGGTCCGGTCACGAGGGACTCCAAAACCAACAGAAGAGATGCATCACCAATGTCAGTACGTAACGGCGCCGTTACCGAGTTCTTTAGTGAAGTAAGAAATGGTCCGTCGGGTGCAGCTAAATACTTTCTTCGTAACTTCTTTATACCTTTTCCTCGCTGGGGAAGCGTTCCGACTGTACTGAGGGTGTCCGTTACAATGGTTCAGAACATCAAGTTCGTTACAGCAGCCTGGAGAAACGTCTCGCATTTCAGTGTTCTCAGTTCATTTCTAGTTAATAATTAACCATTGCGATTACTACACTAACACTAGCTATGCCAACAATAGGCGTCAGAGCATTCTCGCAAATGAAGACAAATCCTAATGCAAATTAAATCCAACACAGCAACAAGCCTCGCCAAGAGGTTGGCCCCGATTTCATAATATCTGGATAACATGGAGCGACAAGTTTTAATGACCCACACTTCTACAAAAAAAATTAATAAATAAACAGCCACGAGGAAGCGTCCCGCAGAGTAGTATACACACAGTACGACGAGGGGGTAAATATGAGGGAGAGTGAGTTAGCACTGACCCGACGCCAAAGCGTATGGAAGAAGGGCGCGCGACCATCGCCGCTACGCACGCAAGGCCAACGCCGTCACGCCTCCCCGCGCCGCTGGCAGCGAGCGGAGGGGGCTGGCGAAGCCACGAGCTTATAAAAGCCGGGCAAACGCCACGGGCTATGCCTCCTCCGTGGGCTATGCTATGCCATGGTAGCTGCCACGCTTTTCGCTGCTCGCCGCCAGGGCCCACCAGCGGGCTAGGGCGGCGCCCTCACAGCGTCGTCGTCTGTCGTCGGCAGCAGAAGCAACAGACGTACGAAGCGCGACCGCCTCCCGCGCCGAAGCAACGCCGAGGGGACCGCGCGCAGCGGCGGCGCTCTTTTGACCCGCTGCTGTTACCGGGAGGGGGGGGGGGGATGCAGAGGGCGGGAATGCCGCCAGCGCGGAAACGCGCCGCTCCGTCGACCGCGAGGCAACGCGAAACGGTCGGAGGACAGCTGTGGTTCAATTTTGCCGAAACCACGATTTGATTACTTAAGGGACACGAGAGTGTTGTTGTTGATTCTTAAGAGAGAAAGGAAGAGAAAAGTGAGCCCCGTAACTGTCTGCTTCAGTGAGCGACACCTCAACAGTAGCTCACAAGGGATGGGGTGAGGAGGGATAAAAAGGGGTAGGAGTAAAGGTGTAGAAAAGAGGAAGAGACGTGAGGTGAAACAACAATTAGGTTTGGGACTTTCAGGATTCTAATGCCCGTATTCTTCATCATCGCAATAGGTAATAAATACAGGAGATTCAGTTCGTATTTGAATTCGGCGCCTAAAACCTTCGCGCGTGACGTCACGAATGCAAACCTTTTTATATTTTGGCGAAAATGGCGGCAGGCATATTACACGCTCTTATGAAGCTGTTGTCAGTACTCCTCTAAATATAAATTTTTGGTTGTCACTCAGCACCCACGCACGAATTAGATGCAATCGGTTCATGACATTCACGGGCACGTTACCAGCAAAACGTAACCGTGTTAACAGTTGAGGATACTCGGAAAAGGTACCCGATACATAAGTACCGAACAAGTTAACTCGTTCACGCGATAGCCCTCGAAATAACGTCCTTTTCCGTAGCTGTAAAACTAGTACTTGAAATCTCGGAAACACGAACAATACGTTTTGATTAAGAGCTGTAAATGTTCAACGATATAAGTCGGGCGTTCTGGTTGTTTCTCACTTCAATGCACAAAGTGACGTCCGGTTTAAAAAAAAAATCACCGTCATAGCCACAGAGTGAATGATGTTAGAGGAGCTTGCTCGGAGTAGCACGGGGCGTTTCTTGGCGAGACAATTTCTGTAGGAAGGCTTGTTAACGAGCCGACGCATGATGTGTACGTCGAAGGCAGCATTGTCGGGAACGTTCCGCGGCCGGCACTGCACAGTGTTGGCCACGTCGATCGGCACGTTATACACTTGCTCCTTTATGCCATACTGCCCGCTGCCGTGAGTCAAATGCCCAACCAGCTTATGAATGGCAGACGTGGAGCTATCAGGAGTTCTTCAACGGGGTTGAGGGCAGGCAGGTGAGGGGGCTTGGGAGGATATCGGTACCCGTGCTTAACACGCGTAGGAACTTGTCACGTGCTGCCGTGCCCATACGAAGCGACGAGAACCGTCACCCCCGGAAGCTTTTCAAAAGATTTTCCGGGGGTGACGCGAGAACTAAGGGGACGTAGTCACGACGAGGCGAGCGCGCAGGCCATCGAAAACCGACCATGATGATGCTGATGATAGGTGCCTTTACCCTTTGAAGCGGGTGGCCACAGCAGCGGCATCATAGACTTTCTTTGTCGTTTCTAAATCCGAGTGCCTGTGGAAGAGTGGTGTCCTCGGCTGGGCGAGGGGAAAGACGGCCGCAGTCCAGTAAAAAGTTTTCGGCTGTCTCTCTTGTTTCTCCGCAGCAGCGACAGATGGCGGCAAGCAGGAATAGATGTAAATCGAAGGTCCTTGGGATGCCTCACGTTGGGCGCTCACGGGAAGACGACAAATGTGGCTGTACAGGGGGTATGGGATCGACAGGCTTTGGAGTATAAGTGAAGCTCAGAGCAAAATGAGATTTGATGAGAGGCTTGGGAAAATGAAGGATAGTAGATGGGCAGGTAAGGTGTTCAGGTATTTCTATAAGAAGAGCGTGGACACAAGGCAAAAAAAAAAAGAACTAGGAGACTCACCAGTAAATATACGGCTCTACTCTACACGGCTGACAGTGTCGAGGATATGTCAATAAGGGGCATTAAGCGAAAAGCCGGAGAGGTGGCGAGGATTTACTGGATGACAGCGCCGGAAAATAAGCCGGCTCTCGGTAACTACCGAAAGGTCAAAACGAAATAAGGAGGGAAAGGTTTTATGATAATTAAAGGGATAGCATTTTGCTGTTCGAAGCGAGGTCAGGCTGCCAGCGCGCTTGAGTGCCGGCGCGCCATTTAGGGAGCATTGTTGGAATCTGCGGAGAGGAAGACAGAGCGGCGACCGGAGGATTGTACACTGGCAACACTGGTGTACACGCCGACGGCCTAGGCGCGTGCAAAAAGAAGCTTGCCGAGCAAGCTCCTAAAAAAGGGGTGACCGCAAGCAGCGACAGAGAAGGCGCATATACACCCAGAAATCCGCGCCATACTCGGAATTTGTTCCAAGCGAATACGCTACCTACGCAAGCTCGCCAATAAATACGTGCCGCAAAGCACTTAGCAACTGGTCATAATCTGGTCAATAACTGGTGATAATCACGCGAATGTGCAGTTAGATTTCTTGTGCAACCCTACTGAAACGTTCCGTATGCGACGTCCAATAATTCCGTATGTTTCCGTAAGAATCTTACGGAAATATATGGAAAATATATAGGAAACATATGTATTCTTCATGGAAACATATGGAATTATTGGAATCGCATACGGAACGTTTCAGTAGGAAAGTAAACCACTTCGAGTAATCGTGTTCCTTGCCTATATGATAATGCGACCTGTCACATATAATGAAAAACAGTTACGCATGGCGTGAATACAAATGAAAAAAAAAACAAGGCACCTCATTATGAAGCCAGAGAAAACACTGATTAATTAAACAATAAGATTTAATAAGAATTTACGGTAATGTATAAATAATACGGAAACGAACGTAGGCGAAAATGTGGGCTCACCGCGCGAGACAGGTTGGCTTTTCGTCCACTTTCATGTATATTTTTTATGTTTTTATGTTTTTTCTTGCTTTTCAATATAATAATAATAATAATAAATTGTATACTCCCGTTGACTTTTTTGTCTATGTGCTTCATACGGTTCAAAATAAAAAATGCCCCCACCTCCCCGAAGAAAATCGGATAAAGAAATGCGAATGCATTGCGTTCATAACTACGTTTCACGCGAGAAAACCCAGCGATAGAACAATGTTTTCTTTAATTTTTTTTCTTTTTTACATCACGCAACCAATAGCGCCGTTCGCCGCACGTGGCGTTTTTCTGTCGCGAGATACACGGTATGCATTTCCAGCTCTATACCCGGCGACAACTTTCTGTGGCAGCACAGCCAAGGCTACGGAGCCGAAGCACGCTTGTCTTACTGCGCCACAGCATGTAGTCCCTCAACGAAAACGTTTGTATACTGTTCTGGGTAACTAACATTTTACCATTCGTCACTTACATTTTTCGCGGATTTATTTTTTAATTAGTGAATAAAAACGTTGCGCAGTAGAAAAAATTTCGTTTCACGCTCTATCAGGTTTTTCGGGGTTTTTTTTGGCTTCCGTCGCCTTTTTACCTCACCGCATTCCTCACTGTCAAAGATGGCGTCCGCCGGTTACAGCCAAGGAGGATTAAAGAAAAAATTGCTGGAGTGGAAGCTCCCGCAACGCCTTGCCGGCAGAAGTGAAGCCAGCTTTTGCCTCTGCCAAGATGGCGGAAACGTGCTTTTTTTCTCATAGTGCTTACTTAAAGATCAAGTGGTTTTGATATGTTATGTATATGCTACGTCAGCTCTATATTAAAAGATGGTTGTTCCCGACGAAATTACACACAGAAACGAGTATGGATGACTGAATCTTTAAAGAACTTTGCCTCCAATTAGAGGCTCACTAAGGAAAATTAGTAACTGTAAGACGCACTTGGAGCTTTATGTGACCCAAAAAAGTTTCCACATTAAACTCGCTGGGCGTTCGAGGGAAACGCTTCGTTTTTAATCGCCATCTTGCCAGAGGAACGGCTTCACTTCTGCGCAATCATTTCCACTCCAGCATTCTTTTTAATCCTCCTTAGTTACAGCTCGTCAACGTCGCTTACGGAGGACACACCGCCGCGTGCCGCGAGTCCACCAGCTGCGCAGCCGTACCAGGCGTTGTCAAATCAAAAGCTGTCCGTACGGGCCAAGAAGGTGGCGTACAACGTTTACGCGCAAGTAAGGAAAAGCGACCCGCAGCTGTCTGTGAGAGCCGCATGTCGGAAAGTCAGCGAGCTCACTGGTGTTAGCGAGCGCAGTGTCTTCCGGATTAAGCGGTACGTGCATGATGAGTTGTGTAACCATTACATGAATAATTGAATGTGTCATTCACCCAGCAACCTGGGTCCACGCGTCAGTAAATCACGTCACAATATTATTAAAAATTGCTCTCGAGTTCCCAAAGATGCGACTCGCGTTTCCGGGAGCGAAACGCGAGCAAACGCGAGCCGACGCGGACTGCGAGACGCGGACTGCGCTGGTGAAATCGAAACCGAAACACCCGTCGAAGCGGTCGGACTACTTGGCGCAGTAGCACATGTGCATAGGCTCCGCCCACGTAGCCTTGGCCGTGCTGCCATAGAGAAATAAAAAAAGGTGAAGAGCGGACACTCCCGTAGACCCCAGCGGCCCAATCGACTCTTGCACACCTAGTGGTTGATGAGAGCAAGTGGCGTGCGCTTCCGGTTTCGGTTTCACTGGCGCAAATTTTGAATTACTTTGCATAACCGACGTTTGGCTATGACGAAAGTTCATGATTTCAGACCACTATTCATCGCCCAAATGGATAGTTTTTGTAGGTCATTTTGATTTAGCAATTCCCTGTTTTGTTTTGTTCAGTGGTTCGTGCGAATCAGTCGTGACGTAATTTTTATTTCGATTAAGTTATAATAAAAAGAGATGCAGGTAATGATAATTCACTACGGTTTTATTCATCGCGCTTGTGTTTTTCTTTTGGAACAAGTGATCAATGTATATATCAGTCAAAGAAACAGAGCATCCGCAATGTTTTATTCAAAGGCAAGGTAGAGTATGAGAATATAAAAAGCACAATATGACAAAGGTAGACAACAAATGCATCTCGCCTTACAAATAAATTGTAACAAATATTGTAACAAATACATAGAGAACACAGACAACGCACACATCGCTAGAGTTGGCAGAAGCCGAGAAGCTGGTGAAGTATGACACACCGGGCCAGTGGGTAAGTAAGGATCTATGGCAAAAACACAGCGCACAATGCTGATGAAGAAGGAAGAAATAATATATACACAGCAATGAAGTCGCGAATCACGCCTGGGGTCAACCGAAATAATGCATAGAAAAAAAGAGCGCACAGAAACCACACGACACAATATAGCAGAAAGGCAAAGGTGCAGTGGGCTGGCTGTGCTTAAGAACAGCTAGCCCAAAATGAAAAAAAGCAGACTTGATGCCTGCTTGTCCTCAGAAAGGTAGGGCTTTGCAGCTTGCTCACTACGTGAAAGACAAACTTTATGCTACAACACTGGCAGGTCTTGTGGCTCTTCTTATGCGTCGCCTTCATCAAAAACTTAAAATCCCAAGTGATTTGCGTCTAGGTGTTGCTGTGACGCTTGCGAGCTAAAATAGATTGTAGTCATCACTTATCCAGAATTGAGGACCTTAACTGGAGCTACGAGAGCGGTATTACAGGGCTAATAAATAGCAGAAGGAAACCACTTTGGCTCAATATTTTTCACAAGGCTCTACATCGTACGTTATCACTCACAAGCTATATAAAAATAAAATGGCAGCGTCCGCATCCCCATCAAACGCTACAAGTTTGGGTATTCTTTTGAAAATTTTGATGGGCGAGATGAGGAGGTTGATGAGAAGCTAAAATACAAAAAGCGTGATAACGCGAACTGTGCCCACTTCATACTGTGTTCCTTACCCGCTCGAAGACATTTCAACAAGCGGTTTTGTTATCGATATATTACTTGAGCTGGAGAGATAAAGCATACACAGTGACCAAGCGACCCACAGTAAAGTGTACAGTTCGCCCGTATTTGCTACAAAAAATACAGACAGGATACCCAACATTCTTTTTAAGGTTATGCAAATCACTTCGAGCGAATACACAGTGTTCGTACTCCTCATAGCGGGTAACCAAAACAATGAATGCAACGAAGGAGTGGTTAGTCCAGTTGAACTGAATATAAGCATATAAGACCATAATGAAGTCTGCTGTAACGAAGTAATAACATAACAAAGCTATTGCAGGATTCGGCTCAACTCGAATACTTTAGTGTAAACCCGCCGCTAATTGCTAACCTTTGAACTTGTCAAGCTGTATGCCCGAGATTGAAGACTGGAACCTAACCCTGTCTAAGTTTCGGTTCACAAAACGCACATGCCAACATAAACGAACCCGGCAAAACATTTTCAGAAACTTAGCGCGACACCCAGCAGAGCAGAAATGAAAATCGCCAACACTTGACGGATGGTGATACAAAACATAGCACACTTTCAGGTGATGTGCAGTGGCCTCAATTATGGCAAGAAAGTGAGATTCAAGTTGTTGTACGTATGCAAAAGCTGCTTCTGATGGCACAGTGAGATTCCCAAAAAGTTTGCTGGGGACGTGGTATGCTTTGAGCATTGTGAAATACTGGTGGGTACCCTTAAGCGTCTCACTGTCATCTTTCAGTAACTGTGGGCAACTGCAACCATCACATGCATTCCGAAGGAAGTGTTTGATGAGAAAACCAGCTACATAATATGCAGCGGAGTCATCGATAATATGGGAGTGAATGTTTGTCGCAAGTTCAGAGAGATCGTCTAGAGCGGGAAAGTCGTCAGGCTGTGGCTGTGCACACTCCTCATTATCCACAAGAGACGCACTGGTGAGGGAGAATGGCGAGAGCTGCTCTTGGAGGAGGTCACATTCATCATCCTCGACATTTCCGTATTCTGACAGCTTGAAGAGTTTTCTTATGCAGATGTGCTTCAGGCCACAAATAAATTGTGCTACATTGGGGTTGGTGTTGCAACCCTGTTTTTGCCTAATGTGGCCAAATATGTTCTCCAGAGGATCCTGTTGAAGCCTGCGTGTTAACAGGTATTCAAAATTGTAATTTTTGGAGAGGTCGTCCCATAGTTGACAAATTGCCTGAATTGTAATTTGCCAACCTACGATGGTTTGTGGTTGACGTCTGCCAACAAACTGCCATGATGCAATCCAGGGAAGCTGGCCTCGGAGGAAGTCAATCAGCTCTGAATCATTTTTCATGATTGCATGCCGCAGCTTTTGCGAAGTTCTTTTTTTACTCGAGCTGTTCAAGGCATTGAAAATCCTGTCCATACGATCACAAAATAGAGCTGTAGTGATGGCCGAGGCAGGCAGCACCTTCGCATACACCATTGCCGTGATAGCAATCGAAACTGATGCACTGAGGACCTGAGTTGCTCTGCTGACCTTCATATTAGAAAAAGGTTTCTGATGAACGTGCCGTTCAGTCAACTTTGGAGCCAATCACAACCGCAACTCATGTGAGGATTGGTAAAGGCTTAAAATGTGCGACCAGTTAACGATGTCATCCCCAATGTATAACTTGTGTGCTTGGACATTATTGCGCGTTGTTTTAATTAAATGCGGAACATCAAAAATGTAATATACCCGCTCACCATTAACTTCAAAAAAAGGCTTTGCTACAGTCACTCTTAGTTGGTTAGCGAGACTTACATTTGAACTGCCCTGGTCACAAATGACTGCTTTCACTGCAATAATAATGCTCCTAAGCTCCAAAATGAGTGACACCAGCAAGTTATGCATAACAGATGATGGTGTTGATGTGTGCCCTATAGTAAAAGCAACCGGTTGAACCCACTTTCTCGAAACACCAACAAGCAGAAAAACCAGTGCTCGATCAGCGATGGTTGAAGTGCGATGAGTGCCATCATCTGTAAAACCCTGGACAACGTCTCTTGAAGCATCATAGTACAAATTCTTTTTGAGTGCTATTTCGTCGAAAACTAAAGCGCACACTCGGTCCCGTTCACTCCAAGCATGAGTATTTGTTGCAATGGAAGTAAGGATTCCTGGAATTATGCCTGGAGTCATCTTTACACTAGCTAGCCACCTCCTTAATGAACGCCGGGAGGGCAAAGAAAAATATGGAGCCAGAAATCGGTATGCTCGCGGACCTCGGAAGTTTAAGTGAAGAGCGAATTTCTTGAACCACACGGGAAACCGCTTGCCCTTGCGTTTGGGCCTCAAGCGAACATGTGCAGAAAGAAGTTTAAAAACCTCCTCGGTGACGTGCGGTCGGATAACTTCAAGGGCCTTCGAAGTCGATGACGGTGCTTGGTGAGGCTGTCTCTGCAGTCTTTTGATAGTTTTCCGCTGTGCTGCTACTTTGGCTTGCAGATGTTTAATAGTTTGCTTGTACTTCATTGATGGAGACATTGTCGCTGGCACACAGGAACGCACTGCAATAAACAAAAAAATTGATGTAAAAGCGAAGAACAACTAATCCCATACGAGCACTTTCCTCGCTCTTTCAGACCCAAGGTGCACAACTTTCTGTGATACAAAGTTTTCGATTCCACTACCTAAAAACAAACCATTCACAATGTTGACAATGCACAAAAAAAATGAAAATCACTGAGAGCCCACCCCTACATTTTGTAAGTGCACACGTATTGTCCTTTTGAGGATAGTTTTCTCAGAATGTCCTAAACATAAAATAGCACATTAAAAACTGCTGCAATAAAAGCATAGTCACCATTATCTCTAAGGCACTCAGGCGTGAAGCTGTTGGCGGAGACGTCTTCTGGAGGGTCTTGTGAAGCTTGTTCAGTGCCTCGGACAGTGCTGTCGGAACAATCTTGCGAGCGGCCTGCGGAAGTCTCTATATCAATCCACTCTGGTGTTGAAGTGAACATACAACTTACCGGCCACACAGGTTCCTTTTGTGACAGCTGAACGACTGGTTAAGGTTTTCTCCGGCAAGACGAAATCAGCAAAAATTCTTTCACCAGCTAGAAGGGAGCTGCCACCTGCAGAGGTTTGGTCAACAGTCAATATGGGTAAAAAAAAAGAAATCGCGCCACTGAACGCACCCTACTCATCGGAGCACCTCAATGTGTGGGAGCCGTTTTTTGAAGCCTCTACCGCAGGTCCTGAAGAAATTAAATTACGACAATGTGTCAGTAAGAGGCTTAAAATAACACAAACTGAAGCTCATCCGCACCTTGCAGTGCAGCTTCTGCAGCCATGTCACAGTCACTACTTGAAGCGACGCTCAGAGAACCTGCATATATGTGCAGTTGGTACAAGTTACAAAGCTTGTAGCATGGGGAAACTTAAACAGCTCTTTCAAACGCATAAATTGGTCGAACGTGGAAGAAAAGAGACGCCACCAACTAGGAAACAAGTAATTTGTGATTTTTGGAATTATCAACAGTGGCAGCTTTCACTGATGAAAGGTATACGTACATGTGCACTCAGGCTTGAAGATAACGTGAAATAGCCCTTTAAAGTCTTTCAAAACAAGTTGCGCAGGTCCAGAGCATCAAAACATGACAGAAATGTAAAGCTGCTGTTAGGAAGGTAATAGCCCACAATTCACAGAATTTAAGACTTTCCAAGTGTTACTTCTGTAGTGAGGTTTCTCCATCGGCTACAAAGATCTTCACGGTTAACTGTCGCCACTGATTCAATACAAGTGGCTGCTATTGCACATATTTGAGTTTCAGTCAATCACTTACATGGTGCAGCTGGTTGCACACTGGGAACAGCCATTCTTGTAAGCCTTGTGTGCCCAGGGTCCATGAAACTTTGAGCAGTAAAATGGTCGCTACAAACCCTGTACGTTGCGTACAATAGGCTGGCCGGCTTACTCAGGAGATCATCGCGTCCAGCATACTGCATCCATGCTTTCATCCTGCATTGGCAATGAACTATCAGCTGAAAGGGGAAGTGCTTGAATAGTGATTTTTTATTATTACCCTCACTTAGCAAGTACGAACAGTAAGCCTACAGACATGCAAACCATACAAAAGCTTTAACACACCTGCCGTCCCGTGGTACGCGGAAGAAACTCGTCCCAGGCTTCTTGTGGGATCTGCCATTGTTGAAGCACCACGATACACAGCAGTAGCTGCCGTAGCTTGGACCGCCGGACGGCATGGCGTCAGCGTGGTCTGAAAATGTTAGTAAGTGGATGCTTCGCTGTCAAATTACGAAAAAGATATGTGCACGTCATAAGTGTACCAGTGTACCAGCAAACCCCTTTGAATGATTAGCTAATCGATGCACAATACAAAACCAGTGATACATCTCTGACCCATAAAACTCTGACTTACAAAGATATACGTCAAGACCACGTACAAAAATCTTCAGAAGTTTCCAGGCCGCTATCCCTTGTAATGCAATGGTATCGCGGCCTGGGAACTTGAGAACACCTTCGTACGTACGCAGTATCAGCAGTACATTGGGAAGAAAAATCGTAGTTGAAATTTATGCGGTAAAATTATATTAAAAACGTCAAAAAAATTTCTGAGCAGCTTGCACTAGTGGCACAAGGCTAGCGAAGAAACGAAGATGATGGCCACTTGGCTAGTCCAGATTTGCCTCCGGCACACCAAGAATTATTCGTGTTCCGAGCCTTCGGGAAACGCGTCGTGAAGCATGCGAGGCCCAGCGAACTATTCTCAATATTTTGCACCGAGCCACCGAGCCTATGACCGAGCTGCCCAGATATGCTCAGCGCACAGACGCTCGCGTCCGTGGCAGACGCAGCACGCGTCGCCTCGGCTTGACGCCGTGCCGCCTTTGCTATACTGCATACGTTGCACAATGTTCCCGTCTAACCGCCGCATAGAGCCACAAACTTTCTTTTTAGCGAACCTCCCAGTCCTTAACAAGCTTCAGAAAAAAGTTACAACTGCGTGAATGAGACGCCACGTAAGAAACAAACTCGCACACACGAAGCGCAACGTGTGTGTGTGCATCTTTCTATGTTTGTTGCATGGTGTCTTTTTCGCGCAGGCGTAACCGTTTTCTGAAAAAATGACCCAACAAGACCAACAACATGTCATTCAACAAGCTTCGCTTGAAAACGTGCCTCACCTGTTATCTCACGCTTGAAAACGCCGACGCAGCCGACGTTGACGAAAGCGACGAATGCTTCTCGCCGTCAGTCATGCATGGGCTTGTCACTGGGTAGATGGTGTTTATGACAGTACGGCTGAAGAAAAATATTCGCGTAAGGTGTGTTGAATAAATCGTTTTTATGTATAAAAAACATACCAAATTTGGGCGTGTAATTATTAATTTGTGAAAACAATTCTGTTTCATTGATTATAACTGTGTTTTTTTTGCGCTTGCGCCCTCTGAAGTTTGGTGGGAGCACTAGTTCGTTACGTAGTCGTGACGCACTTCCTGAGGCCAGGTTTTGCGGAGTGTCCGCTCTTGTCTTCTTCTTTCTCTATGGTGCTGCCACAGAAAGCTGTCGCCGGGTATAGCAGCTGAAGCCAGGCGCGACCAGCGTCCGTCGTCGCGGCCCGACGGCAACTGGCGCGAAACCCGGCATGTTGCATTTCGCACCGATGCCTCTCGAAAACGAAGGGGCGCGTCCTGCGGCGCCTACAGACAAACACGCTGCTCTGTCCAGCCATACTCAAATGTTACGACCCAAAAATAAGTGGGCAGTGCCAGTACTGTGGGGAAGTGGCCAACACTTACCATATGGTCTGGGCCTGCCAAATGAACCCAAAATTAACCTCTTTTCCCAACCCCAACAAAGAGGACTGGGAGACGACCCTACTCAATAGCTCCACAATAGAGGAACAGCGAACTCTAGTGCAGCGGGCTCGGGTGGCGGCCTAGACTAATGACGTCCCGGACTAGGGATGTCAACCATCCCGGTGGGGATAAGGGCTATCTGGCACAGCCAGCATCAATAAAGGTTTTTTCCTCCTCCTACACCGATGCGTTATCCAGACAACACTGCGTCTCCCTCTTTTCGTGACGGAGCGACGCCGGACGCGCAAAAACACGCATGCGTCCAAGCAACCCAGCGCGGCGCGCGCCCGTGAGTATATGGCAGGACCGGCACCTGGCTTGGCAACGCCGGCGTGACGCGACGAAATGAACGCTGGCGAGCACGCGCACCGCGTCACGTCGAAATGTATTGGCGCCTTGACTGTGGCATGTATACTCATGTTCTCACATGACACGCATCTCATGATTATCATGTTTGCACCAGTCACATACGTTCGTCATCCACTGGTATTACGCGTCGCGTAATACCAAATTTGGCATATGTGAAGCAAGCGAAACGTCCGCGGGCGCATCATGAGCGTAGCATGTAGTCATGTTGTTACATGACACGCATCTCATGTTTATCATGTTTGCACCACTATCACGTTTTCGTCATTCATTCACGTCCCGTAATACCACATTTGGTATAAGTGAAGCTAGCGAAAAGGGCACCAGCGCATCATGAGCGTGGCATGTAGTCATGTTGTTACATGACACGCATCTCATGATTATCATGTTTGCACCAGTCACATACGATTGTAATCCATTCACGTACTGTAATACCAAATTTGGTATATGTGACAATAGCGAAACGGCCGTGAGCGCATCATGAGCATGGCATGTAGTCATGTTGTTGCATGACACGCATGTCATGATTTTCATGTTAGGCTCTGTCGCTTGTGTTCGCCATGAAATCATGCCATACCATACCAGTTTCGCAACATGCCATGTGAACGAAACCACCGCAAGAGCTGCAGGACCATGAAATGTAAATCATGACATTCATGACATACATGTCCTGATTTTCATGTTATGACTAGACAAATATGTTCTTCATACAGCCATGTTATGCCATACCAAGTTTGCTATCGATACCATTATCGAAACGGCCAGGAGAGCTAAAAGTCACAGGCGGCTAGCTAGCTAGCTAGCTAGCCGCCTATGACTTTTAGCTCTCCTGGCCGTTTCGATAATGGTATCGATAGCTACTTATAGATAATGGTATCTACTGATAGATAGATAATGATGATAATGATGATCTACTGATGATAGATAATGGTAGCTACTGATAGATAATGGTATCGATAGCTAGCTAGCTAGCTAGCTAGCTAGATTAGATAGATAGATAGATAGATAGATAGATAGATAGATAGATAGATAGATAGATAGATAGATAGATAGATAGATAGATAGATAGATAGATAGATAGATGCGCTTAAAGTCGCCGAAGTTCGCTAAGAAATGCTTCGCAGTCGTTCTGCACATATCACCAATAACGAAGATGACTCAGCGGAAAAGCCGATAGGCTGAAGCGCCACGACTTTGCCGCCAAGCACGGCTGGCTGGACGGCGACGAAGCGTGAGAAACAGCAACAAAGGAAACAATTACTGCTGATATGACTGTACTAGCTTATCTCCGTTAACTGCGTGTGAACACGGGAAATGAATAGACGCAGTGATTGAAGAGACTGGCGTCCTACTTCATACGCCATTTCACCGAAGTACAAACAGAAAACTCATGTTTCAACATTTGACAAATCCATCTGAGCTGCCAATGAGACGTCAAGAAAAAAAAGAAAGAAAAACACGCGCTTACGCCATGAATCGCGGGCTTTTGTGCATCACGTTGTGGCCAGCGCAATCAACGCGCTAAACAGCACAGGCCGCGGATTAAACAGAGCACTTGATCGGCGGCGCCATCTCACCGCGACAGCTAATCACGCGTCAGACTTCAACTCACTCACCGAAGAGCCCCCTCAAGGAAAACACGCCCGACAGGACCATGGTGATGCCGTGGTGTAGTACGGCTCCGTGTAGTACGCTAGGCCTTGCCACGGTCTTGCACGCGTCACGTTACATTCCAACAACACGGTCCAGCAACCGCCCGGGAAAAAGCGGGAGGCATGCCAGCTCACAACACGCAGTCCTTCTCTTTCGAGCTGTGTAGGTACAATCCCGACGGCGAGAAGTCACTACTCAAGTCGTCGTCGAATCGGTCACGCCGCTTCCGTTACTGCGGTCACGTGGGTTTTGGCCCGCCGACTCCGTTTATGGTGGCCTATACCGATGTCCACCGAAGAATGCCGGCACCCCTCACAATCTCCAGCAAACACAAAGAGGGAACACAAATTGACCATACAGGGCGGAAGCGAATGGAAAGGCCACGGTGGCAAAAGATAAAATGACAAAAAAGAAAGCTTCGAGAAGCAGCCACAGAGATAGAATGGAGGGACGAATGGATGCAAGGTGGATGGGAGACGGGGGGAAAGGGGGGCGGGAGAGAGTATACAAAGAAGACAGACAGGATACCAGGAGACGAAAGACGACTGCCAACGGCAACGAAGCGGCGTCGATGATTCGTCGTCCACGCGAGGAACAGAAGCTGCCGCTGGTTTCACTCGGAAAATGGGTGCGCGTAAGCTCAACTGGAAAAATGAGGAAGGAGAGGCGGCGTCCACAGCGGGAGAGAGAGAAAGAGTGCGGGCAGGATGCAGTGAGCACCGGCCTTGCCACTCCGACACAGCTCAAGCTTTTATGACTTACGCCGACAAGGTCAGGGAAACGTTGAAAGAGCCCGCGAATGCAGAGATAAGCGCTTCCTTTTTCTTTCCCTACCGGGCCTCCCGCACGGGGAGTCCTCAGAACCGCAATGCCGCAGTCACGACGGCCGTCCCCGAGGGCTAACAAGTCGATGATTGCAGCAGCCGCCGCGCAGCCAGGCACAGCGGCGCATCGCTTTGAAATGTAACCGCGTTAGAAACTATCTATAGAGATAGCAAAAGAAGAAAAAAAGAACGCCGGCTGCCGTTGTTCTCGTAACAAAAACCACGAAAAAGAAACGTTTTACTACTTTCTGAGCATGCAGGAAACACAAAGCCGTTGGGTGACGCGTATAAACGCTATAGAGATCGGCGGGGGGTGCGGAAAAGAAGGGGATCCGAGACGTGGGAGAACCTCCGAACCAGTTTGGGGTTAAGACGTCTGACAAGTTGCAACGTGTACGTACAACGCAACTGGCGTCTCCCTCGCGAAACGCGTTCCCCGCTCATCGGTCAACTCGTGGAAAGACCAGAAAAAGAAACAACCTCTTTCGAAGCCATCAAAGGGGGGGGGGGGGGGGTGCGGCTACTGAAACAAGCACTGGTGAGGAGTCGCACGTGCGTAACACTTAAATTTTGCACGAAAATACAAAAAAAGCAGAGCGGTTGTTTAAGGAAAAACAAAATAACTGCCTACACCGCAGTTGAACCGTTCAACAGCTACAGCAAATAGACCGTCTCGGCAAAGAGACGTCCGACTTCGTGGTGGACAGCCCAACGCGTTTTCCGCATCCACGCACCATACAATACTCCCAACGTCGTGGTATCCGAGCTGTCTATCCATCATCCACGCTCCTGTGAGAGAACGTAGCAAGCGGCCTGTACTGTACGCTTCAGAACTTGGCGGTACACACATCGCGCTGTTCACAAAACGTATGCCTCCTCCCACTGCGCCGACGTCATTCAACGCACGAATATACAGGCACTGGACATCTGCCTCCAATACACACACACACATCGAAACGAGATTGCGCGCACACTTTCCGCGTTATTGAAACAAGGCAACTCGCGCTAACGAAACTGTGCAATACGCCGCAAGATGGAACCAAAGAGCGAGCGTTCATCGACGCAATACCCCGGTTTCCTTCTTTTCCTTATTCTATACACGGTCGCAAAAGTAAAATGAAAAAAAAAACACGTCGCGGCGGCCTTTTTTTTTCACTTAGCAACAAGCGACATTTTGAAAGGAGAGAAGAAGGAAAGGAGTCCGGTGGAAGAAAGGTGAAAAGGCAGTGGACAGGTGTACGTACCATATGCAAGTGGGGAATATGAACGCGCCAGGCGGGGTGGGGGGGGGGGGGGAGCCAGCTCGATGGCTTTCGATATTGCACGTATACGGTATATATATATCCACGCAGGAGAAAGAGAACGGACGGCCGACCCGACCGCGGCAATCGATAAGTCGATACGCCGGCCGCCTTCGAAGCGCACAAATTCTCCCGATTCGCGAGCGTCAACGCTTAGCGCACAGGCCGCCCAAGGGGGAGGGTCCGCTGCAGCAGCGGTCAGTCCGACTGAATAACGGAACACTTCATATAGCCATAGTTAGGACACGCGTATTGAGACGATTCGTACACGAAGCATTTAAGACACGTATACCTCGCAGAGGACAACGCCTACTTGGTGCGCGGAGACAGCTTCTATTGGTTGAAGTAGGGGCTTGGTGGATGAGTGGCCGCGAAATGGATGGCTGTTGATCACCGTCCATTCGTATATAGTACGAGGATATATTAATAAAACGACATTTATTGCGGCAGAAAAAGCTGAGAGGACGACCTGATAACATTCTACACGTCGTTGCGGTCATCGTATATTCACTGCAGGTGCATCTACAACATCACACATTTTGCAGTCCTTATTTCCCGTTTCACCAATGGCTAACACGGTAAGTTTGGGAAAGGTGTGTTGTTACGTTTATGGACTACGAAATTAAAATAGAAAATAACTCTCAGGTTCCCTTGCGTAACTGCCTCAGTCGACTCGAAGGCTCAAGCCTCTTCATCTTTTTCTTCTATGTCGGTGCATTATAGGTGCACTTAAAGTCGCTTTAAAATGCATTCAAAGCCGCTTTAGATGCATTCATATATATGGCTCTGGTAGCATTGACTCTCGCGCGCCACCATCCGGGAACATTTCTGCTACTAACGTGGTTTTGCAATGCCTCAAGGATCGGAGACACACTGTAGGCATCCTGCCCCTCATCTTGTTTTACATTGCCTCCGAGCTCGACTCACATTTGGCCAAGCAATCATGTGTGATGACGTCAGAGTAACGTCACAATGAAGGACCAAATTTCGGTGATCTGCAACGTCATTATGACGTTATATGGCGCCGTGATCACGTCCCCATTATTTGCGTTTTGTGAGGCATCTAAGATTGCGCTTGAAGCTTCAAATCATCCGTTCGCTTTCGAAGTTAGTTGCAACGTTCCTTGCAAGCAAGCAAGCAAGTTTGATGGTATATCAGCTTGGTGTCAGGTATACCGTCCTATCTTGGTGTCCCCTCCTAATCGGCGACACCAACAAGATACAATGAAGATCGTCCCGCGAAGCACCGGATGATGTTCGGCTGAGGTGTGCAACGTCGGCCGCATGGTTTTACGCTGCACGTGCACTCATATACACACGCGCCGTGCAGCGAACATATATACACCTCTGCATGCCGCATCCGGTGCTTGACGCCGCTGCGCGATACGGCAGCAGGTCAACCGAGGCCTCAATCGTCTGTGTAGCCGCGTACACACGTATGCGGAAACAATAGAGGCGACGTGTGCCGCGTCTATCGGATGCATATAACCATTCCTCGCCTTACGCCAGATGGCGCTAATCTACTGCTGTGACGTCATAGCTGCAATGGCGCCACTCCGTCTAGGCACCGAATTCGCCTCTCTGGTTGCTGCAGCGAAAAAAAGAATTCTGAAGCCTGCAGCCGCTACCGACTAAACACCGTTGCACGAAACAGGAAGCATTATATACGACACCTGTGTAGAGGGGCCCTGCAACACGTTTCCAAGTAACCACAGAATGGCTTCATTAAAGGAAACGACAACCGGCCAACAATTGGCGACAACGAAACCGCCAAGTGGCGTCGCAAACATTTTTAGTTCGTCAAGTACGGGCGAAGTTAGATACAGGGCTTAATATCAAGGGGGGGAGGGGCTTTAATTTATTATAGAGGGGCTCGCCCCCCCCGCCCCCTAGCAGATGCGGAACGCATCGTCAGATGCAGTCCGCATCTGACGATGCTCAAACAGGACAACGGCCGCGATTTTGGGTATATGGAGCGGTCGTTCGGGTATGCGGCGTCATTTTGTATAGAGAGATGAGGGAGCGATTTCTAGCCGACTTCGAGAATGAATCTCAAATTCCAGGCCGCTTTCTGCGCAATGACGTTTGGCTCGCGTGTTCTCAGGAGCCTCGACTACCGACGGCAGCGCTTTCTGAACATGCTGAAGAAGTGTTGAAAGTGTTCCGGGCCTCTTTAACTGTTAGCTATATTTGTGAACGAGAATAGTTCACTGTAGTGTTGGCAGACCAAAACATATCATATAAGAAAAAGGAAGGTGATTGCATAACCTTCCTTGCGGGTGGGGGTGAGGGGTCGAATGAAACAATGTGCTATAGGCCACAGACAGAAAACGAGTGCATCACTGTATTTCCGTAACGTTAAGCGAGTTATACTTCGATATGGTTCAAGAACGCGTATGCCCCTGTCGACTGTAAATATGCAACAGCAAGCTCAGCGCACATTTCGAACAAGGCGTCGGCGATTGAGAGACACACAGCCGGGCGTAAAAGGAAGCAAAAGTAAACCGCTGGGATTTTACGAGCCAGAAGCTCGCGGAGGTACATTTCGACAGGAATCAAACCCGCGACTGCGAGATCAGTAGATCGACTCCGCTGTGTACAGGTAAGTATATCGTTGCATTGGCCACGGCCTGACACTAATCACAGCCTCGGCGAAGAAATATAACCACGCCGGAACCACACGCATCCCAAACAAGCCAACGAGAAGGCAGAGGTTGATTGATATGTGGGGTTTAACGTCCCAAAACCACCATAAGATTATGAGAGACGCCGTAGTGGAGGGCTCCGGAAATTTCGACCACCTGGGGTTCTTTAACGTGCACCCAAATCTGAGCACACGGGCCTACAACATTTCCGCCTCCATCGGAAATGCAGCCGCCGCAACCGGGATTCGATCTCGCGACCTGCGGGCGAGAAGGCAGAGGTCTCGTTTGAGGAGCAGTCAATGCTCTCAGCCGTGGTCTCGAAAGACTCCTAACTCATCAAATGATGAAACGGTTTCGAAAATTTTGTTTCCGGTGAAACGCTTCTTAGACGGTGCTAATGTGAGTCGCTATACGGCGCTTCGCTACTGATTAAGTTGTCGCAGGCTCGATTATCGGCACCAATCTTCCATGTCGTAGGTTTAAGGAGATGTTTCTTTACCCATAGACTCTTGTTTACAACAGTAACCGCTCGAATGCCGACACGATCTGTCTTCGCACAGAAAATCAGTCAAGGCCTTATTGAGCTTTTTGCATGATATTGGCCTACTGACTAGGATATAGCCCCCCCGCTCTTTTTTTTTTCGCACGTCCACTTTTCCCTCCATATTCCTTCCTATCTTTCTTCATTCACCCTCTCCTTAGTGCAGGGTAGCGAACCGGACGCTACGATTCTGGTTGACCGGGGCCCAGTCTTTCTCTCAATCAATGCTCTCTGTTTTTCTCGTTAAAGGCCATTGGCCACTTGGCACGATCACTTTCGGATAGTTCCGCGACCAGCGACAGCGGTCGCTCCCTCACACCTCAATCAAGAGATAACACCGACACTCGCAGCACGGATCTACTGGCGGTGCCGAAGAACACAATGCGAGGATAGGAGAGATAGGAAAGATGGAAACACGGTCACAGGAGTCCGAGCACGGGGCACCACTTGCGAGAGCTCTTGTCGTCTCTTCCTCTTTCTACACCTTTGCCTCCTACCCCTTTTTATCCCTCCTCACCCCCATCCCTTGTGAGCTACTGTTGAGGTGTCGCTCACTGAAGCAGACAGTTACGGGGCTCACTTTTCTCTTCCTTTCCCTCTTAAGAATCACCCTGCGACGAACACAATGCGCAGCGCGATCCCCGGACCGCTGCCCGGTTTCGCAGTCCACAAACGTGGAGAAGCCTTATGCATGCACTCGACCTTGACGACGTAATAGGTGCTCCCGGTCCATTACGAAACCGACTCCGCGTCGACGGTCAGCAACAGGGCAGGACCAGGTACTATAGTTCCAATGAGGGACGCGGAAGAGCTTTGGGGAAAAGAGAAAATAAGAAGACCCGCACGTGATTCGCAGCTGCGTGCGCATATCGTTACTGTTGAGACCTCGGTAAAGAAACAGAAAGGCAGAGAGAGCGTCGTGTGCGATTTTGAGCTTTTTCAAAAAGCGCGTGCACACTGTATAAAATGTTTCTACCACCACCAATCTCCGGAGTCGTCGAACCGACCCGTAAGAGGGAGACTAAGTTCAAACAATGAATCGATTTATATTTAATATAATGGACCCCTCGAGAATTGTGACGTCGTTGATTCCACCATCACAGGTTTATTAATTGAGGAGAAACTCGGGGTCACACCCTCAACTTCGCGCACAAATCGCAGCTCGATGACGTGACGGATTTCAAAATGTACTTGTTTTTTGGAAACAAATGGCGCAACGAAATTTCCTGAAGCTTGCCTATGTTGCGTAAAAGCTCTGTCCCCTCAGCTCAGAGGACAGTGTGCATCATTTTTACCAATAAAGATATATATATATATTATATATATATATATATATAGAGAGAGAGAGAGAGAGAGAGAGAGAGAGAGAGAAGAGAGAGACAGTTCCAAGTAGACGCCATAAAAATTGATCACGTTATGGCTCTGCGGTTTGATCTAATTTATTTCCTCGCATACCAAGCGTCTCGTCGCAGCAGTTCATTTTGACATTGTGACAGAGTAATATTTTTGCTAATACGAGAACCAACTTTTTTTTATAGGCGTGCGCACGAGGGGGCAAAAGGTGTTGGGATTGTAGTCACTTAGGAAGGGGGGGGGGGTGCATACTCCGTCCCCATACATTGTTTCAATAGGGAAGGTGTCACTACTTCGAGCCTTCTCCACCCCCACCCCTCGCTTCTCGCAAGAAGAACCCTGCATGCGCTCGCCTTTACACCGACAATTTTCGAATCCCACTTTACTCTGTCATACGAATCCCCTGAATTCAGAGACAGCTCCGAGCAAGTGTGTAGTTCAGTAAATTAAGGTATATATTTGCATGCATAACGCTCCTACTGATAATGCAATTATCGCGGCGTCACGCTCTAGTATCCGTTCTAGCGACTTCGCGAAACGGTATGAATCATTGTGATGACGTCAGATGCCAAAACATTGGAAATGGCTGCTCGCGCGTCACCAACGACGCGCGACCATCCGCACGGGGCGGAGCGACCGTGGAAACGTCACGATATTCTGCGCGAACACGTGAGATCCCGGAACTTGAGCGTTCCGCGCATTTCTGTTATTGGCGCTGGTTGGCAACAATCGTTATAATGTGCTTGTGAGTGAGTGAATGTACAGGTGACTTTTTTTTTTCATTTTCATTCTAACAAAACAAAACGCTTCGTACTCATAGTGATTAGGAAATGTGTCATTTAAACAACGGCAGAAGGTGAATCCTAAAAGAAGCATCGGTTCAGAAATAGGTTACGCTAATTCAAAGGGGGTTCAGAAGGGTAAGGACGCATGCTTGCGAACCTGTAGCGCTGGACACCTACAGAACCTTCCACAAGGTAATTGAAATATCCACAATAACTTTGCGGGTATAGATCTCCGCCGTTTCAAGCCAGGAATAAAACATACTAAGCTCATTATATACTAAGGGATAAAGAATAGAAAGTTGGGCGAGTTTGTGTATATTCATATTAAAAGAAAAGCGGCGCACAAAAGGACGGAGACAAAGAAGAGAACCACACACAGCACTGTGTGTGGTTCTCTTCTTTGTCTCCGTCCTTTTGTGCGCCGCTTTTCTTTTAATATGACTAAGGGATACACGCTACCCGTAATACGATGCGTATGGAGAGGAGGGGGAATGCATGAACACCTGATACTTTTCTTTAAAGGGCTTCTACACACAGTCCAAGGGAATCAGGCTACATTTTTCAAAGCATTGGGGCTCAGGGACAGAGAGGGCAATAAAGACTTCAAACGGGTAGAAATAAACACGTGGAAGTTATCTAACTGCTGGCTAAAATGAAGACAGTAGCGAAGTTTAGACCCTCACTACATAGAGTTATGACTTCGCTATGTATAATACATACTGGTAGTTAGGGCTAGGTGACGTGGGTCATCAAATGATTAAAAGGATACATCCATTAGGGCGTAAAAGGTACAGCCTCATCCGTGCATCCTTATACGCACCGGTATCCGATATTCCGTAAGATCCAAACAGTATGAATGTGTAAGCGCATAAATGTAGTATATGTGCAGTACTTACGTACAAACATTACGTCAGGGACAAAAAGCTCCCATATCCAAAAGCAGCAACGGACATGAAAGTGCGAAAACGGTGCGCATACAGGACCCCAAAAACGCAGTCCTCTCATACACTCAGAGTCAGCGTGCAAAGCAGCACAAAATCCTCAAAGCAATGAAGTCGCACGTACGAAGGCGGAATCAAAAGGGAGGAGCGTGGCAGTGCAGTGACGCATTAAGTAAAGCGAGCGCCCTTTCTCATAAACAGTTGACGTCCGCACAGCGGCGGTAGACAAACAATGCAAAACAACTTTGTACGGCGAAATCGTCCGTATATCAGTACAGCGCGAACTGGAACTTGTATACGTCTGTCATAGCAAGTGCTACATCCTAGACTCACCCATTTGTTTAATGACGAAAGCCCCCCCCCCCCCCCACACACATATATATATATATATATATATATATAATATATATATATATATATATATATATATATATATATATATATATATATATATGTCTACTTAGGGCAGGTAATAACCGCAGAGCCGAACCACGAGATTGAAGTAACTAGAAAATAAGAATGGGGTGGAGCACATTCGGCAAGCACTCTCAAATTATGACAGGTAGACTGGCCACTATCCCTCAAGAGGAAGGTATATAGCAGCTGTATCTTGCCGGTACTTAGCTACGGAGCAGAAACCTGGAGACTTACAAAGAGGGTTCAGCTTAAATTGAGGACGACGCAGCGAGCAATGGAAAGAAAAATGGTAGGTGTAACCTTAAGAGACAAGAAGAGAGCAGAGTGGATTAGGGAACAAACGGGGGTTAAGGATATCATAGCTGAAATCAAGAAGAAGAAATGGACATGGGCAGGGCATGTAGCGCGTAGACAGGATAACCGCTGGTCATTAAGGGTAACTGACTGGATTCCCAGAGAAGGGAAGCGGGTTAGGGGGAGACAGAAGGTTAGGTGGGCAGATGAGATTAAGAAGTTTGCGGGTATAAATTGGCAGCAGCAAGCACAGGACCGGGTTAACTGGCGGAACATGGGAGAGGCCTTTGTCCTGCAGTGGACGTAGTCAGGCTGATGATGATGATGATGATATATATATATATAGTGGGAGTAATAATTCAATGGGCCAGTTAGTCTTCGTGAAGGTATGGGATATGCACAACGGAAGCGTTGTCAACAAGGATAAATATATTTATTTCCCAACAGTTTCGGGAGGGGTCCTCCCTTCATTAGGGGATGAGTTATATATATATATAGATATATATATATATATATATATAAGATATATATATATATATATATATATATATATATATATAATATATATATATATATATAGGCAGGCATGGTGGTTGAGTGGCCGTAGCGTTGCATATAGTCCAGTAGATCCTCCGTGAGCGGTCACAACGTGGTTTATTTCGACGTTTCGGCCTTGAGTCTGGCCTTTCATCAGGATTAAAGATACAGTTTGTTGGTGCTCAGCTTTATACAATCTCAAATCAGAGGGCAAGGAAAGAGGAAAAAAGACAGAAAAAAAAGAAAAGGGAAAGAAAAAGAAGACAAAAGAGAAGAAGAAGAGAAAAATAGTATACGGTGGACGCCCTTCGGGTGCTCCCCTTCCACTCTTCCTTCCAGTTCCCCCCCTCCATCTTCCCTCCACTTCCCCCTTCATCTCTCTCCCCCCCCTCTCCCCTTCACCTTTCTGATGTCAGCGGTCTGTTATGTTTCCGTTCACTAACGCATTCCTCCCGGTCAGACGGCCCCTCCTGGCACTAGCGGTTCGGTGTGGGGCAAAAAAGAGCTTTTCAGGAAGTCCTAAGCCTTTAACTACTCGGAGTCCCGTAAACAATTCGTCGTAGAAGGAGGGGTGCCGCGTATTGTGGCAGAGGCTGGTAAGCGGGCATTTTAGGAAGTTCTAAGCCTTTAACTACTCCGCGCCCTGTCAACATTTCGTCGTAAAAAGAGGGGTGCCCCGTATTGCGGTAGGCTGTGCAAGCGGGTGCAATGCGAATTCCTTACCCGCTTCTGGATTACGCGTGTAGAGGGGGCCTCCCGGCTGTGCACAGGGTTGCTGTTGGGCATGTCATGCATGACATAATTGATTGGGTAGTAAAATAAAACAGAAAAACAGACGACAGCTGCACTTAGGAAGAGTTGTTACACTTGGAATTGTTGTGGGTTGTCCTGTGCCCTTCGCAGCTGCAGTGCCGTGAACTCAGTTACTATTTTCATTGTTGCAGTTATTGTTTTCTAATGCTTTAATTGCTGCAAGTGTACCAGGATTCTCATTTATTCCTCTATCGAGGGTGTTTAAATCGGTGGATAAGGTATGACTCTCGTTGTTCACGTTCTCGATTTGATTTAAATCCCGTCTCTAAGAGCGTTACTGATAGTTTGTCGAATGCATGGTCGGGAAGATTGAGATGTTTTTATAGAGGTAGACTTGGGGCTGATTTCGCATGGGCTCTGTGATTATTGAAGCGAATCCTATATGGTGTTTCTGTTTGTTCGATGTACTGCATACCACACACGTTGCATTCGAGTAGGTATACCACATTAGAGGAATCGCATGTTAGGTTTTCTCGTATGTTAATCGAAAACTTGGATTGCGTGCTGGTTGCTTTGTCTGTTTCTCGCATCGCGTTACAGCTCTTTTTTGCCCCACACCGAACCGCGAGTGCCAGGAGGGGCCGTCTGATCGGGAGGAATGCGTTAGTGAACGGCAACATACACAGACCGCTGACATCAGAAAGGTGAAGGGGAGAGGGGGGAGAGAGATGAAGGGGGAAGTGGAGGGAAGAGTGGAGGGGGGAAGTGGAAGGGAAGAGTGGAAGGGGGGCACCCGAAGGGCGTCCACCGTATATTATTTTTCTCTTCTTCTCTTTTTTCCTTTTTCTTTCCTTTTTCTTTTTTTCTTCTTTCCCTTTTTTTCTTTTCTGTCTTTTTTTCCTCTTTCCTTGCCCTCTGATTTGAGATTGTATAAAGCTGAGCACCAACAAACTGTATCTTTAATCCTGATGAAAGCCAGACTCTAGGCCGAAACGTCGAAATAAACCACGTTGTGACCGCTCACGGAGGATCTACTGGACTATATATATAGTAACAGAAAATGTTGCCAAGGAAAGTATAGGGGAAGTTATTAGACCCAAATTGTAATGTAAATGTGAAGAAAGAAAAGTGGGTGAAAAGATAACTTGCCGTGAGCAGGAACCGAACCTGCGACCTTCGAATAATGCGTTCGATGCTCTACCACTGAGCTATACCAAGCCGTGCACCCAAATCTGAGCACGCGGGCCTACGGCTTTTTCGCCTCCATCGAAAGTGCAGGCGCCGCAGCCGGGATTCGATCCCGCAACCTGCGGGTCAGCAGCCGAGTACTTCAGCCACTATAGACCACCGCAGCGGGGCTTCGAGCAACATGGTGAATGTCATTCGCACTGTATACCTCTGTATGTCGCCGTGGATATCGAGAAGCCGAGGTGCCTCCTAATTATTATTCCCGGAAATTTGGGTCACGAATTCCACCAGGACAAAAACAAATGGATCTGGCGCCATCGGCAATAACTAAACCAAATAAATGACGGCGGTAAGGGTGGTCACAGGCGTGCGTAGCTGCCGCTCGCGGTTGGAAACGCTGGCACGAACATATTGTCAGAGAAGCGGCCTGCGCAAGACCATTGTGGCGCCGCGTTTTTCTAAACGAAATACCCTGCTCTGATGACATCCTGCGAAACACCGGAAGTATAGTGTGCGAAGACGGGAAATGCGATACGCGGCTGTCGGCGACGTATAGCGGAGGAGCATTTGCTTACTCTACGCACCCGAGAATATGCTGTATACATCTTCTGTTCTCACCCACCAGGTGTAAAGATCTCCATTCAACTATATGTCAAGTAGACCTGACGTGCAGCCAATCGGGAATGCGGGCGCGCATTTCCGCTCATTGGCCACGCGTTCGTAGGCCTGACGTCCGTTTAGCCAGAAGAGCAGAGTCGCGGTCACAAATTGAGAACGCCCCGCATTCCCGTCCATGCCGGCGAGGAAAAGTCACGAGCATTTGCTCATGGAAGCTATTATGTTGATGGGTGGATGCATAGAGTTTCTCACAATCATACCTAGACGGAAATCTGGCGCTAGTGAGCTGCTGGATGCAAGGTAATGACGGGATGCGTGAGCTTCGAACTTGACTCAAATTTGTATACCTCAAAGGCTTGTTTGATTTTACTGCCTATCTATTTCACTATAGTTTTATGTTAAAGTGATTGATTTCTTACTTAAAGATCACGTAATAAGCTATTTATTTTTTCTTTGCACAGAAACGTGTTGTATTTAACAGTATAACCTTCTACAATGATATACAATTTTCCGAAGCGTAACAACTAACCAACAGCCGCTAAACTTGGCAGGCAGACAACAAAGCGATTGACTGATTGATTGATTTGTGGGGTTTAACGTTCCAAAACCACTATATGATTATGAGAGACGCCATAGCGGAGGGCTCCGGAAATTTCGACCACCTGGGGTTCTTCAACGTGCACCCAAATCTGAGCACACGGGCCTACATTACCGCCTCCATCGGAAATGCAGCCGCCGCAGCCGGGAATCGAACCCGCGACCTGCGGGTCAGCAGCCGAGTACCTTAGCCACTATATAGACCACCGCGGCGGGGCTGACAACAAAGCGAGCGTTCTTTTCGCCACGTTTACGTCGTCTGTTTTTTTCCTTCGCCGTTTGTATAGTGCCGTCAAGGTGAGTTGCCTTTTATTTTAGAACATAATGCGCGTGAATGAAATCCGCTTATAAACGGTTTGTTTTAGAGGAGCTTTATTTACGCAGTCGTATTCGCTTTTGAGCCGAAGCCTCGCTGAACACCAGCCAACACAAGCCTCGCAGACAAATATACCGTCATTCACAGCGCTCCAACATCGCCCCTTAAGAAATTCGCTTAGACTGTGGCGCCACACTTCACTCTAGGTATTTGTGAGAAACTGTATGGGTGAATGCATAGAGGTTCTCACAAATATCTAGAGTGAAGTGTGGCACCACCGTCTAAGCGAATTTCTTAAGGGGCGATGGTGGAGCGCTGGGAATGACGGTATATGCATAGATTTTCCTAATATACACTAGAGGGAACTCTGGCGCTAGTATCTATAGGAGCCGCAACGCACGGCGCTTCAGCGAGCATGGGAATGATGGGTAGTACACACATTTGTCTAATCTTCGTACTTCTGGCCTGCTTCTGGCTTCGTTTGTGTTCGTGTGGCTTGGAGCTGTTTTCTCATGAAACAAAAAATCTGCAAATGTTCAGTGGTTGTGCTTCACCACCTTATTTTTTAAAGCTTACCTTTTCAAACCAGATCACGAAGTTAAAAAGGTTTCGTTGTTTTCTTTAAAACAAAACAGTAACCAGCAATAAACGAACCGCAAGTACGATTCGTCGCCCTCAAGTACGAAGACTAGGCAAATGTGTGTACTACCAACGCCTCCTAGATTTCCCGTGCCTGCCGGATGAGCGCGAAACGCCGGTCATCTATGGCGGCGCTGCCTACGTAGGGGTAAGGGTCTTTGTACTTGGCCTTTGAAATCGGCAATTTTGACGTTTGCTACTAATTTCAGAGAATGCCTTGCATTAAAAAAGTTGCTTGCTCAATGACAGCGTCACTTACGGAGGATTAATTATAGTTACGTTTACGCCTTTTTAAAAACTTTCTTGTGTTACCTTTGTTGCATATAGGCTCCAAAAACGTAAAAACCTATTTGAAGACACTCCTACTTGAGTGGCGCCACCACCGTAATTCCGACGACCGCCGCTTCCCAAGTGACCGCCGATAATCCGGCAGGCACACGAAATCTAGGAGGCGTTAGTACTACCCATCATTCCCATGGTCGCTGAACGAATGGATGGATGCTATGAGCGTTCCCTTTATAACGGGGTGGTGACAAGTATGCCACCAGGCTCGACAAAAAAAAAAAAAACCTTTTTTTCTTTTTTTGATGTTGGCCTAATGCCTCTACTTCGATAAATTCTATCTTAATGGAAAAAAAAGGTAAATTTTCAGCTTAAGTTCTCTGCCATTTACGGCACACTGTCCATATTTTGTTTTTCCAATATTTATTTTTGTCCTTTCTCTCTAATTTTCTGCCACCAATACTCTAACCGTCTCTTACTTATTTCAATCGCGGGTGTGTTCAGCTTTCCATTGTTGTCCCTAAAACCCAAGGCTTCCTGTAGGCTCGTGCCCAAACGTACACCTGGGTGGATATCTCCACATTCA
This sequence comes from Rhipicephalus annulatus, assembly GCA_013436015.1. Lineage (NCBI taxonomy): Eukaryota > Metazoa > Arthropoda > Arachnida > Ixodida > Ixodidae > Rhipicephalus > Rhipicephalus annulatus. The sequence goes on along the minus strand of WOVY01004571.1, from coordinate 189,729 downwards.
ATCAGAACATGCTCCGTTGTTTCCTTATCTTTCCCGCAGCATGTGCATTGTTCTTCTTCTTTACTGAATCTTGCTTTATAACTACGCGTTCTAAGGCAACCCGATCTCGCTTCAAACAGTAAAGCGCTTCCCCTTGAATTATCGTAAAATGCCTCCCTCCTTATTTCATTTTTGCCCTTTCGGTAGTTACTCAAAGCCGGTTTTTTCTCCATAGCTGCCATCCAGTAAATCCTCTCCGCCTCCCTGACTTTTCCCTTAACGCTCTTTGTTGACATATGGCTTACAGTACCAGCCGTATATTCACTAGTGAGTCTTCTAGTTCTTTTTCTCCACTGTGTGTCCACGCTCTTCCTATACAAATAACGGAACACCTTCTCTGCCCATCTACTCTCCTTCATATTTCTTAGCCTTTCTTCGAACCTTATTTTGCTCTGCGCTTCCCTCGCCTCAAAACCTGCCCACCCCATATCGCCCTTTACAGCCCCGTTTGTCGTCTTCCCGTGAGCACCCAACGCGAGGCGTCCCACAGTCCTTTGATTTACATCCATTCCCGATTGCACCTCTGCCCTCATGCACACCACTGAGTTCCCAAAAGTAAGCCCTGGAACCATTACACCCTTCCACAGACCTCGAAGCACCTCATACCTATTGTATCCCCACAACGCTCTGTGCTTCATTATTGCCGCATTCCTCTTTCCTTTTGCTGCCGAGGCTTTTTCCTGTACCTCCATGTATCTATCACTCTCATTTACCCATACTCCAAGGTACTTGTATTCGCTTACCCTCGGTATTTCTTGGCCTTGTATGGACACCGTCTGATCACAGGGATCATTGAATACCATCAATCCACACTTCGTTACACTGAATCCTAGTCCAAGAGCTTCACCTTCCCTTCCGCATATATTCGCCAGCTGCTGTATATCATCTCGACTGTCCGCAAATAAGACGATATCGTCCGCATAAAATAAACCTGAAAGCTTCTGCTCAATCATCATGCCGCCCTGTTTGTGTGACAGATTAAAAACAATGTTGCTACCTTCTAGCGCTTTTTCCATACTCACCATGTACAGCATGAATAACAGCGGGGACAAAGGACATCCCTGTCTCAGACCCTTGCTAACCTCAACGTTCTCTTTGCTACGCATTCCTTCCCACTCTATGCAAACTGTATTTTCTCGGTATATCCATCGATCGCAGCGCCAGAGTGCCCTCTAGTTAATTTTTGGGAAACTCTATGGGTATATGTGTCTGCGAGGCTTGTGTTGGCTGGTGTTCAGCGAGGCTTCGGCTCAAAAGCGAATACGACTGTGTAAATAAAGCTTCACTAAAACAAAACGTTTATAGACGGATCTCATTCACGCATAATATATGCTAAAATAAAAGTTTATTTACCTTGACGCCCCAACCAAACGGCGAAAGAAAGAAACAGACGACTTAAAAGTGGCGGAGGGAACATTTGCTTGTTGTCTGCCTGCCAAGTTTAGCGACTGTTGGTTACTTCTTACGCTTCGTAAAATTGTACATCAACGTAGATGGCTCTATTGTGAAATACAACATGTTTTTTGTGCAATGAGCAAAATAAATAGCCTATTACGTGCTCTTTTAGTAAAAAATCAGTCATTTAAACGTGAAGCCAGACGCGTCTTTGATGTATACAAATCTGAGTCCAGTTCGAAGCTCATGTATCCCGTCATTCCTTTGCATCTAGCGGCTCACTAGCGCCAGATTTCCCTCTAGGTATGATTGTGAGAAAATCTATGGGTGGATGGATAGATGGGGGGCCACACTTTTTTGATCGAGCGCTGCTCAAGCCAGCATACTAACTCTATGCCGGGATTTAACCTGCGTCTTTCTGGTCAGCCTTCGAGAACCGCAACCAGAAGGCAATTAATCGCGTGACGGTTGGATGCTGCTTATGTACTTGCGCATGAAGTGTATAAGCCACTAACGTGTACCCCGTTTCACCATTAAAACACTCGAGAATGTTGGATCGTGTATTCCAGCCGGCTTCGAGCAATGTTCTAAACCCTTTGTAACTCCACTATCACATAGTTGAGGCAGCTCCGGCCCCTGAAAGATAATATTAACGCGTATAAGAAAAGGATAAGGAATGCTGTCTTTCTGTATGGACGAGGAACAAACAAATTATTACGCGTTTTATAGCAATAATCGTTGAGATTTTACGTCCCGACACCCCGATATGATTACGAGAGACGCCGTAGTAGAGGGCTCCACAAATTTTAACCATACATGGTGTGTTCTTTTGACTTGCACTGACCTCGCACTGCAGGCGGCACTCGATCACTTCGTCCTTATCGAAACGCGGCCGAAATTCCGAAAACCGCGACCGATGTACCACCGTGGCGGACAATTTCGCGATGTATTCTTTCATTTTTTTACGACCACGTTATCATGCTTTATTATTATAAAATTATACGCACCCACACGATGACGTGTCATGGAGGCAGACCGACAAGCGCTTCGCTTTTGCGTCATGTTTCTGGCACGCCAGTATTCTAGATAGACATGTGGGGTTTAACGTCCCAAAACCACCATTTGATTATGAGAGACGCCGTAGTGGAGGGCTCCGGAAATTTCGACCACCTGGGGTTCTTTAACGTGCACCCAAATATGAGCACACGGGCCTACAACGTTTCCTCCTCCATCGGCAATGCAGCCGCCGTAGCCGGGATTCGAACCCGCGGCCTGCGGGTCAGCAGCCATGTACCTTAGCCACTCTAGACCACCGCGGCGGGGCACGCCAGTATTCTACTTTTGGCGAAGGTCAGCCCTCGTGTGACGCCCGCCAGAACGTAGTACCGTATTTACGCGCATAATTTGCGCCCTCGCATAATTTGCGCACCCCCAATATTAAGCCAGCTTTTCGGGAAATAAAAATATTTACTCGCATTGTATCGCGCTCCCCGACCCGGCCGAGCAAGCTCGCAGGCGCGAGCAGCTTTGGACATTTCCATGCTTCGGCCGGGTGCGCGCCTCACCGAGCAAATGAGCCCAGTCAAACGGGCTGCGAGTGCGAAGTCCTTTATTCCGAGTACTTCGGCCGAACTAGGGTAATACCGCACCTGAACCTGTTGACGGGTCGCCGGAGATGTTGGAACGTTTGCCTCCTCCCATCTAGATAGATAATGTGGCCAAGTACCCTTTGCAACGGGCGGACTCAATGAAGAGGCACTGCGCCGTGTCGCCTGTAGGCAGACAGAAATTAGGTGCCTTCTTCCTTTTCCTCATGAACGACTAACAGCAACAAGAACAATGAAGTGTCCTAGCCATATTGTTAAAAAAAGAAGAAAAAAAAACACGAAAGAAAAATCTCCCAACCTCTACCAGCGCCCTCTTGTGTCACGGCACGGACGACTTTCAGCATCGTTGGCTTGCGAGGGCGTGTCGCACCAACTGTTCCCCTCGTTTTCTGCGTCCGCGCTGCTACGCAAGCTTGGTAGATTTCGGAAGTTTAGATTTCGCTATCCGGCCGATTCGTTTTGATGATTCTCATGCGATGTGCTGCAATAATTATATACACGGCGAAATTGAAGCTCGCTGTTGTAAATATCGCCGCAAAAAAAAAAAAAAAACTGGAAGCGTGCCACCGCAATGCACTGCCGCAATGTACCTACTTCAAGGGGACGTATACTTGAACGTGACGACCAGCGCGATCGGTACGCGAGAAAGCAGAAGAGTGCGCGCTTGCTAATGCAAGTTCCCTGTTACTGAAAGAGGCCTTTTCAGTTATGTGCGCATGCTTAGTTCTTCCGGTATCGCCATGTCGTGGGACAGTTTCTCCCAGCGTTGCCGAAACAGCGTCAAGAAAATGAGGCGTTCGAACGCGCTCGACGGAACCGAGGACTATAAGCTTCGAAAGGCCTGTGGCAGCGACCGCGACAATGATTCCCAATCGGACTTCGCGATCAGCGATTCCCGTTGGACCGGATCTGACCGGTTAAAGTACGCGCCGATTATTTCGAAATTAACCAGTACACTTTGTTCGTGCTCTAATTTATTTCTTTTTTTAATGTATACACAGGGCGCGCTAGGACTGTGACACAATATTTAGTATGCGCTCGCGAAATCCTCGCACCCCCTTTTTGGAGCTCCCAAAATCGCGACAAAATGTGCGCAAATTATGCCAGTAAATACGGTATATGCTCCACCGACCATATATATATATATATATATATATATATATATATATATATATATATATATATATATATATATATATATATATATATATATATATATATAAGAATGGAGTAAGCGTTTTCACCGGAAGAAAAATAGCAAGCTAAATAGCAGACAACTAAAAACAAAACACAAACATTCAAATCAAAAGTAACCCCCCCCCCCCCCCCGTATTCTAGAACGTCCCTTCACTCAACACTTCACCTTCGCTTGTGAAAGCCGGTGGGAGCGCCCTCTCCAAGAACGACAAGTCACTGCATTATCAGGGATAATCTGCTGCGATTCTTGAGTAGCGCCGCTTCATTTTCAGCCGAGCAGTGCCGCACTACTCAACTCTGCCAAGTGAAGGGTGAAAGTCGAGTCGAGGAGCGTGTGTGAATACGGGGGTAAGAGGTGCAACGACGACACATGAGTCAGCGTCGTTGATAACCACACGGTCGAACCAGTCCTATATAATGTTGGTTGAACGAACACTCGGCGCTGCGATTTAATGGGGCTCGTGGACAACTTCTGAAAATCCTAATTACAAATTTGTGACGTGTTCACGTGACGTCATGAGAAAACAAGCTCTCTCCATGCACGAGGAATATTACTTGTTAATCGTCGCCGTATACACCCTGCATGCATTGCACGCCATGCATTAGCACGCCCTATCTGCTTTGCGTAGAATGACTGTGGTGTGTGATCAAATTATCTCTCTTCGTTTTGCGCATTTCAATTCCGACTGAGCAAGCGAAGATAACACTTATCGTGCAGCCGAAAAGCGCAAAACACTGCAAGGCTCGACGCTCGGTGCTTCACATTGGATCTACACGCAAGTGGCTATGTCGTTCAGTCAGCAGAGCCAATGGGACACACCGCACAAGACTTGTAGACAACCAATCAACTGGCTACGCGCAGTCATTAGCGCTGCACGGGATGCAGTGAAATAGCCAGACTAACTCGTTCTGTTTTACTGTATTGCTACAGTGTTCATAAACCCTTGGAGGAAAATAACGTAAAAGGTATCGAGTGCTTCTTCGAGATTCCTTTTAGTAGCCCCGCCGCGGTGTTCTAGTGGCTAAGGTACTCAGCTGCTGACCCGCAGGTCGCGGGATCGAATCCCGGCTGCGGCGACTGCATTTCCGATGGAGGCGGAAATGTTGTAGGCCCGTGTGCTCAGATGTGGGTGCACGTTAAAGAACCCCAGGTGATCGAAATTTGCGGAGCCCTCCACTACGGCGTCTCTCATAATCATATGGTGGTTTTGGGACGTTAAACCCCACATAGTGGAGAGATTCCTTTTAGTAACTTACTGAATACGGATGAAAGGCAGCTGTAAGGTATCAGTTTTTTTTTATGAAATGGTTGTCACCGGCTGTTATGCGTAAAAATCGGTACAGAATCGGCAGAAACAACACGCGAGATAATGAGCTCTCATCGATGCAATTGCGCCTACTCAGAAAAGGGTTGGCAGCGTAATCGGAATTGTCGCAAACAATCGAGAATAACAAAGCACGGAAGCAGAGATACGATGCCAAACCTGATAGATACATTCATCATCCGCTTAGTAGGAGTTCAAAAAAAAAAAAAAAAACACTGGACGGGTACGAGTGCAAGTACCGACGCGCTGAACGTGAATTTGGCATTAGAACCAGAAATGACCAAGTATACTGACACCGTGCGTAACAAATGCTTCGATAAAGTGAAACCCACCAGAACCATGCATCCGGACGTATTCCTAAGCTTGGATAGGAATCCGAGTCCACTTACCAAACGCGCCTCTTGTAGACGGTATATATAATGTGAGCTAACAGTCAGGCCCACGGTATTAGTCACTGCGCGCCCACTCACGTAAAGCGTATCGATTTGTCCACTCCCATTGCGTCAGTCAAGTGTTCAGGTTCAATCAACACATCGCGTCAGCACACGAATTCAGTCCACGTCACTATGGCAGCGTAAACTGGCTGGGGTCGAAACAATCCCAGACAGGCCTGTCGGTGCGTACTGCTTGTTACATGTTAAAAGAGAGCGTCAGACAACGTGCGGGGATGAGTCAACGTTTTTAGGGTTAAGCAAAGCCGGGGATTCCCCGGAATACCCCCTCCCAGCGTGTCACACAGCCAAGCCCATTTCCCGCCGCGTTGATGGCGGGCCGTTCAGTTAGAGGCGCACGGCCAGCGACCTGCAGCCGTGTTCCAAGGAGAGCACAGGAATGTCGCTCACGGTGAAGAGTCCGAAGGGCGCCAAAGTCTTGGCTGCCCGGGTCTCCCGGCAAGATTCATGCGCCCAGGAGGTCGCCCGAGAGTTCTCTATAAAGGCAACGTGGTCAGCTCGGCATCGACGAGCGAGTATTCCAAGTCTTTGATTCGCGGCTGCGAATAATAGACCGCCGGGAAAAGGATATCGGCACCCTTAGCGCACTTTTGACAAAGGCAAAGCGGTCCAGAAAAACACGACACTTGCAGCACTTTCTTGTCTATGTCCTTTTTTGACCTCTTTGTCTTCGACAAGCAAGTGACGTCAGTTCCTGTCTTCTGTCCGCCATTACCGAGCCAACGGAACACATACGTCTCAGTGACCGTGTTTACGACCGTGCGGTGGATCTTTTGGCGTGTGCGCGTGTTTTGATCGCTTTCTTTGACCCATGACAAAGGAGAATCGTTCAGGACAGTATCCCAGATTTCCGCGGAGTGACGTACTTACAAGTTGTGTATAGACCTGTGCATCGGGCGACGAGGATAGGTCTGGCAACCAGCGCTTACGGTGCGGAGTGTGCGGGCTGGTGCTCAAATAAGTCCATGGCGTTGTCGAACAATGTTTGCATGTTTTATATTGACCTGCAGATTTTCTTCTACTGTGATGTCAGCCAGAGGAAGGTGAACGAGGCACCACAGTGATGTTTTTGGTTGTTCTAACTACAAAAAAAAAAACTGTCTGAATTAGAATGCGACGTGCATCACCAAAACCTGGAGTGTTTTCGGCTGCGGACTCTTCCAATGCACATCGTCTGTGTTACGTCACAGGCTTTAAATCGCTATATATCTAGCATGCCAAGTGCTCCGCGTAGTCAAATTAAAGAGATATGACGAGGTCGGCGAACATTGTCATAAGCGTTCAAGTATGACCCCGTCCGGTAAAGTGCGAAAGTTCACCACTGGCGAACTAACATCCTTGGGTAGTCACCTGTTTCGTTTTCGCTTCCTTTCATTACTACATTTTAATATGACGTGCGTGGTCTAACAATTAGCCTGGTAGCTCGGCTCAACGTGGTCATCGCTGCAGTTGATGTAGCCTTATTAGCACGGACGGGAACTCCCTCACGAATTCGCAGCGCGATAACCTGCATCATTCATTTAACTGGTGCTCCGCACCGGTCTTGTGAACCCACGAGACATTCAATGAGCACTACAGGAAAAGGACGTGGCGAGATCCTTGTCGTGGGGTTACAACTTTCGAAAGAGAGCGCGGTGTATCGGTAGACGATATGGAAACCGAACCGTATAAAAGAAAAGAAACAAAAGTTTTTTTCCGTTTCTTGTCTAGAACTTTTCTTCGCTACTTCAGGAAGACATTTTTTTTTTCGTGGTCAAGAACCGTGTTCGACAAGTCCCGCAATGATATGCAACATAGGTAAAATTTTCTTCTGCGACGATACTATAACCACGTTTTACCAACTGCTAATTTTGCTGCATGCTTAGCTTTGCGAACGACAGCATAGGCGACTTGGGCGGGATTTTGTCTCGCAATGGGGAGTCCAACCATGCACGTACGTGGGGCAGACTGGGAGATGCTGCAACAAGAGATGAACACTTGTCCAGCCTGAAACGAGCACGCATTTGGCCGATATGCATTGATGCATTGTCAGGTACGGTGGTGCACACCTCTGCCTAGCAGTGCTATCGTTTTCTTCAAAGACCGGAATCAAACAGCCAGATAAACCACGGAAGACCACTGGACTAAAAAACTAAAGCAAAAAAAGTGCGTCAGCCATCCTTCCACTACTTGGTTAGATAAAGACATTTCCCTCCTGTCATCATACTTTCAAAGCCGTTTTCTTCTAAGTTGTGTATTTGATGTATTCTGCTGCAGTGGACGCGCTGATCCGAGGCATTGTAATCACATGTGATTGTTATATGCGCGAGTGATGTGTTTTTCTAACGATATCGCGCAGATCATGTGTGGTATTTTGAGCAGGTGTAATTTCAATTATATATATATATATATATATATATATATATATATATATATATATATATATATATATATCACAAGACCGAGTTGATTGGAGGAAGAAGGAAGAAAACGTTGTCCTGCATCGAGCGTAGTCAGGACGATGATGATGATTTTCAAAAATAAACCATGTTAGATTGCACTCGTCAATGTGTACTCTTTCCTTCGTCCTTTCTTTCGCGCAAAGTGGCTAAAAGATCGTGTTATACTCTCCTATTTTTGTAATTTCCCGATTCTATATCTATATAGCGTCAAAATCAAAATAGTGCCAGAACACTTCGTTTCCCCCTTATTTTGTCTCTTTCCCTCTATTTCCATCTCGCAGCACTGTACTCGTTCGCATAATCGCTCGTCGTAATAGTCTTTCTTGCCCTACAATACGAGATTAGCCGTGCGCCAACGTTCGCTGCATTTTGAATAATTATCCCCTTTAATCGAATAAACGCCGCCGCGCCCTCTCATATCCTTATCGATAGCATCGGTTCCTAGTTGGACGAAGCGACCTACGGCCGCCCGCTTTCCGAAATTTGGTACTTTAATTGCACGAAGAAGCAACAGGGTGCAGTGTTGGCCCGTTCAGATGGGGCGAATCGCAGCGCCCCTCTCCCTATCAAGTCAATGTAGGACGCAGATTTTGCGCCCCCACTTTTAGGTGGCTACACTGTCAATCTGGTTCCATATATGTTCCAGTTAAAAATGTGATCCACATAAAGTTATCTGGATCCGAACTGTTAATAAGAGGAACGATATGAACTGCTAAGAAGGATTTTTAGAGTTGTCATCGTACTTTGAAAAAATATGCCTGTTCAACAAGCTCTAGGAATATTAAAGGATGGAAGCAAAGAATACGTATTAGCGAAAAACCGAACTTGCAGGAACGTCTTGTAAGATTGCCTGCGACGCCTAAACTTTTTTTTTTGTGGACCTTCTCTTGCTGTCACCAATTTAAGACGCGCATTACAGCACACAGTTCCCCTCTCTTGTGCTTGCCTCAGTTTGCGCTGCCGCTTGACCATGATGCTCACTGAATGACTCTTCCATCTCCTGCTTCTCCCCTGTTTATTGCTCTCCGCGGTGCTGGCGCTTAGGAGGAAAAAAACACACAAAAAACAGTGTTTTAAAATGGGCCGGCGCTTTCCTTTCAAAAAAAATGTGCCACACCTTTCCCTGGCTATACGTACTATGTCATGTGCATATATATATATATATATATATATATATATATATATATATATATATATATATATATATATATATATATATATATATATATATATATGGGTGCTAATATCTCAACACTGCGCCCTGAGGGCGCGCGCGGCACGCAGTCATTTCTGGATCACAACCAAATGAATTATTAAAAACTTTGGTAGCTACGACGAACAGTGCGAATCGATGCAATGCAGGCAGACTGCAAAAAGCGTCATGCAGCAGCAACGTAGCGGAATAAAAATTTTGGTGTATGCCAAAGTAGCGAAACGGCCACGAGCCAGCCATGTATGTCATACCGTACAAGACATGCATGACTTGATTTTCATGTTTGCAGATGTCATTTATGTCCTTCATACGGTCATGTCTCGGAATAATAATTTTTATGTAAAGCAAGCTAGCGAAACTGTCACCAGCGCGCCAACGAGCGTTACCCTGTCCCACGGACACCACCAAACTCCGTTGAACACCGTCAACGTAAATTTCCCCTAGGGGGTTCGACGGAGAAGGAGTTGTGGCAGTGTCACACGGCAATGACAAGGTTGTAACAGTTGCCGCGAGGGGGCTCAGCTGGCTCTGTTTGATTTTCGGAAAAGTATTCTAATTTCATCTCTATTGATTTTTTATGAATCTTCGTTATGCGATTTTTACAAAAAAAGCACTATTAAGTAGGTATGCGACTAACAAACCATTAAAAATAATTTCAAATAAAAACGCATTTGCTAAATGTAGCATGCTGCTAGTGACGCTGGCCACATTGTGCTTTTAGTTGTTTTGTTGCCTGTGTACATGCCCGGTACGAAATTTCTTATGCTTCCTTGCCTCGTGAGCGCACATTCTGTGTTCTTCAGCCATGAGTGACACAGCGGACGACGTGAGAAAGTGATACGATATTGCGCTGGTAATGACGTTGATCGGCTGGCGCCGGCCGGCCCGACTCGCGAGGCACGGTGTGTAGGGCATCGGTGTTGAGAGTAAGTGAACTCTGGCGGGCTTAAATATATGTAATTGATTGATTGATATGTGGGGTTTAACGTCCCAAAACCACTATATGATTATGAGAGACGCCGTAGTGGAGGGCTCCGGAAATTTAGACCACCTGGGGTTCTTTAACGTGCACCCAAAGCTGAGCACACGGGCCTACAACATTTCCGCCTCCATCGGACGGGTCAGCACCTTAGCCACTAGACCACCGCGGCGGGGCTTAAATATATGTAAACAAACACGCGTAGGGAATGAGTACTACAACAAAATAACGTTTAGTATTGCCAAAATGTATTATTCTTTCACTGCGGCCACTTAGTGCTCGAAATTTTTCTCTGAATTCTAGACTGCTGGGGACGAGAGTACCTCGTTTCGCTGCGAAGGGAGATCGTTGAACGACCTTTGTGAAATGGTCCGTTTACGTTCGTTTGCGTAAGGGTGGCCATGTGACACGGACCGCATCTTCGTTGTCGTAAGGACGAGGGAGTTAAACGGTCTTCGCGGGTGCCCGTGTGACAGGGGTGTAAGTCATGCAGCACACGACACGCACATGATTATTTTCATGTCACCAGCTGCCATTCGTGTCCGTCATGCGGTCACGCTTCGCATATACCAATTGCGATGTATATCAAGCCGGCAAAATAGCCATGAGCAGCCGCGAGACGAGGCGTTAAACTTCGCATTTTCACAGCGGCGAAGGTTGCGCAATTTTCACGCGGGCTGGCCAGGGGCCGCATCGTCATTCCAACCGCAACCTCTAGATGCGCGGCGTACGACGACGCCGACACTCCTTATTACTTCGCCGCGGTTTGCCTTGTGACGCAAAGTACAGTGAGGCTGCAAGTGCCTGCAACGCCAAAGCACGAAAACGGGAATGTTCAAACACGTGTTCCGATTGCAGCGCCTCTACATTTCAGCTTTCGCTGAAAGCACACAAACAAGCTTATTTTATAATCTATGCTTTGCTAATGTGTACAGTTCCTCATTTTTTGCATTCCTTTTCTGCTGAGGATATGGTCACAGATCCTTTTTGTCAGGACCTTGGGCAATTAAACATGCTTTTGGCCACAAGTGCAGTGAGCAGCAGCTCGAATGCACATCATGATTTCCCCTCATACTTCTTAAATCTTGACGTGGTAAGGATCGCTCGTATTTTTGAAATCGTGCGTGTCTGCTCTGTAAAGTTGAGTTTTATTTTGTAAGCTTTGATTTATGTTTATTCAGCAGAGCTCTGTAGCATTCGATAATTGAAAAAAAAAAGTGAATGGTCATTTATCTGACCAGCCTGTACCTTTAAAACTAGTGATAGGGCATTGCTATACCAATCAATGTTCAAAAATCTTAGGACGAATATAAGAGCAACTCAGCTGCTTGAGCAGTTGTGAAGCTTAATTTCATTCATCATGTCGTTCAACAAAATCGATTTGAAGCTATCCTTGGGCCTGTTTTTGTTTTCAGAGGGCCACAAAGTTTCATAGAATGTGCGTTTCTTACAGTTTTCCTTTGAAGCAGAAATAAGGTTTGGAGACACAGAGGAGGCTATGGAGGCGAAGCTGAGCAAAGTGCAAGAGATTTTGGACCGGGGAAGTCTCATGAGAATTGAAGAATGTGTTCTACCCAAGACGGCTGATCCTGCGGTTGTCACTACAGTTAGGCGACACTTTCGCGTCTCTTGAATAGGAAAGGACTGATATAAAATATGAGGGTTGTAGTTTGGCACACGAAATACCGAAAAAAGTATAGAAAGGTAGATTTTAAACCAGAGTTTTGTAATAAGGTTTACCTGTAAGATGTGTTAAGCATCATAAAACTGGAAAGCACATACTGGTGTAAGCACACATTTATTTGCTCTGGGAAGGTGTTTGAAGTACGAAGTCCACAAAGATAAATATGCTGTGTGGTAACTGAAAATTCCTCTAGACATGAAAGGCTGATTGATGATCAGGTCCTTCAACCAGAAAAGCATAATACATTTTGAAAAATAAAGCAGCGATTCCAATCACACTAAGTAAATGTTGATGTCCTATGCTCATAAAATTCTCGTGCTCACTAGCACCTTTTCCTGCTTTGACAGAAAGAAAACCAAGGAATCATGGTGAAATCAATCAGTTTTCTTAAAAAATTCTCAAGGAACACCACCAATTAAAGCCATTGCTTATTTAAGATTTCCTCCTTCTCTTTTCCTTAAAGGCACCAGAACATGGCAACAAGTCTCCACGAGGCATTTTGAAAGAGAATGGCAACTTCAAGATCTCCCGCATGGAAAACATTGTGGCATTACCACCTGCATCGGCACCTGAGAAGGCAGTCATCCTCCCATTGACTGTATATTTTATTTTAAATCTGCCATACCTCCACACTTTTTGGTAGTTTTCGGGACTTGTGCACACAGTTGTTGCAAAGGTTGAGTCATTTGACATTTGAACATTTTATGTTGTTCAAGTTAGTATCTGTTGAAAAACCTAAAGAGGTCAGGCCTAATAATAAATTACTGAATGTTCAGCTGTAACACAGAAGTTGTGCCTTCTTTTACAATTTTTTCATGACTATGGCAAAGTGCTGGGCGTACGTCAGGACTCCTTTTTTTTTTTCTTTCAAGATATCACTTGTATTTTTCAAGGTTGCATTTGGTTATTCAAAGAATTCTCATTTGTTTTGCAGTCTCCTATATATTTTGCTGTTTCCTTGTTGACAATTTAAAATGTGTAACATTGTTCCAGATATATTTGTGGCATTATGTTTGATTAACATATAGACTAGCTTTCATGGTAGTGTTTGGGATGAGTTATGTTGAACTACACAACTGTGCGTCGAGTAGCCCGCCAGGAGTGAAGGGCTTTTTCAGGGGCTAATAAAGTTCCCTACGGGCGCATGCCTATGAACAGCGCTGTCCCCCTTTCTTTCTTTTTTCGTGGTGCCAGGGCACACGGGCCCTTGCCCTAGCGGGTAAGCCGCGAAACACTGTCTATACGTCTTTCGATCTCGGAGGCTATTGCTATGGCGATCCAGGTTGTCTTTGATAACGCCCGGAAATCCCCCCCCCCCCACGCGCCGACCAAAACGGCAGATGGCAGCACATAAAAATGAAAAAGAAAGGCTGAGTGTTATGGCGAAAGTTCTATTTTCGAACATGTCCGAACAGCTTACGAACGGGTTCTGAAGGTTTACTACTCCCCGTAACACCCGTAACAAAGAGCGGTGCCTCGATGCAGCACTGAGAGGTTCCTTTCCGCAAACGAGCGGTGAATTCTGCAGCGAACTCGTGATGTCTGCACTGTGATATTCGAATGGCGACACGCGTTCAGTGTAGTGCGGAAAGTGTAGACATATAAGAAAGATAAAAATCGCCTTCGAATCGACGCCCCAAGGAGCATGGAGTTCAACGACCCAAAACAACTTACGTCCGTGAGACGCCCGTAATGGGGATGTCTGGATCCACTTCGACTCTGTCGGTCGGTATACGGCTGTGAATAATACCTGCGAAATGGCGCACAGCAGAAGCTCGCACGTCACAGATGCCTCCGTTAAGCACACGCGATAAGCGCACACGGGCACGCAACTTTATGGAATGCGGGTGTTGCACCAAAGCAACTCTACACCGCCAGATTTCTCTCCGCGGAAGTGGTTTGCTGCATTGTTAACACAGTGCCGTGAAAAGGACGAGCCGCGAAAGAAAGACCGTACATATATAGACCTTGATCGAGTTACAAATGGTCTCGTCATCTGCGCAGTTCACCGTGTCTTTTAGGGAGACATCTAGGGTAATTAAGTTATTTGTTTCAACATTAAGCCTTGGAGGACCTAAATTTGCGCACATATATACACCAACTGCACGCAACGAAATTTCTTTTTATTAGCAGAAATTCAAAGTGCCGCTATAGCGACACTTTGTCGGGCGACCATGAACTCCGTGGATCCGTTGGTTGAGCGCAAAAAGGTAACTGTTTTTAACATAGTACACCATTCGATGTTCACGCCAATCAAGCTATGACGCCCACCGCGACGGCGCAGGTGCTGTTACGGTTCTCGGCTGCTGGCCCGATGGTCGCCGGTTCGATGTCGGCTGCGGCGATGGCTTTAAATGGAGGCGAAGTGCTATTGCAGGCCCGAGTGCAGCGCGATGCCAGTGTATACATTAAAAAACACCACACGGGGGAAACTTGCGCAACATCCACTATACCCTATTGAAGCGATCCGTATGCGATGTCCAATAATTCCGTATGCTTCCGTAAGAATACATATGTTTCAATATATTTTCCATATATTTCCGTAAGATTCTTACGGAAACATACGGAATTATTGGAATATACGGACATACGGAATATGTCCAATAATTCCGTATGCTTCCGTAAGAATACATATGTTTCTATATATTTTCCATATATTTCCGTAAGATTCTTACGGAAACATACGGAATTATTGGACATGGCATACGGATCGTTTCAATAGGGTACGGCGTCTCATAACCATATTCAGGTTTTGGGACGCCAAATCACAGATATTACTAATAATAATGGAACTATGTTCGATCTCCATACATAACTCTAGCCGACTCGCAACGCTCGCAGCTAATTCGCCCCAGCCGAGTTTCGTAACGGTCTCACTTGTAGGGTGCTCGTGAGATATGGCACGATAACTAGCTATTACGGGCACGTGACCGAAAGAGACACGCTACAAGGACATCACGTACGTTACTCCGCAGCGAGTATTCTTTATCAGCCGACGCGCGCGGGATCCCACAGGTTGCCGATTAGATCTGATCTACTCGGCAGGCCCCGTCGCCATCTTTTTTACCCCATGTTCGTTTTTAAGCGGCTTGACCACGAACGCCAAAAGAAAAGACTTGTTCGGTGGCGGGTTCCAAGACTGATGCAGTATAAGGGTCGAAGCGGACGTAGACAGTTGACGAGTGTTGGAAATTGTTTGAACCTCCCGCGCGAATAGCGCGCGCACCAAGAGACGGAGAACGACGAGGAAGAAGATGAGAGCAAGGAAATAGAACACGCTCTTTGACCATGGATGCTGGCGTCTGCGTCTCCTTCATTTAGTGCCTTTAATCGCCGAAGCGTGGTTTTCCCACATCGATTTTGGTGCCGAAAACCCAGGAATCAAGCCTACAACGACCCGAGCCTTTCATTCCTGGTGTGGGTGAGCTGCGCTGCGAGCTAGAACGACATGGAGCGAGCGAAGAGCAAGCGGGCCTCGCGGCGATCGATGAACACGAGAATCATCAACGAGGTCAACCAGGTGCTCCAGTCCAATGAGTTCGAGCTTTCTGGACTTCGAATGCTGCACGGCCGCCTGCGCGCCAGCAACGTGGAACTTAAAGCCTTGAACAACGAGGTTGAAACCCTGATCACTGACGACCTGGCGGCAGACGACTATGAGGTGGTCATGCAATACGATGACGCCGCTAACAGTACTCTGGCGTTGCTCGAGCACCACATTGAAGTTCTGAAGACTTCTGCTACGCCGGCGTCGTCTACAACTCCAGCCATGGGCGCAAGGACCTGTGAGGGTGCACCGAGCGAGCATGAACGACTTCCACAACGTGAGTTCGGCGCACGACTTCCCAAGCTGGAGCTTCTTCGTTTCGATGGAAACGTGATCAAGTGGCAACCCTTTTGGGATATGTTCCTGCACTCCGTGCACGAGAACCCAAGGCTGTCCAACACAGACCGGTTTCACTACTTGGCCTCACTTCTAGATGGACCTGCAGCTCAGGCCGTCGCCGGTATTCAGGTGACAGATTCTTGTTACGATGACGCGCTGGAAATTTTGAAACGTCGGTTTGGCAACAAGAAAGTCATTGAGCAGAAGTACTTAGGAAATTTGCGCACGCTCAAACCAGTGAAATTAGCGAGTGATGTCACTGCTCTGCGCAAGCTTTTCGACACAGTTCAACTAAACAGGAGGGGACTGCGTAGTCTTGGAATCACGGAGTCATCCTACGCGGCTATGCTGAATGAAGTTCTGCTCAAAGTCATACCAGCTGACATTGTCGTAGAATACTTCAAAAAAGAAAGTATGGAGAACACGACGGAAACGAGCCAGGCTTCATCTGATCAGGAACTTGAGCAGCTGATGAAATTTCTCCGCATCGAAGTTGAATGTCGAGAAAAGAGTTCTTTAGTGAACAATTTGCCAACGACATCGAACAACAGCGTACCTGTATTAAATAGATCATTCAAGAAGCAGTCCGCGACTCCTACAGCATCCGTTCTTCAAAACAAGACACTATCTTCCCCCTCGTCCTGTTTTTTCTGCGCTGCTACCGATCACAAGACAGAGGACTGCACGAGTGACATGACTCTGGCCGAGAAGCGCAACAAACTTGTAACAGACGGTCGATGCTTCCGGTGCACGTCAAAAGGACATCTGGTCCGCAATTGCCGGCGGAGAGTGCACTGCCAAGCATGCAAGCGCAGACACGCCTCCTCGATGTGCAACGCTAGTAGCTCTGAAACACCATCAGTGACTAATGCTCAGAAGAAACCGAATGCTACGGTGCAAGTTTCCACTCAGAGAGCTTCAGTTCCCCGACTCATCAATGATGTTCTTCTCCAGACTTTTCGAGCTTGGGTAACGACTTCATCTCATTGTTGCTATATACGCGGTGTTCTCGACAATGGAAGCCAGCGAACGTTCGTCACTGAGAGCGTCGCTTCCAAGCTAAGTCTACCTGCTGTTGCCGAGACCGAACTCGCCATCAGTGCGTTTGGTAGAGCGAGCGACCCAACCCGACGATTCAAAATGGTCAAGATCACGCTCCGCAGTCAGCACGACGACCTAACCATTGACATTGAGGCCATAGTGGTGCCCTTTATTTGCGAGGAGATGATTGAAGCACCAAGGCAGAGTCGTCTTCTTCAAGCCATCGCAGCGGAGGGGAAACATCTGGCTGACGCAGTCGTTTACCCGAGTGTAGATTGTGAGCCAGGTGTGAGTGTCCTCATTGGATCGGACCAGCTTTGGAAGTTGATGCCCAACACGAGTGAAGTGAGGTGGGATGAAGAAAACCCTGCCTTACTCGCCATTAACACAAAGATGGGCTGGACTCTCCAAGGCCCCTTATCTGGTGGTGGAAGCACGAGTAACAAAGCAAGCACCCAAGTATGTGTTCTTCGAACAGGTTCCCACGAAGACGACCAGATCGCCTTCCCATTACAAAGATTTTGGGACCTCGATGCTATCGGAATTGCCGACACGCCGACGTCTCAGTGCAACGCAGATATTTTGGAAGAATTCAACAACACTACCAAGCTTCGGAAAGGACGCTATGAGGTTGCGTTGCCATGGAAATCACCTCTCGTCGACATGGCCAACAATCGCAAAGTAGCCCTTTCGAGGCTCCATGGACTCGTCAAGCGGCTGTCACCAAACGACGAAGCCATGAGAGCCTACGATAAGGCTATCAGGCAGTATGAGGTGGACGGTCATGCTGAAAAAGTTGAAGATGCCCCTTATTGTACACAGCACCTATACTACATGCCGCATCGAGAGGTAATCCGCGAAACATCTACGACGACGAGACTTCGCGTAGTCTTCGACGCATCATCGCATGCATCAGGAGCTTGTTCTCTCAACGAACAACTCGAAAAAGGTCCTAATCTGAATGCCGACCTTTTCAAGGTTTTGATTCGGTTTCGCCTTTTCGCCATCGGAATTACAGCAGACGTGCAGAAGGCGTTTCTACAAATCAGCATTCGAGAAGAAGACAGAGATGCTCTTCGTTTCTTGTGGTTTGAAGGGCTACCAATGTCAGGCAGACCACTGCCAAAAATACAAGAAATGCGAATGACCAGAGTTCCATTCGGCACCTCCGCAAGCCCTTTCCTATTATCTGCAACGTTGAAATACCATTTCGATCACGTTGAACAAATTTACCAAGTAACGGCCGCAAAACTGAAGGCAAGCTTCTACGTCGATGACCTAGTTTTCGGAGCTTCAACGACAAAAGAAGCGCTACAACTCTACGAAGAGACGAAGGCCATAATGGAGCTGGCCGGAATGAAAATGCAGAAGTGGTCAACAAACTGCGACCTGTTAAGAGAGAAGCTCAAGCAAGCAGGAGAGACGTCAGCTGAGCAGGTCACACAATCTAAGGTTCTTGGGCTATCCTGGAACTACACCGACGACACCATTTCGGTGAAATTTGACTCTGTGACGAAAGTCTTAAAAACGGGACTTTGTACCAAGCGAACTGTGCTTCAGGCTTCATCACGAATTTTTGACCCCTTGGGACTGCTAGCACCGTTCACCATTCGAGTTAAAATACTTTTTCAGAAGATATGGATGCAAGGACTCGACTGGGAAAGCGTTCTCCCCGAGACATTGAAGATCGAGTGGGACAAGTGGACTGTCGAACTTCAAGACCTCAAAGACTTTAGAACCAAGAGGTATCAACTAGACAACATCAGCCCTGATAAAAGCACTCACCAGCTGCATATATTCACGGACGCTAGCCCGTGTGCCTACGGAGTGGTGGCATACATACGAGTGGAAGACAGTACTGGAGCGGTTCGACTCCAGCAGCTGCTCGCTAAGTCTCGGGTCGCTCCAATCAAGGGTCTCACTTTACCACGCCTGGAACTCGTCGCTGCAGTTCTTGGAGCTCGACTTCTTAAGCTACTCGTGGATACTTTGCCACACACAAATATAGAATACTTCTGCTGGACCGACTCCCAAGTTTGCTTGAGTTGGATCAAGTCTACAGCCACCAAGTGGAAGCCCTTCGTTTGTAACAGGGTAATTGAGATCCAAGGGCTCACAGACCCGAGTCGCTGGAGACATTGCTCTGGAAAGACAAACCCAGCCGATTTAGTTACAAGAGGGATATCAGCGCATCACCTTTGTACTAGCGATTTATGGTGGCATGGGCCTGACTGGCTATCTGGTACCCAAGAAACGTGGCCGGCAAGTGAAGCTGGTCCTCATGAGTCAACGGATGAAATATGTAGATCAAACGACGAAGACACAACAATTTTGGCTTGTCAATGCTCGCAAGCAGAGCCACTTTTCGAGCTCGACAAGTACAGCAGCTGGATACGAGTTGTTAGAATCACAGCTTGGATTCGAAGATTTATTCACAATTGTCGAGTGCACACCAGTCGTCGTCTGATGGGCCCACTCACTGCCCCTGAGATAAAAGAAGGCGAGTTTACATGGATGAAGAATGCGCAAGCGGAAGCCTTTAGTATAGAACTCGCCTCATTGTTAAAAAACCAACCACTATCTAAGGCATCCCGAATTCGTGATCTGCATCCATTCCTGGACAATGATGGGATTTTAAGAATCAAGACCCGGCTTGACAACGTAAAAACATCAGAATACGTGAGGTGCCCGATTCTACTACCAGCTGACCACCGCTGCACACACCTCATCATCGACCGCACGCACCGGCGCCTGCTGCACAGTGGTGTAAACGATACCCTTTCAGAGCTACGCGAGTGTTTTTGGGTGATTAAGGGCCGCCAGTGTGTGAAAAAAGTGCTCTCTAGGTGCAAAGTGTGTGCTAGATACAAGCTCCAACCTGCAACAGCCCCTACCGCACCACTGCCGACCGACAGGGTTAAGAGATCACACCCTTTTCAAGTTGTGGGTGTTGACTTTGCTGGTCCAGTTTTTGTGAAAGGAACCAGTCCCGTGAAGGCCTATATCGTTATTTTTACGTGTGCCGTCGTTCGGGCGATCCATTTGGAGTTGTGCTCCGATATGACGGCGGGGTCATTTTTAATGGCTTTCCGTCGGTTTGTGTCGCGACGCGGCTTGCCTAGTGTTATTTATTCCGACAATGCTCTAGCTTTTCATGCTGCCAGTCGCGACTTAAAAGTGATGTACAGAGCTTTGAGGGACTTCCAAGTACAGGACTTTTGCTCTACTAACCACATTACCTGGAAATTCATTGCAGAACGTGGTCCTTGGTGGGGTGGATTTTGGGAGAGGATGATTCGCACTGTTAAAAGCTGCCTACGGAAAATTCTAGGGAAAGGTTGCTTTGATTTCGAGCAGCTTGTGACCATTCTTGCCGAAGTAGAAAATGTAGTGAATTCTAGGCCATTAACGTACCTCTCCGCTGACGCTACCGATCCAGCTGTACTTACACCTTCGCACTTTCTAACCGGTAGGAGGTCTACTACACTGCCTAGTGATAATACTGCTGAAACGTCGGGAACTCGCTCCGATACTTTAAAGCATTGGAAGTACAGGCAGCAAATAGTGGCTGATTTTTGGAAGCGTTGGTATAAAGACTACCTCTTGTGCTTGAGGAGTGCACACATTAGGCGAGTACAGCCTTGCAACCAGCTTAAGGTTAACGATGTAGTCGTCATTAAGGAAGACAAGGTGCCCATAACTTTTTGGAAAGTTGGTAGAGTTACGGACGTGTACTTATCAAGTGATAATCACGTTAGAGCCTGCAAGATTGTCTTGGCAGGAGGTACGGAAGTTACGAGGCCAGTACAACTTTTATGCCCGTTGGAGCTGGGCGATTGAACTTTCGGGCGCGGAGGATGTTGGAAATTGTTTGAACCTCCCGCGCGAATAGCGCGCGCACCAAGAGACGGAGAACGACGAGGAAGAAGATGAGAGCAAGGAAATAGAACACGCTCTTTGACCATGGATGCTGGCGTCTGCGTCTCCTTCATTTAGTGCCTTTAATCGCCGAAGCGTGGTTTTCCCACAACGAGAACGCGGGCGGCATAATTAACTGCGACGTTTATATGAGAGCAGACCTGCAGGCCGGTGCATATCTCTTCATTTTCGCTTTTATTCAGAACTCGCCCCAACATCCGTCCCTGGTTAATACAAAATTATCGGACTGCGCCCATTTACCTGTAATCAACCAAACGGCGACGAGAAACCGAATAAAAAAATGTGACGTCAAAATTACGAGTATGCAGAGCTTATGCTAAGTTATCTTGAACATCCGACTGTTACGAAAATGCCTGGAGAAGTTAGAGTTTCTCCATACTGAAGCGGAATTGAAAATGGCAGCCAAATATGTCCTGAAAGAAAACAAGCGGCTCAGCAGCCATTTTTGTGATAACAGAAAAAATACGATTCATACGCAAATAAATCCATTCGGAGCGCCCACCTCCAGGTCAATCGGCGAGCTGCAATATTCTACGAAACGGGTCACTCTCCAGCTTTGCCAAAAGGTCAGTTCGTGACATTAACACGATAGCTTTAAAAGGCTCGTTTCTCAGAAATTCCGGCGTCAGCCTCGTGGGTGTGAGAGGGGAAAGATCTAGCATTGTCCGTGAGCGAAAATTCCACACAAAATGCAAATAAATAATAATCGTATCGTGCGGTAATGGAAACCAAGCGCCCTTCGTCACAAGCAGATGTTCCGCCACAGAGCCACGCCGTTGCTTGGAACTAAGAAAAAAATAACTATGTGGATATCATGTAGTGTAAGGAGTCTCCTTAACGCATGTGGTATTTCGTGGCAGAAAAACGGGTGAAGTGTTCAACGAGCGGGTGCTTCAAAAGCTGATCCATTACAATGCGTTCAGGCATATTTAATCATCATCAGCAAAAGCATCTACAAAGTGAGCAGCTGCGTAGGTTTGCGTGCTGCTTTACGGACGCGTGCAGTGATTCAATGATTTGCATAGGGGAAGAGTTATGGTCACCGCGGTTATGGCGTTGCGTGAACTTCGCATCTGTACATGCAGTAGGCATCGTAGGACAGCTTTACACGGCCGATTTTTCTGCACGTTCCTATCTTTGCGGCACGGTGCGGGTGCCCACCGAGAGGCAATTGAATCATGGCTACCGACTGAGGGGGCGATGCGAACGGCGCACGATTAATGCCCCTGGATATTTTTAGGAAAGCACCCTCATTCTTTTAACCGAGCCGCCACGCATACTCCTCTCCAGTCTCTCGGGCCGCTACGAGCATCGCGCGTGCTATCAGCGTGACATAGCAATCTTGATAGGAAAATGGCACGAGCCGGGTTATAGGGCCGGCGCCCGCAAGGTGGCTGTTCGGGAGAGGATACAGATTAGGTCTGGACACTTTGGAGAGGATATGGAGGAGAGTGTCGCTACTTTCTCTACATTAAGGGGCTTTACGCACGATCACGCTATTCTTGAAGAAGGCTAAGTAAGCTCAACCGTCCACCAACATCTAATGCGACGGGCAATATGCGCGGTTGTCGTTGCATCCCGTGACGACCAACCATGTGCAGTCGGCATGGGCGGAAGTATAGTTCGACCAATCACGAAGTACTATCAGCTTGCACGTGACACGGCTTGCACGCGACGTCATTAGAGTGTACTAGAAGTACACTAACGTCACCGTATACCTCCGTCAAAGCGGCGGCCATATTGGGGAACGAGCTGTTCTCTCGCTTTGCTTCGTTCTGTGCAGCGCCAATCTGAGTTTTCGTTGACTCGAAGTGTCTGTGATGTTTTAGTGACTTTCGGGCGCAATGTCGGTTGCTCCCAGAGTAGAGCCGCTTAGCACGGTATATTACGCTCAGTTTATTAGGAAATTGCTCATGCGCGACGTTGTTGACCCATACGCGCTGTGATCGGGCGCTGAAGGGCGTCAATGCTCCACGTGAATATTACGTGTACGGGGAGGCGTGGCCGACATGTCTACCCCTCGAGCTTCGTGGGTACGAAAGCGTTGTCTTGGTAAGGCTATCAAAACGCAGGCTCCTTTGCTTCCGCGCAGATTTTGTCTTTCGGTCGGGGATGGTCCTCCCTGCGTCGCCGCTCTAAATAGCCGCAGCAGGTGTCGATCGACTCCGCTACATCTGTCTCAGTGGTTTAATGCACTGAAGGACGCCGGGCTCGTCTTTCTGTCTTTTCACACTGTCTTAGCGCGAAGTGTGTTTATGACGCGACGCTGCATTCCAGCAGAAGCGTCGGTTCCCAATCGGGATTTGTCTCATCACACTGGTTTTGGGTGGCCCCTCTATGCATGCTACTTTTGTCGCTTTTTTCGTCGTGTGCACCAGCGTTTCGATAATCAGAAAAATGTTTTGCAGGTCACCCGATGCAAATAGTTATGGCGCGAGAACAGAACGACGACAAAGAGGCAAGAAGGACCTCTTTGTCGTCGTTCTGTTCTCGCGCTATAACTATCGTCATGTCATACCGACTAGCCCAAGCTGCCACACTTCTAAGTCGCTAAGTTGGCGCCGCACATCCGCAGGTGTCAGTGTGCCTGTTTACGTGCCAGCCATAAAGTGCGCCGCTTCGCGCTTATTGACTTCGTGAAATCGCCCCGATTGTGCACCACCTTTGGCAGGTGGAAGAGTTTTGTGCGATTCACCGACTTCCGTCTCTTCGACGATTTTGCTGCCCTCAAACGTCTTGAGTGCTCGCAGAAGTTCGAACACTCAAACACAGCGCCTTCCACTGTTTACAAAGTCAGGCCCTTGATGGCATCCGGTTTGATCCACCGAATAGCACCGGTGGGCAAAAAGAGCTTTAGAAAAATAGCCCGCTGATTTTCCACGCTTTTCTTTCCTTATTTGGCAAAATCTATCAAATAAATTTTCTATTGAGCTACATAGAAATTACAAGAGATTTCCTTGAACTTCACGCACGTTCCTTTTATCTGAAAAACTAAAGAGACTTTCTTTACTCTTGGAAAAAAAAACAACAACTTGAAAACATGCTTTCAGTTTCGACGTTAGGAGCCGGTAAATGAGGTGACCGGATTTTTTTGTGTACAACGCTTACAATCTTGAAACCGTCTATATAAAACGATCGATGAAACATTCCCGCACACTGCCCGCCAAGGACAGTACTCCGTGATGGCAGACTGTGTGAATTGTGCGATACCGATGGCATCACGCAATTTCTGGCCGTTACATAAGCGCACGCGTAGTTTTACGTTATCGGTTATCGCACCACTCGCTGTTGGGGGCATTGCCGAATTTTCCGATGTTGCGAAATTTGACATTTTGACAGCGGCGACATTTTGAGCCAATAAATCCAGAGGGGCTGTACTCTGGGCCAATTACAGGTGACATGGCGGACTACGACGATGCTCGGGATCGGATCTGCTCTCGCAGAGCTATCAGATTTTGCACCGAGGCAGCGTGCATGTCAAAGCTGGTTAAAACTTGGATTTGCACTACAGGGAATGCAGTTTGCGAAACAAGCACTGTTTAAGCAACGAGCACAGTTGGGTTTCCGCTTCACACACACACACACAGATATACGTACGCTTTACTTGAAAATTTATTCACAAACCAGATCACACCCTTCCCGCCGCGTTGGTGCTCGACTAAGCCGACGCGAAGGTCGCGGGGTGGAATCTCGGCTGCATTTCGATCGAGGCAGAGTGCTACAGGCCCGTTTTACTTGAATTTATGCACGTTGAAAAAAATCCGAGTGGCCGAAAATTTCCAGAGCCCCCCCCACCATGTCGACTCTGATAATCTTGTGGTTTCGGGACGTGATACCCTAACAATTATTATAACGCTCGACCTCTTTTTTTTTAAACTTTCCCCTTTCCACCAGCTCTAGACAAAGACAGTCCGAATGTCTCGCATTTGTCCAGTCGATGTAGCTGCACGCTGTCGCCTTTTTTACGGCAGAAAGAGCTCAAAGCACAGGTGCTCCAAATACAGATCCGGCTAGCATTGCAGTGCGACGTGGCGTTTATTACTTTTTTCCAGTTCATCGACTTCGTTTTCCATTCGCTGCTCTAAATACGCCTAAGTTGCTGGCCGTATGTCAGTGTTCCCTGTTAGGCACAGATACACGTTCATAGCATGAAATGAAATGTGTTTAGAAAAATTGTATTCGCCCTAGCCGCGAAATCAAGCCGTTATCTGGAGGGCCCATCGAACGCAGCTTACGTTTATAGCAGATAGCGAAATTCCACGCGTACAAGAAACCCATTAGCCAGTGAACGTCAGCACGCCGGGCCGAGTCGGGATATCTTGTGCGTATTCTTCTGCAAAGCCTTCATTGTAGCATCAGTGAAGAAATCGCGTGCAAAAATCGAGCGAAGAGATGTACGCCATACGTCCAAACTTCGTAGAAAGAATCACAATGCAGTTCACAGCGGAAAGTAACACTAGTAGTTAAGCATTAAGTAAACACTAGTAAACGTCCACAATGATAAGGTGGATGCGGTGAAAACCAGCAGCGTCACTAATGGTGGCTTTGTGGTTTCGGGCGAAAAAATTAAAACCAATCGCCGGTTCGACGAGCAATCAGAAAGAAGCCAAGTCGAGTGACCGCAGGTGTGCGTCCCGAAGCCAGCAAGAAATAGCCGACGGTAATCGGCCGGAAACTTGGGGCGAGTCACCGCGTACGGGCCGGGCACTTAAGAACCGGTTGATTGTTCCTGTGCCCCAAATTGACGCAGAGTGCCGCGCCTCGTCGACAGTGAACAAGTCTACATTCGCCTCTAAATTGCTCCTCTGATCAAGTATCATCTCAAGTCCCCACTGCGGGGAGTGGTCATCGCGCCAAAAACTGGCCCCAGACTACGATCTCGCTTTCCCGGACTTCTAAGCCGTGCGCTCACGCTACTACACACGCGTGATGCCCACTTTTTCTATCCGTCGTCCGAATTGTGGCACGGTGCGACGCTTTCATAGTCCATCGGTGGCGCGCTTGGGTTCGCACACCCCAGCAGCTCTGGCTGTGACCCATCGGAGCAGCACGTACGATCCCCCGGCCCCCCTCCCTATCCGCGACTCCCAGGTTCCGTGCTGGCCGTTCAATGAGGCGTGCGCAGCAGGATCGAAGGCGATGCGAAGGGCAGCAGGATGCGGCGCCGTCACATGCTCGCGCTCAGATACTCGGCTGTCCCGAGAGCCTTCCGCGGACAAGCCAGCCCCGTACACCGAGCGAAGAAAACGATCACGCATCGGCCAGGATGCACACAAAGGCACGCACGCACACACTTCGGGACCATCGCGAGCATTTGTTGATATCCCTGGGACCGGAGGGGAGGCCTCTCGTTCGGGCGGCCCACGCTACGCGGGCCTCCGTAGGGTGCGGTAAGTTAGTTGAGTTGGGCGATCCAGGGTTAAGAGAAATACCACGCTTCGGGGGGAAGGGATTTGATGAGAAAAAGTGAACTTACGTTCGACGAAGCCCGAATGGCGCGAAGGTAAGTCCGTCTGTGTACGTCTGCCTCTAGGGAAGCGCAGAAACTGGTTACGTCACGATAATGTGCCATTTTGCCGAACCGGCTTATCAACAAAACAACAAAACGAACACAAAAGACGGCACAGGTGAAACGATTGCATTCCGAAACTCAGTCCGTGATAAATGGTGAGAGGGCGTCGGAAAAAAAACAAGCGCTGAAGGAATTCGGAGTAAATAGCGTGCGTTTGTAGATAAATGAGACTCGATAACTAATTCCGCAATGGGTGCTTGTTGTGTCGCATGCAGTGTGTCGCACCGAGCAGCCTGCGTGCACGCTGCTCATGTGAGTGAAACTAACCCACAAAACTCTTGAGAACACGCATATATTTGATCTACTTCCACTGGCGTAGTAATTCGTGGCGCGGAACTACTGTGATACTGTGACTAAAGTTAGGAAGTTATTTTGAAGAGGAAACACGCGTTCAGCGAAAGGGCTAGTTGACGCTGTCCTCGTCACATCAAGAACACCTGGTAGGTGTTCTGTGGTAACACCTCGAGGACCAAGACGTACAGTTATTGGAACGTTTCTCGCGTTAGAAACTTCACCCACCATCTCGCGGGAAGGAAACGAGCAATGTAACGTCGGAGAACATTAATACCATGTAGAGTGCCGATCATCGGTGTGCTTAGTGCAATCTCTAGCAAAGCTGGTGGTGGTAAGCTGAACATTGTTATGTTTATTGCATTGTTTTACGGTAACCATTTAGTATACTAAATTTAGGCTAATAAAATACGAAACAGAATATCGCATTTATTTCTTCTGACAACTAGCGACGCCACCTATCTCAGCGACAACTTTCACAATCGCATCGCGAGCGACATCATTTCACTTCACGTTTCCTCCCTTGCAGAGGACGTTTGGGGTCAACTTTTTACGAGATTTTGCACCCGTAGTTGGCCTCGAAACGCCAAGTTACGATGCAGCTTGCCGCACTTAGGCACCTACCTCGACTTTCCGCGACTACCCTTCTAAAGGTGTCACTCCCGACAGCGTCAGTGCGTGC
Source organism: Rhipicephalus annulatus (assembly GCA_013436015.1). Lineage (NCBI taxonomy): Eukaryota > Metazoa > Arthropoda > Arachnida > Ixodida > Ixodidae > Rhipicephalus > Rhipicephalus annulatus. Next base: position 161,986 of record WOVY01004571.1, on the reverse strand, counting down.
TTCGAGTGACCAACCCACCTTCACGAAAGATGGCCGTGAAATCCTTCACGTCCCCAACGAGCCTCCCGAAAGGGACCTGGTGAACTTTCCCCGACTCAAGAGGCCGCTGTATCCAGGCAAAGTGCGACTTGGCTTCATTCCAGACGAATGGTTTCAGGTGTTCTACCCCAAGACTGGCGTCACCGGCCCCTACCTGTTCGGCACCGGCCTGCTCGTCTACCTGTACTCGAAGGAGATCCTGATCGTGGAACACGAATTCGCCTCTGGTTTTACTTTGGCGCTCATGGCGTATATAGCGGTGAAGAAGTTTGGGCCCAGCGTGAGGGCCTACCTGGAAAAAGAAGTCGATCAGGAGGAGAAAGACATCGACGAATACCGACTGGGCGGCATCGAAGCCTACAAGGATGCCATCAAGAACGAAGAACACTCCCAGTGGGAAGCTCAAGGCCAGCACTACTTGTTCGAGGCCAAGCGTGAGAACGTGGCCCTGCAGCTGGAAGCCGAGTTCCGCAAGCGCCAGATGTCGGTGTACGAGGAGGTGAAGAAGAGGCTCGACTACCACCTCGAGGTACAGAACGTGACGCGAAGACTCCAGCAAAAGCACATGGTCGACTGGATCGTCAACAACGTGCTCAAGGCCATCACTCCCCAGCAGGAGAAGGAGTCGCTGCAGCAGTGCATCGTTGACCTCAAAGCTCTGGCGGCCAAGGCTTGAGAGCAGGTCTCGGTGATCGGTGTAAGGAAGCACAGTAATAAAGGATTCGTGGTTAGTCAGTGCATCGCCTCCTATTTACGAGAGCAGCCGGGCCTCCTTTGCGACGGCCTCCGTCTCCTGGCTTGTTTTTCACATCTTAACTCACGCTGTTTTAATCTGAAATTATTGCACGTGTAGCCCTCTCGTAAACCAAGCATGCCTGCACCTGCGTACAAGATGATGTAGATCATTCATTAACGACTTCCCACTAGTTTCGACAATGCAACCAGCAGTGCTCTTCTGGACAGTGCTATATGGCGCCATATTGGCCAATTTCGTAATAGAGGCATTTTAAGCTAATTAGAAACACCATACTGGCTCTCAGTGCCAATCATGATTGACCAGTTACTGAACCTAACAACTTAGTGGAAGTTAAAGATGTCCAGAAAAGCTCTCCAGATTGTTTTAGCACATAAAAAGCAGGAGTGCTTGCGAGTAAAGTACTTTGGCACGCTGAACAACTCTATATAACGGTTTGGCTGTCGATCCTCAAGTGAGTGAAGTTGAAATCTCGAAGGCATGCATTTCTGCCAATTTTTACATACCTCGACGTAGGTTTCTGTAAGGTAGCATATCTGTTAGGTTAGTGGTGGAGGCTATGTAACAAGCTTTCTAGCCTCTCATTAATTCAGTAAATTTCACATTGCTTTTCTGTCCATGCCAGTTTATCATTCTTGAATACATTTCATTCCTACTGCTTTTGGGCTGACATTCCACATCTGCCTTGATAAAGCACAAATAAGTAGGTTAGCTTCTGCTTCACCAAAGCATTATTTAGGAAGAGCTTATGTGCATTATCAAACCACACACTCCACAGCCTGACCTGCACGTACAGTGGAGTCCCATTCATATCGTTATGGAAAAGTCATCAACGATACATGTTGCACTCCTGTTTACACAGGCATCAGCAACTTCCATTTTCATCCAGCAGAAATTTAAGAGCTATTATCTGCTCTTTAGGCAGATAATGTATGCCTAAAGTTTAATTGACTGGTCTAGATGCTCAGACAGCTGCGCACATCTTGAATGTTCAATTATTTGGCCCTGCCTTCCTGGATCATTTTGACACAAAAGCGTTCCTTGGCTACGTTGGTAAAGGCACGAACCCAGCTAGCATCTGCAAAAGCCGTGTCCAGAAAGCATGTGACCGCTCACACTGAAACCAACCATGATGCCAAAAACTGTCACAGCAACCACCTACAGCCACGGCATAAAAGAAGGGGTAATCCTCACAGCACGCTTCATCGCAACCTTCCACAAGAAGAGCCTAGCCAAAAGAAATGCCTTCACACTCATTTTGTAAGAATATCCCCTTCAGGCATGGATTATGATACGCTGTCTACGAATATGCCCAGTTCACATCATAATTCCAAGGCACTCAGTATTTATTACATTTCAAGAAAGAAAATGAAATAATCTGTTGTTTTGTTCAATTTTCTATAATTAATTATAGTTAGGCTACAGTCAAATATTTACCTGTTCTGCAGCCAGTCATGTTATATTTTAAATGAAAAAAAATGACATCATTGGCACTGAATAAGTGCTCAATCATTTTTTTGGTTGTATTCATTTCGAGAAAAATCAAACAAATGCTTTTGATACTAGTTTTAGAATGGACTGCGTCAAACCCATCGAACATCAGAGCTGCTTACCCAATGTGGTCGGCTATGGTTATATGCAGCACACTGGGGTTAAGCCGGATATGCTTAGGGATTATCTGTAATTTTTTCAGTCGCTCAACTAGCACATGAAAAAAAAAAATTTTGGGAGCGCTATACCTATGCGAGAGCGATATCCCGTTCCTGGTGCATACTTCAAACACTAAGTGCATGAAACCTTTTCGAACCCATTATGCACCCACTATGTAGCCTTAAGGGAATAGGTGGTGTAGGGTGTGTGCCTTTTGTAGTGGGTGACCGGCTCTAAACCACCAAGCCATCATGGTAATCACATGTTCCAACGCCCGCTGGCAATGGGCGCTTGTACCACACTGTCTGCCCATCCCGTACCGAAACAGTAGAAGACAGCAAATAAAAATTAAAAAGGCGAAATATTATTAATCCCCTCTGGCAGGAAGATGACCCTGCATTAAAGAACCTAAAATGTTAAGCAGAATGCAACAGACTTAGATTTTATTTCACCAAAAGAAGGTTACAGGTTTGGCTGCATATTAAATTAAACGATTTTCGGTGATGTCAGTATCACTCGCTTCATAGCACCTCGAATAAAAAGAACACAGTTTCCCGTCCACACTAGTTGTTTTTAAATGGAGTGTGCTGCATGTCACAAAACTGTATAATGCATTTGCTGCATGGCACACATAGGAGATATATTATTCAATTTATCACTGGGTTCAAGGACTGATACATCGTTGTAACCAGAGGCAACAACATATTGACCCATAAGAAAGACGCAAGGCCTTTTAAAGTGAAATAAATATTCAAGTTTTTGCATAATTTACAAATTAAATGCTGGAACTAGATTTTCAAAGCTTCCCTTTTCAACCCAGTTTTTTTTTTTTCAAAACTGTGTGAATAGAGAGATTTTGGGTGTGAAGCAAATGAAAATATTGAGGTTTGAGTGAAAATCGAATAGAATATTTTTCAAATATTTCTAGAAGATTCCTCAAAATATTTTTTTTAATACTTTTAAGAGAAATCGCAGGAGAAAAGTTGCCAAGGATTTCTTATAATACGCTGACGAGATAGTGACATAAAAGTGTATCGTTTGGCTAGGTTGCTGAAGCAGTGGAGGGGTGGTGTTTCGTAGTAGTCCTTTTAAGAATGAGGCAATTCGTAAACTGAGTTGTATTTATGAGCATGATTTTGGTGATACCAGAGTGTTATTAACATTACTTTACATGTGAAAGGCAAAGATGCTATTTCCCCAGTCTTTCCTCTCCTTTCAGCTCCTGTGGAAGCCTAACTGATGTGGCGGGCAAAGATGTGCTCTATTCGAGTCGGGACTTCCAGATGTGCCCCATAAACATCACTATATAAAAGCACATCTAAACTTCCAAATGCTAAAAATCTTCAGAGCCAGATTTTTTGGACTTTCTGCCGAAATTTCAGGTCCAAAACAACATTAATGGTGCCCCCCACTCCTGCTGTATATATAATCTCCATGCTGAAACCACTGTTTTCTTGAGCTGATACATTTGCAACCATTGCAAAGCTTGAAAGGCAGCTTCGCCGCAACAAAAAAGTGTGATGGAGTGAAACATATTAAAAATTTGAGAGGGCATAATTAATTGAACTTTGACTGTATTTGTCTTAAAGTACGTCAAATAGTAAAATTGCAGAGCAAATCAAATCGAATAGCAAACACTATTAGAAAAATACTCGAATATTCACAGCCCTACTTTTCATACTTTGGCATCGCAGCTTCTCTCTACACAAGTTCGTTGGCCGTGTTAATGCTGTTGAGCAATGCTATCGGCGTCATCAGTTGCTCAACTTGACAGGTGGGTAGAACCATAGCCAACTATGGCCTCACAACCAAATATTCCAAAGTTACATAAAAACGGCCACTGACACAAGTACAGGTCAATAATTTTATTTTGGAGACAAAAATGTTTTCAGTTCAGACTCAAGGAGGGCCCAGAATCACAATGATCAGCCCTAAAACAAGCAAATAGCTACATCACACTAACCTCCACCAGTTGGATGGCAGATGGTACCCAACAATTTTGATGGTGCTTATTCCTTCTACACAAGTACAAAAGAACACATATAATAGAACATAGGCAACATTATTTGACACGATTCTGTTGCAAGTTGACAACCACTGCAATGTTTGATATAACTAAATGTGTGATGTCACAATAGCATGCGATTTCCATGCTTCTTAAAGTTTACCAGCTGTTCTAGTATGGGAAATGTAGTTTTCACAACGGCAAAATTTTTTGCAACTTTCGTCCCTCTTTTTATCGCTCGTCTTTTACTGCTTAGGTGACTCAGTGGGCATGAAATAATACCAATGCAGACTTGAGGCAACATCATGAGAAAAGCACGCTCTTCCAACATTAAACCCAATGTTTATTGTTAGAACCTTTATTTGAGAGCACAACACATCTTGCATTTTTCTAAATGTGCAGCACAGACAAAATGTCAAACTGAAATGCAACTGCCCCGATAGGACCATTCCAAAACTAAGTACCTACGATGTGTCGCCATGCACAAAAAAACAATAAAAAACATTGCAGCAACTGTTTCATGATGAGAAGGACCAGCAATATAACAACTATACGTTCTCAAAACAAAGATTTCAGTGTGAATTTTAAAGCTGTCCTTCGTATGCACATATGTGTTAGCAACTAGAAAAGTCTGAAACTCCACACAACTTGTATCCTCAAAGAAACTGTGCCAGAGGTACGCCTGTGCCGACGTGATGTGTTGAGCAGAGGTGTCCTTGAAGACAACAACATAGGTTTACAGCTATGAAGTTTACAAAGTGAGCTTTCTGTTTCTCTATGAATGAAATTGTTTGCCACGTATGTACATCAAGGAAATTTCAGAATTCAAGCATAGCAAGGATGCTAATGGCAAAACTGTGCGCAAGCTTGCTTTCAAGGCTTTGTAACCACTTCTGTGATGATGTCCTCAAAATCTTTCTGGAAGCAAGGAAGCCCACCTACAAGTAAATGCGATTATGTATTTTTTTTCCCAGAAGGATGATGAATTAGACGTGCAAAGCAACAAAAATTGTGACGAGTGCCCAACGTAGTATTCAGTGTTTACTTAGAACAGCACTATTAGTAACATCATGGAGGCTACATGACAGATTCAAGCAAAGTGCTACGCCAAACCAATAAGTATATCAAAAACAAATTTCTAATAACTTGTTACCAAATTGGCAGAAACAAGATAGTTATTGATATCACTCTTTTTGTTTAGTGCAATGGCAGAAATTGTGAGACTAATTAGAGAGAGGAACGTTACACTAAATAAGCGTTCACAGCAGGCAGTGGTGATTGAAGTAGTCGGGAATAAATGCGCTGGCACGCTTGTGGTATATATACTCTTATAAGTAATTGAAAGTGGGGAAATCTTAACTTGGCTTTAATAGTCCGTACGATTCTCAAAAAGGCACATCATCTTCACACTGCATCAAGGAGACCTCTTTCTTTTTTTTTTCTTTCCTTGTAGCACCCCTTGCTGCGTCAAGCCACTGTGCTATTATATAGTGTATATATATATATACATATATATATATACATACAGGCTTTACAGTTAATACTCTCATAAACACTCACACATATAATTTTCATTCTCACCACACGTTACCTCCCACACAAGCTGAAATAAGCACGCACAATTTCTGATAAACAATAGAAAAAGATGTTCCCACTCGAAAAAACACAAGCAGACTTTTTTCCACCAGAAGAAAAGAAAAAAGCCACAATTCATCATCAGAATCATAGCTAATAATCACTTCCCAGTTTTCCTTTTTTTTTTTCATGGCACCCAAAAACATGTTTGTATTCTGTAAATAGCTGAAACAAGAGCATTAATCGTACAAGATGTAACAATTATGATTTGGTTGCAGTGAGTGACAGAAATGATTGCCAAAGATCCAACACAAATAAAGAAACTTATCTCTGGAATTGAGAGCGAATATTGCAGTAAAAACGGCAAGTATACAATCTTGCACCAGTTATGCCCTGTTTACAAAAAGTCTGAAACAAAATGGCTTTTTTGAAAACCAGTGCCATCGACCTCTTTTACTTGGTTCACCACTTGGTGCTGAAATAATCCACAGCATTGTCTTATTTTCCACAAAAAACTGCGAAAAAATGACACAGTCATTCTTCTTCACACTTGCACCCACATGCCAGCTAATCTTTACTGTACTGGATTTAAGGTTATGAAAAATAGTGGAGATGTGGCCTTCATTTTTTTTATTGGGTGACAGACTAGTTGCTTCAGCAGACTGTGACAGGCTTGTTATTTATTATTGCAGTTGCAAGAGCTATAATTCTGGCAGTACTGATGAATGAAAATTTATAAGTGATCAAACGTGAGGTTTTAAGTAAGCACACTGTATAGAAGTACACAAACTGTAAAAATTGCACACATATTTTGCATGCTGGAGATGGCGTCTCTGCATCAGCCTATAGCCGCTTTCAGTATCTTAACACACATGCATTGCAAATTTATAAAAGGTCCTGGTGCAAGTTCGCATTTCCTTCTTTACACACTAACTAGTTTACCATGAGCCCAAGTAAGTTCTTTTATTAACAAGCATTGCCATGTAAAGGTTCCTCGCACACCCAGGAGACGGATGACAGTGCAAGTGAAAAATGACATGCACAAAGACAGTAGTAATATGTTGCAAAACGTGGGGGAAAAAAATTTGGCTAGATCTACACACCCTCTTCAGCAAGACTCCTTAGAGACGTCTAACAAGATCACTGAGGGCTTGTACGATTGCACTGAACTTAAGCTGTCTATAACTGAAGCCACTACTTGATAGTTAGGCTTAGCAGAGCTCTGCAAATGTTTTGAAAATGACTTCCCTGGACAGCCCTTCAGCATGGTTCATCATGCAGGCGAAACTTAAATGCATGTCCACTGGCGGAAACGGAGTGGGGGGGGGGGGACGCAGTAGCAATGATCGGCCCCCACCCAAAACGCACACCCTCCCCCTTTCAGTGCTTGTCATCCACCGCCTATCACCAATCAGGACAAACCAGGACTGTGAGTGCAAGTCAACAGTATTTATGCTATGATCGAGTTTTTGTGCTACTAAAGACAAGTTGGAACCCCCCTCTCTCTCGAGTGTTACTTTAAGAGACTGCCCCCCCTCCTAAAATCAGTGGCTGTGTCCACCCCTGCTAATGCACAATGCCCTTGTTATTAGTAGAGGGAGAGCTGAAGATCTGCCAATGTTTTTTTTTTTTTTCGATGAAAAAAAAAGAATAATAAACTCACTTTAAACCTTTAATTAAAAAAAAGTCTTGCAAATCAGTGATTTAGAAAATAATTAATAGAGTTATTCAGAGAGCCTAAATTATCGAATGCTGCTGGCAAATCTCTAGATATACCTCTTGGACTTGCAGGCATCAGTCACATTCTTGAACCAGTAGAGAGTTTCTCAACATAATACTTGTTTACGGCATGTCTACACAGCCAAGAGCCAATTTAGTCAATAGAAATACCTACTTCTTTAAAAATAGCTCGCACATTAATTCAGCAATAACGGTTATTCCTGAGCCGTTTGTTATTAATATTGCCGTGAGTTATGATCAACAGACCTGTAGGCTTGTGTGGTTGCAAAGAATGCTTTCAACTGAAAGGCCCTCCAGTAAATTTTGTTGCTGAAGTCACACACGAGTTTGCAAAACATGGAAGCACATTAAGACTGAACACTTGCAGCTGGATTTAAATCTAAAGGATATAAAGATGGTGCATCAGCTTTGCATGGTTACAGTAAATTTCTACAAGTGTTGTTGGAGAGCAGCAACAATACACAATCTTGTAGCCTCTTTTAGTGCCTTTTAGTGCATATGATAAAATACCTGATCAGCCTTTTAAAAAACCACACAACAATTTGGCATGCTCAGAAGCTGCAGATAAACATGTGGTGCAACGCAATGCTACAAAGAACCTCATATGCATCGTCCTCATGCTTGGATGCAACCACTGTTGCACCGCATTTCCTCCACGCTCATTTCATCACCATGGCTACAAAGGCAGTCTTCAATGCAACAGCGAATTAGGGAGCATTGCTGTGCAAAGAAACCAAACTGAGCTTTTTATGGGGTCGGATGGAATGAAATGCCAGCTGTTAAGCTTTACTGTGCATAAGCCAACTAACCCTTACAGCAACTTTGCTATACCATGATGTGTCGCAGCTTCGCTTACGACATGGCAAGTGCTATTATTAAATCGAGGAAAAAATATGATGGGATACACTAACGAACGATATTTACTCAAGTTGTTTTTGAAGTGTAAAAGAATGAAATCATACGAAAGTATTCCCAGGGATCTCATCTTATAGATTCCCAAGGGCCACTTGTACAAAACTCTTCTGTAAGAAGCAGTCTGTCAGTAACAATTGATAGGCAATATTGCTTGCCTTAATATTCATTACAGTTCACGTGTAACATAAGGTTCAGCAAGGGACAACAACAAGTCTACTACAGGAGTCGGAGTCATCACACATTGGGAACACCTTGCCATCCTTTGTATTTTATTGTAGAGTCAATATAGTAAAATAGGAGTTACTTCTGCACAGTAAAAGTCACCTGCAATAAGAGTGACCTGCGAAAAGCCATATGGGCCACACTGCACTAGTAGAAGTGTGAGCAGCGCCTCATACTCGTCAATGTTCCTTGCAAAAGCACATGTTTCAAGCACACATCGCTATCAAGTGTTTACAGAATGTGCAAGCTGACAAACATCCAATTGAGGTAAAGCTCTGTGATGGGCTTACAAAACATTCACTGCCTAACACTCCCTGCTGCCAAATTGAAGAGGTTCTAAAAAGCCCCTTCTTGCTTTTTTTTTCCTTCCATCTTACTCCTTAGATTACATGCCTGGAACAGCTTCGCAATGTACACCCTTGAGTGGAGGCACACAAACCAAAGGTTAGTAAAAAGACCGGATTTATTCATAATTTTGTTTCACCAACTGAGCTTGACAAGTGCACTGGAAAGTTTGCAATGTTGGTCAAGCTTGGACTGCAATCCACAGTTTCCAAGTTATATTCAAGAGTGAAGAAGATCAACTTTACTTTAATGCAAGATGCCTGGTGTGTTTATATCAGCTCAGAGGTGCACAGCAGTACATACCTTAACACACAGAGCTATATTCAATTGACTTACGTCGGCAATTCACATGGCCATCAGCGACTGATTCATGAGAAACAAAATCAGCTTTAATTTCAAGGCAGTAAGGCGAAGCGAAAGAGCGATAACTTAAAACCTTGGACACTGGTAAATATGGAAGGAAATCAACACTTAACAACATACAAGTGAGTGGGTAATAGCGAGGAAAAAAAAAATATACGTCTCACCCAAGCACTCTCATAATGCTGCTCTCACTGTAGACGTCGCATGCCTGTTTTAACAGTGCAGTGGCTTTCTTGCATGATAATTATATACAGTGAAGAAATAGAAAGCGGGCCTTTGCTGACAAATGTACAACATTGTGGGCCTGCACTTTGATTTCACACAGCACAGCTTGTGCGCAACTATCTGTATCATATATACAACTAGAACAAGCAACTCCAGGTCGCGAGTGTTTCCATGCATCTGCTGGTAATATCCAAAATTAAGAATCGCAACAGCGAGAAGCGTAAGCAGGAAAACTGTAAGAGGAAAAAAAAGTGAAAACAAAAGGTACACAAAAGGTATTATAAAAATGTCCAGCATGTCGACAAGAAAAAAAAAAAAAGATATCAAAGCGGTCAGACACAGTACATATTTTGCTTTGATTACTGCATCATAAAAAAATTTCAGTAACAAAATAAAATTATAAAAATTATTTTGTGTTTAAATGTCAAGCTTACATGAAAGGCCAAAATCACTAGCTCTTCTATCTCAATGTATTCTGTCTTGACAGAACATCCCTGCTCGATATCTCGCTCGCAGCAATATTTCACCCCTCTGCAATAGTATTATAAGGTTATCCCTAGGTTTTCCAAATGCAGCGAGGAGGTCAGGGACACTGACCAAGATACAAACAGTTATGAAAGCATACTTGAACTGGTATAGCACATTACGGGAAAGAAGTAACAGACCAATAGAAGCAAACAGAGCACTCTGTCCACTTGTGATGGTCTGCTCGGCTGTTTTTCATTTCATGTAATGCGCTATACCAGTTCAAGTATGATGAACTGATTCGCCCAATCTTCAACGCTTATGAAAGCATGATAATGCAGTCACTAAGCGCCTGGAGACGGATAGACACTAGCAAAATATTTTTCTTCTCAACAGCGGCTGTGAAATACGGCACACAAGAACGAACCTCTTTTTCACTATTCTCTGCACTACTATCTTGAATTAAAGGCGAGCCACAAAAAAAAAGGGGGGGGGACGTCACACAACCTATAAAGATGACAAGGCCAAAGCACCTGTGGACCACAACTTAATAATGTCATGACGTTCATAAAAACAGGTGAAAAAAAAAGGTGTCACAACAAAAAGTGGCAATTCCAGCAGTGTGCACCGTCTGTTACAGGGTGCGTTTGCTCTTTGACATCCTTGCAGTAGTTCCCCGTCCTTGCGGCGTCCAACAGAGCGGGACCAACGTAACGTCGAGCTTCCCCAACCCCCGAAAGGTGATGAAGGGTCTCTGGGTGTCTGTGACTCACACTGTGCCCGCTGGGGCCCTTGGCCTGCGGTCAGACAGGGGTCTGGTGGGCCACAAGACCACTCGCGTGCAGCGACATTGGGGGCAGGGGAGCCTGGCGTTGATGGTTCTGCTTCTGCGCGGCTGTAACCAAGAACAAGCGATAAGTGCAGATGCACACAAACATACACAAAGAGAACAGTTAATGAACACTATGCACTTATACCGTATATGCAAATTTATGTGCACGTAAAGCATCCTGGTGGGCTAGTTGGCGTTGTATTCCAGACATATTTTTTTAGCAGAAACATGAAGAAAAAAAGCGGACTGGCTGAGAAGAGAAAAAGACAGCACACAGGGCAGTGCACTTGCCCTGTGCACTGCCTTCTTTTCTTCTCAGCCAGTTCTTTCTTTTCTTCCTGTTTGCGATAAAAAATATGACATCTGGGATATGTGCATATAATATACAAAAACAAAAAATATGGTAGGGAGTATAAAGCCAATGTTCTACCAGCAGTGAGAGAATTCGAAAAGTGAGAATTCCCTTAGCTATTTTGAAGAAAAGGAATAGAGCCCATCTGAAAAGTCAACCTGGAACTGGACATATGGTATAAATACTGCTAATAATAATAATAAGATGAAAAAACATAGTTGAACCCTCTTTTTAGGAATCGGTATAATACAAAAGTGAAACATGTCCTCACAGAGGTAGTTAAGCATTTATTGTGCGTTGTTTCACCCCAAGGGCGAAGGAATGCATGCTGCAGTAAGAGATTGCAATGCCACGTGAAGAATGATAAGCAGCTCAAAACTTGCAGTGCACACCTCAGCCAGACAGCATGCACAAAATGAGCATACACAGGACGAGCACGGACAAACAACTTTCACAATTCTTACTTTGTAGGCGAGCAGCGCGCTCCTTTTATAAATGCGACTGTGGCAACGAGTAAATTGATGTCCGCGCTCTCTCTAACTACTGTAACTTCAAAGCAAACTTGCGGTGGAAGCACAAGACAAACAAAGCACCCGAATACCGAGATAAGTAAGTGCGCACGTGAGCCACCACGCTAGAGAACATCTAAATGCACTTTGACCACGCCATGTGGAGGCGCGAGCACACAGCGGCGCCCGGGGTGGCGCAGCATGACGACCTTTAGGGCGCGCACACCGAACACCCGTGGTGCCATCTCGCTACTGATTACTGAAACGTGCTGCAGTACCCGAGTTCTGAGGACCGCCAGCAGTACAGTGTGTACATAAATAGCTTGCCGTTAACATGTTGGGGAAGGGTCGTGCTGTGGTGAAGCAGTTAGCCTCGCGCGCTGAAGAGCGCGAGGTCACTCCTCAGCGCTCCGCTGCGAATCTTTTCCTTCTCAATATTTTTTTTCTTTTCAATCTGTTAGTAAATATCCTACAATGCGATATCTCTGACAGAAATACGTCACGGAGCCGTGGTGAACCTTAGCATAAAACATTTCCGTGTTAAAATAATTTTTTAAGTACACCCATACACAATATCTATCAGCTGCGATATTTTTATCGAGGATTATTTTCCTGCACAAAACTACTACTAAAGGGCCAGTAAATAGCACCGAGGTCCAAAAACTTTCATGAAGAAAAATATGTGCATTTTCGTTACGTGAACATACTGCCGCAAGAATTTTGTGAATACGTGCTATAATAAGGAAGTTACAAGGGTTAGAACATCCGTTTCAGCTAGTTTCAAATTTTTCCGCGGCCACTCGCCAGTATTCTCTGCGAAGGAGTAGCCTGTCATTGTGACTCTGCCCACTTCAGCAATGTGACATGACGTCCTAGATATGTCATCGGCGTGCAACCAACGATCAAACGGGGCTTCCCCCCCATGAGCATGTGTCATAGCAGTGCGGGCAGGAAACACAGGGCGAGGAGCACTTTTCTCCTCGCGGTAAACTAGTGAGACGCCTCTTCATCTCTGAGGCTTTCATTCTAGCAGTACCGCTTCTCCCAGAGTCTGGGGTTCTAAAAAATGGCAGAGGGCAACACAGAAAAAATGAAATTGCGAACTCCGTAGCTGAAACTGCATCAACGCAGAGCCAAGGCGCTGTTTCGCAGGAGAAAGAACCGATAGATAAACTCAGTGGTCCGTAATGTTGCCCATGGGCAAGCTTTCATCAGACTGCGTGTATGAGTGGGATAGGTCAGGGGATGGAAACAAGCGGGGGATTCTTTTTTGAAATGGAAGATCTGTGCGGCACGCAGCGCTGTAAAATTCAGCAAATGTGATCGCCGCTACCTACTGTATGAATTGGCGAGCTTGTTTGGGGGGTGTAAAAAAAAAGTCGGAGTCTGTTTACTGGCCCTTCAAGTATCATAATTATATGCATAGTTTACTAACTTTACTAACTATTACTAACTTTAGGGGTTCGAAAGGGGGCTCCCCGAGACATTCAATGTTCAAGCTTTCATACATCAATGTACAATATACAATCGCTAATACCTGAGAAGACACGGTTCACTTTCATCTAATGCTGAAACCTGGTTTATATGACGATGAAATCAACCATCTTTGTTTCTTCCCATGTTTTGTTTCCTTGGACTCCCTCCTTCTCCCCCCTCCCCCTGCCTTTGTTTTTGTGTCCTTGCACCAGTTTCACACAGAACAAGGCTGCCCACGAGCAATTGGCCTTGGCATTATGTCTGGCTTGACTGGGCTGTTATGCGCAGGGTCAGAGCAGGTGAGCTGGTGAGGGAGCAGTGTAAGGGCAGCGAAGGAAGTCCACAGCGGTACAATAGCTTCCTAGGCAACATCTGCTGCTGCTATCATGGCGCAACCATTTCTGTTCACGATGGACAGATCACTGCTGGCTTGCATGTAGTCCATTCAAAACAACCTTAAAATTCGTATCATCGTGAAATTTGAATAAACCGCAATCATATCATCGAGATTCTGTTGTCGTATCTCAGCCTTTCGCATGTAAAGTGCTGTCAGCAACAGTTTGGTTGTACCAAATCATGTACATAAATACAATTCGACCTCTGCGTTGCCTCAATCATGATAAGACAACTGCGTTCACCACCCCACCAGCGCTTCATCAACCTAGACAAAAGAAACACTTTTATGTTACTACCTCATAAGAATATGCTTAGGAATCCTCTACAACCTTTCTTCTGCAATTTCTTTTCAAAGTATTGAAAAAATACCATTCTATAAGTATGTCAAAAATAATCGAAGAATGCTAAAAAAATATTTCATTCACACTAACACTTCAAAATTCTAATTCACTTTGCAACCGAAATATTGCAATTCACACTGCTATAACATTTTGCCTATAAGAATGACTCGGATTCAAGTTTGCCAAAATTTTCTTTAGCCATACCTAGTCGCATCTAAACTCACCAAAATATTACTCACCCAGACTCACACTAAGACTCACGACCCGATCTGAGTCTGTGCGAGTCTGAGTGAGCGCACTCATGAGTGAGTTTGACAACTTATGATTATGATAGGGACGCCGGCAATAAGTCGCACCCATTGGTGGTCACTACTACACCTCTGTGATTTTCAATACAAATAAGGCATTGCCACACTAGCAATGGTATCAACACAGTATGTAGTTGTCTCTACCCGTAATGAACAGGCAAAGAGAATTTTGTGCCACGCTGTAGCGTCACTGAGGGTTGAGGGGCACAGTTGATCCAACGAAAAAAGATAGCGATGAATACAAATGGCCAGACTGAAAATGGGCCGAGTATTTGTCCCAACTATGTTTTAATTGTGTAAAGATTTAAAACAGAAGCTAATTAATGACGCTTCCTAGTCATCCTGAATTTTATAGCATGCAACTTTAATGGGTGCTTGTAATGTTGTGGTTGCTTCGATTTCTCAAAGAGCGCGCACAAGCTGCACTTATGAAGAAAACCGGTGCTGGAAGAATATACAGGTGAATCTTTTTCTGAAACGCAATACATTAGAGATGTGAAAACTACACAGAAGTACAATCTACATGTGTTAATACAGAAATAAAAAAAATGACAAGCCAACCCCTTACCTTTACTAGGGTACCTTTTATCCTTTGTTGCAACATAGTGAGGTGCAGGCATTTGGTCAATGGGATTAAACCTGAAACGGCTTTCAAATGCTGAAAAGGAAAAGGAAAAAAACCAATTTTTAGATAAAACAGCGTTATTTAGAGATTTCAGAAACTTAAGAAAAACGTCATGTGCAGCAGAAACGAAGACTGTAAAGCCTGACACTTTGCTTTCCATTTACGATGCCATCTTGGTCATCAAGCTGCCCTACTTTTTAAACTTATAGTTAACAACTCAAGCTAGCACTAACATGATAGCTCTTCCACACACTTGCAGCAATATTCTGCGCCAAATGAATAACAGCCATGGTGTCTTGCGGAAAACTGAAGGTCAAGACGGTGATATAGGTGCCGAGAAAAGCACACTTTCCTCACGCTTTTGAGATAGCTGGAGCTGTAATGCAGTGTGTTACACAGTATGGTGTTGTCACACGGTATGTTGTAAGAGTACGTGGGCCAGTTTATGAATGTAAAATTGGCACCCGCATCTTTCCACGGGGGGGAACTTGAGTAAATGCGTCGCAGAGTGTTGGGGGGTATCACGTGAATATTGCGTAATTGGGTATGGTTTGTGAATGCTTCATTGTCATTTCATCTTTATTACATTAATTTATTGAATGAAGGAGAAGCGTTGTCTCCAACAAGAGGTGGGACGCTAATGTTGGATTGTGCCCCACTAATGGTTGAAGGTACTGTTGCTCCCATCGCATCTACTTGAGTCAAGCAAAGCGTCAAATTAAGCGAAAGCTAAGTAAAGACGCCCTTCACTTATTTCCAAATGTGCACCCTGCCGCTTATATACACACCACCTAGGTTCGAGCGAGACGTGACGAGGCACGAGACGAGCTGAGCATGCACAGTGGGGGTGTGGACGGCGCTGACGCCAAAGCACGACATTGTGCGACTAAGAAATGCTTCGCATTTAAATGCACACTGAACTGGGAAATGAGGCTCATGAATAATAGCCACTCTTACTCGCAAACAGTTGATCAGTATTTCAGGAGCATCATCCTCAAAACAGCTAGCCACTTAAAATTGAGTGATGTTTCACTACTTGAACGCGGACAACCTTCAAGCAAATGGGTGCTACCTCCTTGTGCAGTGCCCACAAAATGCTTCAAAAGCAATGATGGAACTATGGAGAAATCATCATGAAAGAGTCATCAACGAAGGATCTATAGCTCTGGAGGAAATCTGATTGGGCCACTGAGCACACCCACCAGCATCTTGTGGTCAGTGAAACAAACAGTTGGATACAGAACACACGTCTTTAATTTGACATCAATGCAAGTTTTTAAGGAAGTTGTTATAGTGTAGGCTCGTGCAAATATTCAAACAAATATTACAGTATCAAATTTGTTCCGATTTGGATTATTGGAAATTTCGAAGCACTCGAAATGAATTATAGGTGCATATTAGTCCATATGTAATCCCCTGTAAAAAGTTTTACTGCAGAGGAGTGCTATGCCATGAAAGTATTTATCCAGCGGAAATACTATTCAAAGTCATTTCCGCTTCCTTTCAACAAAAAGAAAATGGCATTTGCACATGCCTTGTCTCATCATAACAAAATATCGTGCAGGTTAGGGTCATGACAAATATCTAGATTTTTCTGTACAATATGTGGTATGTACCACTCAAATTCGATTAGATTATTCAATCAAACCACTATCCACTACGAACCCCAAATTTTTTTTATTTGACTAAGCCTTGTGGTGGGACGCTGCGAGCGCCGACGAGTGCAGACGCGCTTCACGTTGGCTCCTGCTTTCATGAACAACTTCGCAGTGAAAATCACCACGTGCATTTCTCAGAGTGATATCAGAAGACTCACCTCGTCATCCAGATTCTCAGGATACCAAAGACAAGGTGGGCCAACTGTTTTTCGTTTTTTACGGCCTTTTCTCGGTGCACACCACACGAGACGCTGTTAAGCCTCGCGAAACCGGCCGGTTTCCTCAGGGAGCCAACGCTGTAAACCCAGTGAAATCCACCGCGTAGGCAGGCGACGCGCAAGACAATGCTGCTGATTCGAGGACGATGGACGTACAACACGACGACGATGAATCGCCAGCCACTACCGAGAGTGAAGAAGGCTGGCACGCCGTCTACTACGGATGTCGTCAAAAGCCTGGACATGAATCGGTCAGGGACGCTGATGGCGTCCATGGTGCTAACAACAAGGTAGAACCCGGTTTTCGTAACAAGCAAGCCAAAACGCAGGAAAGACGGATGAGCCGCATTGAAAAAGCGAGCAGAATGCCCAAGCTGCCAGCGGGAGACTACAAAATTGTCATCCGATCGAGAGGAGGCTTACGCGTAGCCGCACTCGGCCCAACCGATATAACCAGAGGCATACATGAAGCCGCGGCTACACCACCAGAAGTCCAGCACTTCGACGTGATATGCCCCAACAAGACACACAACATCATGATAGTGAGCACACCAGACCCCGACCGAGCTGACCAGTACAGAAAAATCAAGAAAATACTTATACAAGGCAAAGAATATGAAGTGGCAGCATATGAAACAGCGCCAGAAGATACAGCCAAGGGTATCATTAAAAAAATCACACAGGAAGAAACGCCCGGTAGCATTAGGGCGGCCCTTGTCACTGAAAGAAACACCAGCATCATCACAGCGGAACGACTGGGGAATACTACAACGGTCATTGTGCTCTTCAGTGGAAACAAGGTACCCTCCAGTACCCTCCGCTATGATGGAGTAATAATACCGTGCACGCTATACCGCAAGCAAATTGACTACTGCAAGCAGTGCAACAGACTGGGACATAGAAGTGACGTGTGCCCCAACTTCGAAGATAAACTTTGTGCTGTTTGCGGCCTTCACAACCCCAAGGACGACCACAGATGGGACCCTAGTT
This sequence comes from Rhipicephalus annulatus, assembly GCA_013436015.1. Lineage (NCBI taxonomy): Eukaryota > Metazoa > Arthropoda > Arachnida > Ixodida > Ixodidae > Rhipicephalus > Rhipicephalus annulatus. The sequence continues at coordinate 143,983 of WOVY01004571.1, read as the reverse complement.
GTTAAATCTGTAGAAAAGACCACGTCACAGCCGATAAAAGCTGCACGGCCAGGTTCAAGAAACTTTACATTGTAAAAAAGAGACAATGGGCTAAGCTACATCAAAGGCAAAGCTCGTCTCCACCAAGAGGACGTTCACGAGAGCGCTCGACATCGAGAGCCGGAAAACGACAGCAAACAAGATCCCGCTCCGGTTCAAGGAACCGCAGCTCTGCAAGCTCCCACCCCAGTTCCATGTCAGGATCGGCGTCTAAGGAACCAACAAACAAGGTGAGCTGGGCAGATAGAGCACGCGGCTTGCGACCGGAGGGACCTCAGGAGGTTAAAAATAATAATGATAGCAATAACAACAACAGTCAAGAGTTGAAGCGGCTTAAAGATGAAGACAGACGAATGAAAGAAATAATAGAACAGATGCAAGCTCAAATAGAAATTCTCACTATGGAATGTGAATGCGGCAAACCCAGAAGCCCTAATATAACTAATACTGTAATGCAGGAGGAAACACCCATAGCCGACGATCGCATGGAGATAACTACCCCTCCGTTAAAACGAAAGGCCAAAACGCAGAAAACTACAGATTCCCCAAGCACTAAACAAGAAAGCATCTCGCAACAAACAAGGTTGGATAACATTGAGAAAAAAGTAGACCAGCTATTAACTGCGTTCCAATCTATCCTTGAAACCACCACTAAGACGTCTGTTGATCTGACGGCGCTAGCAGCCAGGGTAGAAATGCTGGAACGAGGACGCAACCCAAAAACATCCGCAGACCTTCAGGGTGTAGTCGCGAACGTTCACCAACAACCGCAGGCACCATATCCCCTGCAGGCAACTCCCACAAAACCACCAACCCCTCTCATCCACCCACCTATTTTCACGCCTCCCACACGTATAACGAACAGCGATGGTGAGGCGTGGTAAAGGACAACTCCACATATGGCAATGGGACTGTAGAGGATTCAGGGCTGAGAAATCTGTCATCCAGCAGTACATCTGACAAGGCAACAAGCCAGATGTTATTTTACTTCAAGAAACGCATGGCCTCGCCACACTACCAGGATACCAGTCAGCAAGTCCCGAGCGTGAAGAAGGAAATAAAGCTCTCACTACACTAGTAAGGAGAGAGATTACGGTCAGAACCCATAATATAAAATGTGAATACAACCATATAATGACAGAACTTCTATCTAGCAAAACAAAAGGGAGCAGCACATTTATTCTTAACGTATATAGCAGTCCGTCAAATCACAGACAGCAATTTCACTGTCTATTTAGGCAGGCCATGATATTAGCTGGCAACGCCCCGCTCATCATAGCAGGGGACTTCAACGCCGCACACGAGGCATGGGGGTATGGTTACACCACCCCCAAAGGGAAATGGTTATGGCAGAGCATACAAGATGAACAGCTTACTCTGATAACAGACCCGCATGCACACATACGCATAGGTACAAGCACCCAGCGAGACACAACACCAGATCTTACAATAACCAAGAATGCCCCGGGGGCTACATGGCACAACATATTCGATGGTTTAGAAGTGACCATCGCATACTCGAAACACACGTACCATTCACCGATAGCGACAGGATTACGACCATATGTAACACGAGACGTCCAGTTGACTGGGATAAATTTCAAGATATCAGAAAAACGATTACCGGACATCCTGACGATATCCAGCAATGGTGCGAGAGCATAATAGACACTGTCAGGAAAGCCACACATGAAGTAGAAACAGATATCCCAGTTGAGCGCATCGATAACAGATTAATCCACCTGTGGCGAACTAAAGAAGCGTTACAACACAAATGGCGGAGGCAAAGACACAACAGAACAGTCCGGAAAAAGATAGCACAGCTTAATAAAGACATTGAAAGTCACTGAAAGCAGCTGTGTGAGCAACAATGGGCAGAGATGTGTAAGGACATGGGCACCCAAATTGTAACATCACAAACGTGGAAATTGCTAAGGTTTCTTTTAGATCCCACCAACACCAAAACTGAACAGAGACACACTATCCGTCGTCTCAAACGCGAATACGAAGGAAACGAGGAACAGCTAATGACAGATCTACAAAACATCTACATGCCAAAATCGCCGCCACTACAACATAAAAACTATACAGGCGAAGCCAACCCCAACATGGACAAAAACTTTGAGGTAGCAGAGATTAAAGCGGTGCTCCACAAATTAAATGTAAAATCAGCACCGGGACCCGATGGAGTCACCAATCAAGCATTACGTAACCTGGACAGTGAATCCATAGAATTTTTAACTGGATATATAAACAAATGTTGGACAGAAGGGGAAATACCCGACACGTGGAAAGAGGCTAGAACAATCCTTATACCAAAATCTGGAAAGCCAATCAACAAAGTAAATCTCCGACCCATCTCATTAACGTCATGCGTAGCAAAAGTAATGGGACATGCATTTTTAAATAGAGCCAAGAACTATCTTGAGGATGGTGAGTACTACCCACACACGATGATAGGCTTCCGTCGTCACCTAGCCACCCAAGACGCCATGCTACAGATTGAACACCAAATCATAGACTACCCCACAAGATCCACACGAGCCATACCCGGTCTGGATCTCAAGAAAGCATTTGACAATGCAGCTCATGAAACAGTTTTCAGCCGCATATCGAGCTTAAACATGGGTGAGCGAGCCTATAATTACCTCGGAAACTTCTTGACCAACAGGAAAGCAAGGCTCAGCTTAGGAAGCCTTACATCTGATCTCCAAGAATTGGGCTGCAGAGGCACTCCACAGGGCTCCGTAATATCGCCAATGCTCTATAATCTAATCATGATTGGACTACCAAAAGAGTTAAATAAAATCCCGGGATTATATCATACGCGGATGACATCACAATATGGGTCAGTGATGGCAACGACGGTTACATAGAACAGAGACTCCAAGAAGCAATAGGAATAGTTGAGCGATACTTGGAAGGCACAGGACTCACATGCTCCCGGGCGAAATCAGAACTTCTTCTCTACAGGCCAGCAATCAGAGGCAGGCCACGCAAGTCAGAGGAAAACAAGCGGCAATATGAGAAAGTTAGGATTCATACACAGGAGGGCACAGCTATACCGACAGTTCCAAAAATACGGGTACCGAAATTAGTCATTGAGGCTAACGGTGCCAACGGCGAGACTATATGCAGACTAAACACCAAAGTCACGAATGCGATGAGACTGATTCGCAGGGTAGCGAATAAACACCGAGGTATGAAAGAAGCCCACGTAATTCGTCTAATTCAGGCCTTCGTCATAAGTCACATAACGTATGTAGCAGCACACCACAACTGGAAAAAAGCTGAAACTAACAAAATAAATGCACTCATCCGGAAGGTCTACAAACAACCGATAGGAATACCTGAGTATGCTAGCACTGACCTTTTTCTTTAGCTAGGACTACACAATACGCTTGAAGAGATTATAGAAGCTCAGCAGATATCCCAGCTTGAAAGGCTCAGTAAAACTAAAACGGGAAGAAATATAATGAGTAGATTACGGATCATGTACCATGCACAACATGGTGTCAAAAATGACATCCCTAATACAATCAGGGCTAAGATCATTTCTAACCCGATACCGAAAAACATGAACCCCATTATCAACATGAACCCCATTATCAACACGGACCGCAGAAAACACCGAGCAAAAGCACTGCTTTAAGCACACGGCACGAACAGTAAATTTCTTTTTGTAGATGCTAGCCCATACCCTGAACGAAAAGCTCACACTGCTGTCGTGATTGACACGTCCGGCATTTGTATTAATGCGTGCTCTGTCATAACAAACAATATAGAGGAGGCTGAGGAGGTAGCCATAGCCATGGCTATCACCTCCAACAAACAATCATTCATACTGAGCGATTTGCGAGTAGCAATCAGAAATTTTACGCAAGGACAGATTTCACAGCAAGCCCTCAGAATCCTCATTAATAACCAAGAACTACACAAAGTAGATGAACCGAAATACCTCGCATGGTTCCCGGCACACACAGAGACTGATACACCCAATCCTAACGGGCTGGCTCATGAGTTGTCGCGAGAATTAACCCGCCGCGCAACCCGACCACACCGCTCGACGATCATCCCTGGCGCCACCGACGTACCACACAAAGACCGATTTACAAGCTACACAGAATACATGCAACACTACAGAGAAGCAAGACGCGTCTTTCCCGCTCCTCATCCGAGTCTAAACAGGCAAGAAGCATCGGAATACTGACAGCTACAGACGAACTGCTACCCGAATCCTGTGCACCTCCACAGGAGCTACCCAAACTTATACCCGGACAATAAATGTAAGCTATGTGTAACAGAAAAGGCGTCTTACAAACATATATTATGGGAATGCCCCAGCTTATCAACAAGTTCTCCTGAGGTCCTCCGGGAGCAGTGACGACTTGTGCTGCTCAGCTCGGAGGTTCAAGACCAAAAATGGGCTATCCAGCAGGCCAGGGAGGCTGTACAGAGACAAGGTCTCCCGGTACCTCCTTGTGCGGTCTAGCCCGGACCACAAACATGCCGGATACGAAAATAAAGTTTATTCATCATCATCACTAAGCCTTGTCAATACTCATATACAGAAGCTTAAGTTTCTGATTGTCTCCGGCTCAAAAGCAAGCCAGTGGCAAAAGCGAGGCCAGGGCAGTCTCATTGCCATCGCTATTGAGCAATGGCGGCGCACATGCTTGCTGAATTGCAGCGGTTTCTGGTGGTGCCAACGCGTGTTTTAGACTTCGTTGACGCATCTTCAGGCTCTGAAAATTTATCGAAATGTTAAAAATTCAATTTACTGCATAGCGATAAGTGTCTGAGCCTGGAATCGCATTATAAAATTTCGTTGAAGTGGGACGATCTAAGAAAAAGGGTTCGTTGTGGCGACAATATTTATGCACTGACTCCTATGGACTGCTGATGGGAAATCGTGAATTTTTCGTTGTAGCGACTATTTTGTTGAAGCCGCGCTCGTTGTAGCGGAGTTCAACTGTATACATTATTTCGTTATATCAATTATAACAGTTTGTGGCAATGTATGCTCAGATGGGCGCACACCTATAGACATGTAAAGAAGGAAACCATCTCGCGGCCCGATGTACTGCTATGCGACCACGCGCTTGACGAAAAATAAACAACAGTCGAATCTCATTAATTCAAACACGCTTAATTTCAACTTCCGATTAATTCAAACTCACGTTGTGGTCCCGTCAGAGCTATGTGTATTCCAATGGGCGAAAACGCCCTGTAATTCGAACGCGCAAGCACTTTCGATGGTTAATTGGTTAATTCGAACATACCATGCTTCAAAAATGCTCTCAGCGCCGTGCCCAATCCCACGGCGGCACCCCTTAATGCTGCGCGCGAAGAAGAAAAAGAATAAAAAGAAAGAAAAGACTGTGGCGGGTTGTTTGCTCTTTCTCAAATGCCGATCTGTAACGCGCCTATGCCACACTTCTTTATTTTCCATCTCTGCAAGTAGAGACCCTTCTCCTTTCAAGGCGGCGCGCAGAGAGAGAGAGAAAAAAAAAGAAAGCTGTCGCGGAGAGTTGGCTGGCTTTTCTCCGCGTGGAGACGCTCCTCTTTTCTGGGTGCAGAGGGTAGCAGCGGAGATGCAGTCATTGCCGTTGCAGACATTGCCGTTGGCGCTGAACTTAGCTGCACGCTACTATGCTTGGCAAGCTGCATGGGATGTTGAAGCACTGCACCGTTCTCTCCACCAGAATGCAAAAATTAGGTGCCTTCTTCCTCTTCTAACCACTACCACCACCAAAATGATTGACTTGTTACAAGGCAAACGTGTGCAGATGCACATCACCGATTACTTCAATTAATGACAGATGTCCTCTGATTTGTGAATAAATGCAAGTATTCTGAAGATTCTCCGTCGTGTGTTCTTACGTGAGAGGGAAATCGCTTTGCACCACGGTGCCACTTCTCGGTCATGTGACCCGCTGAGCGCTCCCTCAATCCTCTCTGCTGGCTGTGTGAGGAGGACGGCTCTGTCGGCCGCGCGTGGCATGGCTGTAAGGTCGGCGTGGGAGTTTTGAAAGAGCCGCGCCGAACGAGCGTCAAACTCCGCAGAAAACGACATACTTAACATACAACGGTCGGTTTTTTTTATAGACTATTTGATAGACTAATTTAGTTCGTTATATTCATTTACTGGTCAATTTTACTTCGTTACAACGAGGTTTAAAATGCATAGTTCTCAATGGAGCTCTCAAGGGGAATTTCATTTTCTTCGTTATATTCATTATTTCGTTATATCCCATTACATTATAACGAGGTTTGAGTGCACTTTCGGGATGGGAACAGCGCACAGCAGGCATCGACGTACTGGTTTGAAAGGGCTCATCAACACCTTTTGAGCTTGGTCAGAAAACGCTGCTGATCAGTAGCAAAGGCTCCTGATAACACACAACCCAGCAGCACGCGGCCTGCAATTCACAATAAATTACCAAAGTCAGCTAAAACCTGCTTTCTCTTTTCTCGAAAAATCGTGGAGGTAGCTAAAAAATCACTCGTAGAAGGCCTCCTATCAGCCATTGGCCGATTTGAACATGACGCACTCAGTCATTACAGGAATTGCCGCGCAAAATTGAGGCTTATCCACACGTGATGAAACTGAAAAGGTTGCATATCCGAAGAGAAAGAAAAGTGCTCAAGGTCACGAGAAGCGCATTGCGTATTTTCTTTGCCCATGCCATCGCACCCTGCTTAGCTTTCAGCACTTTCATCAGGACGAGAAAAGAGAGAATGCAAATGCAGCGTGCGACAAATTTTTGTTACTCTTCTCGTACTGCACGGATTCTTAAATTTTTTTACAGGGTTGAATTCATGAGGCAATAAGCTCTTCTAGAGAATCCATTTCATGATTACTTGAAAAAGTGTTTCAGGGACGCTTTAAGAACGAAGGCCGCAAACTTTTGGTCCATTAATCATCAGTTATGCCTAGCTACGGCGACAGAAAAGTGGTGCACAGCGTGCTTGGTCTTGCGTTTCGGGGCGCTGAGGCGCTAGCCGCGGCCACCGCTGCTCCGAGCGGTCACTGTGTGGTGATCTTGGCCACTGCAGATGCATAAAATGCCCATCCACTGTTTTGAGGAGCCAGGGAATGATATAATTCATCACTTTCATTGAAGCAAACCATGCCTTATTTGTTTCACATGTCCGCTAGCACGATGGTCTTGCCCGCAATTTTCTTAGCAAAGTTAAGCCTAGCCACGACTTCGAGCAGAAATCTCTGTTGCGATGCCCGATGTAGAGGTGGTGCCCGATGTTTCAAAGTACCTCATGCTTTGATCGTGCAGGTTAAGGGTTGTCCTGCAGTGATCTTTGTCACAAGGTCTAAAGCGCTGATTAGCAACGAGACGCTATTACAGTGGGTGTGCGATGTGCACGACGAGTGTGGCAGACTATCGTAATGTGATGACCTTTGAGTGCGGCTGCTTAAATCGTGACCTGTGAACACAGAACAAGTGTGAAAGCGTCACTGAGTAGCATGATTTCCGATGGTTGTTTTTGAAAAATGCAGCTTTTTGCAGCCTCTCCAACAATTTTCGCTAGCTCGGCGGGCGCGAAATTTTCTTGCAGCACTTCAATGTAGTTTTTAGTGAAGATATTTTGGAAACAGAAAAAGGTCTACATAAACTGAAAATGATTCTTAAAAAATCATTTTTTAAAGCTCCCGTTGAGAATAACAAGTCAAATTCATTTGACTTGTTATTTTGTCTGGTAATAACAGACCCATTCATAGTTAACATAAAAGTCTGTTGTAACAGTACTTGGATTTTACATATTCTTTTTACAACAACAACAGACCGAAATCCTGTCCATCATAGAGGTCTGCTGTAATGAGGTTATGCTGTACTAAGTTAACCCCCGAAATTAGGCTTTGCAGACGAATACGTATTTTGTAGCTCCAAAGCAAGCTTTATCTTGTAGGCATTAGACTGTGCTGAACATTGAGTATCCCTTTTGCAGAATGATATGGGCGATAACAATACAAGATCTTTAGAATTTATTGATTTATATCCGCGGTTTAACATCCCAAAACGACCATATGATTACGAGACGTGGTAGTGGAGGGCTCCAGAAATTTAGATCACCTGGGGTTCATTAATCAGCACCCAAATCTGAACACACAGACATACAGCATTTTCACTTCCATCAAAAATACAGCCACTGCTGCTGGGATTCGATCCCATGACCTGCGGGTTAGCAGCCGAGTGCGTTAGCCACTAGACCACCGTGGCGGGTAAGATATTTATAAAGAAGTCGGGCCAGCTCCTCTTTCAATTTCATTATGACAAGGTTCAAAAGCAAATATTTCCTTGGTAGAAACAGAATGCAAACAGGTGGTCATGAGGGTATCGAAACACTATGGCAACATATGAAGGAAGATTGCAAAGAAGGTTTCATTTACTGTTAGACCCATGTAATGAAATCAACAAACAATTAAGTTTAAAAAAGCAGGGAGAAATTGCTGTGTTTATTTTGAACAGTAGTGAAATGGTTCTGACCTAAACTGAGAGGAAAAAAAGTGCAAAAGAATTCACCCCTTCAATTGGTAGGAAAGGGCAATTTTTCATCGGCTTTAATTTTTTTCAATTTAGGTTAGAATCATTATAGAACAGTTCAAAAAAATATTAAAAAAAACATAAGGACCCCTATGGTTTCCTTGACCTCATTGTCTGTTGGCTACACTAGTTGTGACCATAGGTTGGCAAACTCACTCCCACTAACTCGTACTCAAATCAACCCGTGAGTCTAAGTCTGAGTGAGTCCGGTTGAAGAAATGTTTAGCGAGTCTACCGTATTTACTCGATTCTACCGCGCCCTCAATTGTAACGCGCACCCGGTTTCAACGAAAAAAAAAAAAAAAAAACAGACATCGATAGCAAATCGCACCCAATTTTCTCGTTGGCCCGCACGATCACACCACTTGGAAAAACGACTCCTTTCGGGAGCGCCTTCCGTTTAAGTATGAGGTACGGGGAAAGCTTGTGCCTATCTGACGTGCAACGGAGCATTGCTGTCACTCTAGTTTTACCGTGGCCCGATGTCAGCACGCAAACTTGCTTTGCCCCCTTCTTCTCGACGGTTGTGGTGCCAGGCATGTCGAATTAAAGAGGCGTCTGACCGGCATTCCCGGTTTGCCCAAGCAGGTAGCCGTTGTTGTGCCGCAAGTTTAGGACAAACCTCTGAAAACTGTGAAGCTTTTCTTCGTACTCCTCCGGCAACTTTCGGCATATGCCCGTTTGCCTTCGGAGGAAAAAGCCTTTCCTCTTCATAAAGTTTGTTAGCCAGCACCTGCTCACTTTAAACTGTCTCCACATTAGCCCTTTTTCTAAGGATAACTGCATAGCCTGCACTTGGAGCAGTTCTGTCGTCACGGGCCGCTGTGCCGCTCACTGCTTAATCACATACTCGCCGAGCAGCTCTTCAATTTGTGGAAACCGACCCTGCTGTGGTCCACTGAAGCCTTTGTGTGAATCTTTGCTGTTGACAATATTCTGCTATTGTTTCCGCCAGTCCCGCACGCACGTTTCGGGAAATGCGAACGACCGCGATGCGGCCCGATTTCCGTCTGTTTCGGCACATGCGATGACTTTTCTTTTAAAAGCGGTATTGTGGTGCACTCGTCGAGTTTTTGGAGTCGGCTTTTCCATGCCGTCAATGCTAATGCACTACAAGACGACGAACTTCTCAGCACACGTACGAAGTGCCGCACATGAGAAACACATAGGCAGAAATGGCCGACGCGCTATGCCGACGCACGTAGAGAGCAGCCATTTTAGAAATGCCGATGGCAATAGAATGACCATATTCATTTTTTTTTTTTCGTACTCAATTCTAACGCGCATGCGATTTATGAACTCGCTTAACCGGAAAAAAGGTGCGCGTTAGATTCGAGTAATTACGGTAGTCCGAGTGAGTCCAGTGAGAAAAATAATGGTGTCCGAATCTGAGTGAGTCCTAAGCGCAAAATATATTGCTTCAGCGAGTCTTAGTGAGCTCCACCTTTCAGTGTAAACCTATGGTTGCGACAAACAACACGCGTAACACAGCCATTGCCCTTACCTGAAGAGGGGGCCGAGGCAGGGTACCTGACCGAGGAGCTTCTCTGTGGGGGTGTGGGAGACGGCCTCGTAGGGGCCACCAACGCAGTAGGCTTTGCAGTCTGGTGAGGTGGCTGGGGAGGGGCTCCTCTCTGGGGCAGCTGTGGTGGTGCAGTAGTAGGCAGAGGAGGCGGAGCACTGCTCGGCAAAGGAGGGGGCCCAGTGCTGGGCAAGGGTGGAGGCGCACTGGTTGGCAGGGGAGGCGGCTCTCGTCCTCTTGGCGGAGGCGGGGGGCGCCCAGTGGGTGCCTGGCCACGCGCAGGGGGAGCGGGAGGGACCGCACGAGCCTGGCAGTCATTACAGAATAGAACCAGGGTGTCAACTGATGCCCACCACAACGTTTACATTTCTGCACACAGTTAAACTATTGTGCAGCAAGTAAAAGTAAAAAACCTTACCATATAAAACCATAATAACAATTCTTGAGGTGTATCTTTCCAAAACCACCACATAATTATTAGAGACGCTGTAGTGGGGGACTCTGGAAATTTTGACCACCTGGGGTTCTTTAACGTACCCCTAAATCTATACATAGGGCCTCAAGCATCCTCGCCTCTATCAAAAATTTTGCTTCCGCAGCCTGGATTCAATCCCCTGACCTGCGGGTCAGCAGGCGAGTGCCTCAGCCACTAGACCACTGTGTGGTGGGCACTATATGTAACCATTTAAAGGTAAACGTATAGAACAGAGATCTGTGTGGCTGGGAACGGAATCAATGGAGAAAATACAGCAACAAGATCGACGGGAAGAACAACGGTGGAGAGGGAGACAACCACGAAGAAAAAGTGCTAGCTTTGGAGCTGGCCAGAGAGACCCCTGAAGAAGAGACAGAATTGGTCTTGAAATGTAAGGCCAGCTTTTATTATTCAAAACTAAAGACTAAACATGGCTGGAGAGTGTTTATTTGCATGATATTTACTTCATAATAAATGCTCGAGAGAGGGCTAGTTGGTACACATCCTTCTGTAACTTGCAGTGCAGAAACAAAGGATGAAACAGAAAAGAATTGGGGTGAACAAAAGAAATGTATACTTCATGACATACCGTACTCTAATTGACTAATATGTGGGGTTTAACGTCTCAAAACCACCAAATGATTATAAGAGACGCTATAGTGGAGGGCTCCGGAAATTTCGATCACCTGTGGTTGTTTACGCGCACCCAAATCTGAGCCCACGGGCCTACAGCTTTTTCGCCTCCGTCGTAAATGCAGCCGCCGCAGCCGGGATTCGATCTCGCAACCTGCGGGTGAGCAGCCGAGTACCTTAGCCACTAGACCACCGCAGCGGGGCATCTCATACTCTAAATCTGATAAATATCTTCAAAGAAATCTGTCCAACATAGTGGAAGAATTCTAGAGGCTAAACAAGCACCAAACACAATTAAAGGTGGTTTTGACGTGCTCTTTTTTTTCTTTTTGAGCTGTATTAAAATGATTCTGACCTAAATTAGAAGCATTAAGAGGATCAGAAATCTTACTTTTCATTGGTGGGAAAGAGCGACATTTCGTCTATTTTGATACATCCGCTCTTCCAGGGCCAATGCAGCCAACCCCCGAGAAAAAATGAACCAGCCTTGAAACACCAGGACAATCTTGAACTATGCCTGGTACCAGTTCAAAACCAAGAATTCTATATTATGTGGCATCCCTGTTTACTATACTGATGTTTGACTGTGCACAGTATGACTTTTCTTAATGTAGACCAGTAATTTTGTTAATTTAGCCCAGCAAACTGCACTTCGAAAGCTTGCGAAAAACCAAAACAAGGCAAGGTACCTTGTGCGCCTGGTGAAGATTGCTAGGCACGCTGACATTGCGCGGAGGAGGTGGAGGACCCGTTGGCTTGAGCTGCGGCCCCGGAACCTCACCGTCCCGCGAGTCCGGAGCACCGAAGCTCTGCCTACGGGCCAAAGGAGGGGCGGCACCAGGTACTGCCAATCGGTTGCTGTGATGCGACGGTCCCATGGTGCCAAACTTTGAAGCCGCAACGCTCACTGCCGTGGTGACCACCGCGGGACTCTTAGGTGGAGGTGGGGGCTTGACGGCAGGTGCACGCAGTGGGCGCTGCTTGGCTCCTCCCCCGAGGCTCGACTGGGAGGCGGACCTTGTCACTCCCGGGGGTTTGCTTGGGAGAGGAGGACCCGTCCTGCTGCGGCCAGCCGCCGGGGTGGAGTCTGCTGCGGGGGCAATGGCGTTCAGGTTGGGCTTGTGGCTCGATGGGGGAGGGGCAGGAGGTGGGCCACGAGGGCTCACATCGGCTGGAAAGGGAGAGGGAGCCGCACGACGCACAGGTGGCATTTCACTGGGCAGCGGTGGCTGAGCGGCGGGCTTGTGCGAGCCACCCGCGGCAAGACTAGAAGAAAAAGCTTGTCGAGGACCAGAAGAATGTGCATTGCTGCCTGAAGCGAATTGCTGTCCTGTTCCTGCATCACAGACACAAACATGATGAATGACCTAATGCAGTAGATGGATTAGAGCATGCACCAATGATGCAAACTGCTGCAAACACGCGTCCATGTCCCACCAGAAAAAACCTACGCCCTGCTTTTATTATTGTGCTGCAAACACATGCCATGGTGATCTCCAAAACTGTTCGGAGGCTTTCAACTCTGTTCTGCCAATTTGGGTGAGTGTCTGGCAGACGAAAGGTTTCTCATGTTTGCCCAGCCAAGAAAAGTTTGGGGAGAAAAATACGAGAAGTTGCACAATTTTTTATACATATTACACAGGGAAAAAAAGCTATTTACTCTGTTTACCTATAATAGAGCTCGTGCCTTGTGGCTGCATGTCTGCAATATAAAGTATTTAAAGGGACCTACAACTGGTCAGAACGTGCAATGATATCGTAGCAGAAATGAAAAGAGCATGAAATATAGTGACATATTCCAGCATTCTTTTCACGTTGTGACTAAGATTTACGTTTTCAAATCATGCTTAAAATTATCAAAAACCGTCTCATTGTGCAGCCTAGTGGAAGAGCCTTGAAGCTGGACTACAGAATATGAAGTCTATCACATTGCTGAACGTGGTTCGCATAGTCCGATGCTGTCATGCATGCGAACCCTCAAAATTAGAGTATGTATATTATTATCCAGCCCCGCTGAATTCTGTACTGCTTACGATGAAAAGGAGTAGCACAGCGAAAAAGCGGTACTGCCGTCGCGGCCGCCAGTGGACCAAGTCGACGCATGCGCAGTGAACCACCACCCTCGGACACGTAACTGCCCGCACGCTCAGCAGCATGTGAGGATACGACTTCATATTCGCTTCAGAAAGAAAAATTCCGATTACCAATGTTTCGTGGTGTTTTCCGCTTCACCATTCGGGGATCAGACTCACTGACGGGCAAGATTTCCTTCGTGCTAAGAAAAATAGGCACCACAAAAAATGGTTGTTGGCGGTTTCTTTAAGCCACTGTTTCAATCCACAGTTCAAACTAATCGCTCTTTTATTCTGTCACTGGGTGCAATGAACGCGTGAAAATAATTGAGACTTGCGTCCTCCAGAGACAGGGCTCTATGTGTATAAGCCAGCCATTTGTACACCTCCATGATAAATAATTATCATTATTTAACCCATCTTTCTAATATCACACTCATCATATAATAACAATGCGTGCATGAAATTATTATTTTGTTGTTTTTTCTTGGAAATTGGTTTGCTTTACTGTCTTGGCTCATGTTGTATTTTTGGGTGTCAGTGCTGTCGACGCATGCGGGATTCACTGCGGAGTAGCGTTCGAAGTCAATGCTTGGTAGTTTAAGGGTTTTTTTTTTGTACTGTCACTGTACGAGAGTGATGCACAAAGACTGCTATGATTAAAGTTAGTGTGAATTCATGTGTGGCTGAAAGTTAGAGCCTGCACTGTCTATGTACTTTTTTGTCTCAGTGTCTAATGCGCTGTTCGATCAAATTCATGCGTCTTTACCAACTTGCCACTGTTGCCAGCCTTTAAGCCTGCTCCGCTTCAGCAGCATCCTCAAGTATAAGTGTACGTATAACAGTTGGAGGGCACTTCAAAGACTGCCTGTTTTCTCCTTCTCCATGCTTGCAGACACAAATGTACCTCTAGTAATTGATGCCGAGATCATAGATGCCGTGTTAGGCCATTCAGTTTAGGGGGTCAGAAGATGCGAACAATGGCATAGACATGGGAGCGCCTTCTGCTGCTTCACAACAGTACTGAATGCAGGAATGGTGACTATCAATAGCACAAACAGAAACTTTTTTTTTTTTTTGAGGAGGGGGAGCAGAGGGTGATTCAGTAATGCTTTATAATATTTCATGCATACATCTGTACGTGGCGTGTATATGCACCGGCAAAACTGAAAAAGTACAATGGGGGGTCGGTTGAACACTGCCCTGGCTATGCCAGTAACGATTATGGGCTTGCCCAATGATTGAATAAGTTGGAAATTCTTGAGTCCAGAAGAAGCTCGCAGAGCAGCCTTTTTTTCTGTTATCAAATAAATAAGCAGGCAGTCACAGCCATTACTAAGAAGCTTGGATATCCTTTTACAAGCTTTCATGGTGTTGCAGACAGCCGGGATGCTATAGTTGCACAACATTGATAATGTTTTGACTTTTCTTGAGTTACTGATGGTCAATTTTATTTGAGTTTTTTGCAGTCTGCTTCAATTCATTATAGCATGGGTTCACCGCATTTCACACGGTTCATGGCACTAAAAAAAGTTGCGGGGAGCTACGCTCTCGTTAAATGTTTATTTGGTGCCAGTCATGCCTAATTTCCGTAGTTAAGGCCTTCTATACCAAGAGAGTGCGTGTGTACTATTGCTTTCCCTCAGTAAATTTCACAATGAAAACCCAAGATATTGAAATACCTGGCATGATATGCACGTGTTCCCCAAATAGGAAACTTTTGCTATCACGGTGCTACATGGCTTCTGCCTGTTCAAGAGTACTTGAATTGAGTGACGTCTAATTTGTGAGGTTTGATTATACCAGTCATGGCATTTTGAGGTAGGCAATCCCTGCACGTCAAGGAAGTGTCACAAAACTACAGCACATTGAACTGACCATGTGCTGCATTTCCTGTAGGTCGTAACCTTGGCATGCCTCCTGCGAACAGGCCTGCCAACCCGGGAGGGGCACTCAGCTTTCCGGAGCCATTTGATGACAATGATGATGACGAACCTCCTTTTTTGGCACCTACAGGGAAACAAAGCGAAGAATGCTGCATAAGTACCACCAGAAGCTCTGTAATAGAGTAACTAGATACCGTAGGCAGCCTAGCCAAATTGTTAATGGGTGAGCAGAGTCCCGAACAAACAAGCACTTTCTGGTAGTTTTTGTTTTCCAGTTTCACTTCATTAGCCATTACAGGTACTCTAGTAAAAATAGCCATATTAAAAGCTTGAGAGCTTTTTAGGAGCTTCTTAACATGAAAATTGTCTATTTAGGAGTAAAGTGGTTATGAGAAGTGTGCAAATATTGAAATTTTATCTCAGATCGAATTTGAATATAATAGTGTCAAATAATGACCAAAAACATTGAATATCGAATGGAATATCCAATATTTTGTTTTGACGAAATGACTACAGAAATCAGAGATGCCATGGCATAGAGACAGCCTTATTGCCCGCTTGCTTAAGAGGTTGTTCTCATTGTTGCATCTCTCACCTATGCCTCTATCATAGGTTTTATCACTTCATGCCTCGTGACAGCCAGCTAATTCAACTCGCTCGTCGTACTCCCCTGACAGGTTATCTGAACACTGTAATACCACCACAAGCCCACGACTACTTTTCTGGAGTCGTTCTTCGTCCAAACTATTTTAGACTGTAATGACCATCCAGGAGAAGCTGCACTCATCTGTGATGCAAAGAGCTTTCGTGTCACTACCAAGTGCATAGGCCAGTCTTTGTAACTGGTGTTTCTTGACTCATTTTTGTGAGCTATTCTTGTAAATTTATCACCATTGCCTTCTCTTTGTTGTTTTTTTCTCCTTTTATTTGTATTTTATATTTTGATGTCCAACCCTCATGTAATGTTCTACTGCGCACCTTTGAGGTAACAACATAATAATAATAATAATAATAATAAAGAAATCTAAGTGCTTACAAAAATGGAGTTTATTATCTGCCTAAATCTCCGAGCCTGCTTTACTCCATAAACACATTTGCACACACTGAAAGTCAACTGCCATGATGAATACTAAATTTCACATATTTAATGTCACGGTCACGTTGTCAAGCCTTTGAAATCCAGCCGACTACTTATATTTCTTACAGTTTTTTCCCACAGGTTATCTTTATTTCCTTTTGACATGGTTGGCATGAACAAATATAGGTGTAACAAAGCAAACCCAGCGTAGGAATTAAATTAAACCGTAGCACTGAAGACAGTGACGAAGAAAGGTGACAGGAGATGTCTTTCAAGTGCTATGGCCTTACTGACTGTGCTCACCGTCAATTATAGGTGCACTGCGATCGTTGGTGATTGCTTTCTTCAACGCAGCGCCACTACGAATCTGCGAAAGCAGAGCAGATCGGTCCGGCGTGGGTGCCATGTTCCCGAGCTTTGGCGGCCCCAGTCCCCCAATTGGGGGCGGGGGAGGTAGTGGTGGAGGCATGGCACTGGCTGTCACGCAACTAAAAACTCATGATATCTAATGTGTGCACCTGCAATAGAAGAAAAGCAGTGTAAATAAGTAGGCACAAAGCGGCTATACTGCTCACAGAATAATGTAATGAAACGACACAGCAATATACAGGTGCATATGATGGAACACTGGGCAAGTTGTTGGTATAGCTTCGTACCGGCTAACAGCGCAACAGACAGCAGACAAAAAAAATATTGCAGCACGTCCACCGAGTGGATGATAATCAGCGGGGCGAAGCTTTGGAGGGTTTTATTGGTAAACCGTGAATCGTCTGCCTGTCTGTCTATCCATCCGTCCGTCCGTCTTTTTGTCTGTTCGTTCAATCATCTAGTGAACACACGAAATACCACGATCTCGCATCTTTTCATCACATATTCACCATATACAAGTACTGCAATCTAGCGGACATTCAAAGAACTAAATGAGAGGTGGCTACCTACAACTACATACTTCGAGGACGCACAACCCACGGCTTAAGGAGCATCGCTCCTAGAAGCAAAGAGAACAGACACAACACGGCATTAACAGTGCTGTCATGCTGTTAGCTAGTATGAAGGTAACCATCAAGCCCAGCAAATGACAACCAGTGGTCACTTGACCTCTTTTTGTTGTTTATAATTAATGTTGTTTATAAGTTTATAATTGTTAACAAATCTGAAGCAGAAGGCCAGTGCAAAGCCCCTTTGCGGGCTGTTCTCCTTTCTTGCATTTCTCTTTTATCCAGCACCATGGCAAGCCGAGGGCTATGCTGGATAAAAACAAAGAAGTTGTCCTAGATGGAAATATTTTATGGTGGAAATAAATTATGCAGTGCCTCTGCATAACGTCTAAAGTTTACAACTGGCGACCATGATTGCATGTGGGCCACTGGCATGGTGGATCTCTCATAGGGCGACAGAATACAAAGTGAGTGTTTCAGAGCTCGTTTTGCAGACATTGGGTCGTCGGCGTTGGTTGTGATCGAAAAATCGTCATCTTGTGCGTGATCGAAAAATCGAGAAATATACATATAAAATAAATAATGAAAAATTCCGGGTTCGAGTGGGGATCGAACCAGGGTTGTCTGCGTGGCAACTGGGTGTTGTACTACACAGCCGAAGGTCTGCTTGTGAATACAGCGAAAATAACTTCCTCTGCTTGGAAATGTAGCGGAAGTAACACTCATGCTTTACAAACACACGTGCCCTATATACATGCTTCACAATGCAGCATGAAATATTACAGTAATAATGCATAGTACATGTGTACATTGCCATAGGGCATCAGAACATGTGGTTGTGATGTGAATTCATGGTTCAAAGCCCCCCACAAAAAGCACACACGTTACTGCTCCTAGGGCCATGCAGTGGGTGCATGGCAAGTTCAAAAAGATTTTGTGGTCTTATCATGCCCCTAGTGCTTGAAGCACACACTAGGGACAGGATATTGCTGTCACGGTCAACTCTTAAAAGGCGAGGCTTACAGATACCCCAATTTTTCATCTATTGTTAAGTACACTATGCTAATGGCATTTATAATTACATATGGTGGTGGCGTGTGGTAGCTAGAGTACCAAAACAAGCTGTGTAAGTGCAAAAATGTGTCATACCAACATGCAGCATGTAATTGCTGACCCCAAAATACATGGTCAGTTAAACCTTCAGTACAATCCACTATGATGGCAGCATATCACATTAACGTTTCACACTTCAAAGCTGTCATGCGTCGATACCAGCAATAATTTCTTTAATGACACATTCACTTGACAGGTCTACATCAAGCACTTTCTGCTGGTGTGGTACATTCAAGCTAGGTTAGTTTGAAAAGTCATTCTGTCTAGCTGATTGATTTGTGGGGTTTAACGTCCCAAAACCACCATTTGATTATGAGAGACGCATCATTCTGCCTAGTTGTCCTTTTAGTCGGCACTCTACTTCGTTGAAGTTGTGCTGATCATAGTTCATAAATGGTGATTGGTGACACACGACCTGACCTGCAATCATACGATTTCAGCAGAATTTTGAAGTATTGCTTTCTTTTGTCCACTGTCACCCGCCTATCACAGTACTTCCTTGACTTATGTGAAAGAGGAAACTACCAGTGGTTTAACGCATATCTAATGTCCGCTTTCATAATAGTGCGCCACGGCACCATATTGTCAGGAACTTACGAATGACAATATGTTTCCGAACGGGAAGCACTGCGGCAGACGTCATTAATACCCCGACTGTAACCGCACGTACACCGCAATCAGTCATGCACAGCGCTCAATCGCGACACCTGTTCGAAACTCCTTCGGCAAGCGAGCAATCTTCGCCCTCGATTACGACACACAGTGACGCGCAAGACGGTAGTAGCTGTAGCCAGAACCAAAACGATAACTTAAAATAGCAGCACAGACCAGTGAGAAGCCAGACAAAGTAGAAAAATCGCTAGCAGCCAATCACGTCATACGTACGAATGGTCGCAATACTCCGGCCTTTCCGGAAGCGGTGGGAAACAGTCAAGGTGCTCGGGCGATACGAGGACACGCAGGGAGTGTTGCCGGAGCAATGTTTACTCGGCGTTATTGCCCCTACCGCCGTTAACTCGACGCAGATAAGGAAAGGAACTGACACCTGCTGAACGTTCGGGCTATCGTTCTAGTTCACTACGTGACTCACGAAAGAAAACAACAGGAAGTGAAACAAGAACACATACATGACGCGATTAACAGGTTTACCTGTGAGCGCGTATTTGCGGCCGCTTACGAGATGCTTTGACAAGTGACCGACGTCTCGAAGAGGCTGTCTCTGCGTCAACGACGCGACAGCGAAGCTTTTCGCGATTTCGCGCTATTAGGCCGAACTGACCCCTTCGCGACGCACTAGATCACGAAAACATGTCACGTATATACATCCGGCATGCGAAGCCGTACACATTCCCCCGGCTTCGCTAGGTACAGGCGATCGTATTCCCTCACGTCACCGCACCTTTGGACAACCTCCGAACAACTCTCGCTCGGTGTCAAACGGCGACGATCACGAATGTCGCGGTGTCGCCTTTGGAAAACCCCGTAACGTTCAACTCACTGGGTGCGCACGGACGAACTCATCCGTGCGTGCTCGCGGTTTATGTTAGCGCTTAAAAGCTAAGCGTTGGGTACTTAAACTCAATTCATAGGGTACTTGGTGGAACGAGTGACGCTTGAACGTTCGTAGCGGATGTGAACTTACCTCATTGTTATGTCATTTCGGCCGCGATGAGTCGGTGGTGACAAACTTTCCACGAAAAAGGAAAACACCCCGATGATAAAATGGCCGCTTACTCCTACTAAAGCTGGGTCACACGGCGTCACGGTCAAACGGATGAAAAAACCGTCATAGTGTGGTTTGGCTTTGGCGTTGCTTCAGGAAAAATAGAAGCTTTAACCTTCTCGTAAGTAACACAAACATATGCGAGACACAGTTGTTTATAATTAATGTTAACAAATCTGAAGCAGAAGGCCAGTGCAAAGCCCCCTTGTGGGCTGTTCCCCTTTCTTGCATTCTAAAAAAATTGACCATGTTAGTATTGACAAATAATAATTCACTTAATGGTCTGTGAACCAAACTCGCGTAATGCTATAATAAATATTTTATAGCTTGCTTCTAAAACAAACACGTTTTGACGCTTTAAAGAAGGCATTTGGGACGTGATTTTATAAAAAAAACAACCACTTTTTAGACTGTAAAAACGTACATTTATTATTTTTATTTAAGTTTTTAGGTTATTGAATAAATAAATAACGTTGTTTGATTTTTGTTGACTGGCAACGCTAAACCTCTTAAAACAGAAGTCAAAAACAAGGTCAAGACAAAAACGCAGCCGAAACAGTCCAATCCATTGGCCAGAAATTGTCGCAAAAGATAATGATAACAAAATAGCCGTGTGTAGTAGTTTCGTTGTGTATCGTGCTTTCCGTGAGCCCAAGCGGCGGTATTTTGTGAAAGAACAGCTCGAACAGGGCGGACAGCGGCTGCATAAAAACCGCGACTCGTGAGCAATCGCCATCCAGGTTTTCCATTCCAACTTCTGCTACAGAACGATTCTTAAACCACGCGGCGTCACCATGGAAGACGGCAAAGGATCGGCGGCGGCCAAATCCCCGCAAATCACCGACAGTTCCTTTCGAAAGTCGTTGTACGCGCTGGAACAGTGGCCCAGCGCAATCGAGTCGCTCCGCAATCAGAACCAGTCGCCGGAATTCGCCAACATGATCGGCAATCTGATAGACCGGACTCTCTCGGAACTCGAAGTGGTTTCCTCTCTCGTGGACAAGCAGTCTAAGAAGCAGGAACTTCAAGGCGGCGACAAGGGTACCGAGACAGCGCCGAAACCCGGGCCGAGTGCCGAGAAAGGAGAGGAAGCCGGCCATGAAAGCAGCGCACCTGCCGAGAACCCGAAAAGGCCGTGTTCCGAAGAGGCCGCTCCACAGCAGGAGGAGGTTCCCAAACCACCGGTCGTGAAGAAAGCGCGCATGAAGTACACTCCCTTGCGAAAGCCCAGTGTCTAAAGTGAACTTCCGTGTTGTTGCACCGATTTCCGACTTTGTTTTATTTGTTCACGACCCAACGGCAGTTATTCCTCTCTGCTGTACGTGGTATTGTCTTAGTCGGCACAAGCCTGTCGTCGACGAGTGCTTTTATTTTGTTCCTAATTGGCCAATAGATTCTTGCTTCGCAATACTCACCGTTTACATTACCTGCTCGTTTACTCGTTTAGTCATACGCATCCGCCCATCAGCTGCATTACATCGATTCACTTCCTGTTTTTTCCCATAGCCTTATTTGTATATTAGCCGTGTTTCATGCTTTCATTTGTGCCGACATTACAACCAATGAACCAAGTGTATATATTTTTTGGTGCAGTATGTTGTTCTGGATATTTGAAGTGTACAGCTACCTTGCATTTTCCGGCCTTCACGGTTCGTACAATTGCAGGCTTGGTCCAATGCACAAAATGAAAAACAATTTGTTTGCTTGGTTATTCATCGTACAATACATCTTACACGGTGCTGCACAGGCTGTGTTGTATAAAAGTCTATATGTGTTTGATGATTCTTGAAACTTTACGGTCGAAGTGGCATTCACGGAACAAAAACATTTTCTCTGGTATGTCTTGCGTGAGCACACAATAACGGCATCTTCTGATTGGTATTTCGAAAGAACACTTTTCTGTCTACTCTTGGTAAGTTTATGGGACTTTGTTGAGTATATTATGTCACTCAGGATTTCTTCGAGTGCTGCTTTCACTTATTACCATCATTCCAAGCCCTGCAGGTGCGCAGCTGCTTTTTGTTGTGTGAATTTTATTAAAACATTGAGATTTTATGTTTTCGACTTGATGCGAGTGTCCCTTTGTCATGCAGACATGGTGTGCATTGTGACAGAAAGCAACACAGTTGCACTTCAGTTTCTATCTGTAAATGGCACAGTGACATGGTCTAGACTGTTGATACTGAATTTTTCAGCTAAAGGTGGCATGACAGTTGCTTCAGAGGTGTCACCACAGTATACTTATGAGAACGCCAAAAGATCTTCCTGTTTGCTGTTACAGACAAGCTGTTTGTTTTGGAAAGTCATGTGCATCACTTTGCTTACAGCTCTAGACAGAAATATTTTAATTGATAGTTTTCAAGAATAAAGAGAACCTTATGTTAATTAAGTGGCACAACATATGAGCCCGAGCTGAAACAAAAATATGAATGTTCCTTAACTGTCATTTACATATACAAGTGCACAGCTGGGGCATTTTATGTGCTTGCCTATGCATGTAATGCATGAATAGAGAAGAGACCTCAAACACATAGTAATATCTTGTTAATTTAAGTAAAGAGTAAATGTTCCTGACCTATGCAAACAAACAACATGGAACAAGACCACATAGTAAAATGTCGATTGAATAGTTAGTTTATCTTGCTTGTGCAACTAACTACTGACTTTTGCACCAGTTTGGGGACTCCTCGGACTTATTTAGATGAGAAGTATTGATATGAATGGGGCAGTAGTTCATTTCATTACTTCATTAACTGGAAGTTGTCACCATTGAAGTCATGTAATTAAGCATTGCCCGTAATGACAAGGAAGGTAATAGAAGAAAATCAGCTTGTACAACTCGTATTCATTCATCTCTGCTCAGAGATGAGGTGTGTTAACTAAACAAAATGTATGGAGATTCAACTAACGTGTTTAAATGCTTAGAAACTGAAGCTTTAGGTAGGCAGTTCCTATTATAACAGCAGAGAGTGGCCTCCTTTCACCTTAGGCAGCATGCACAGTCACGCAATGTTTATGCCTTTCTAGCAAAGGAGCTGCAAGCATAAACTTGTGTGATGTTTATGTATGTGCCTGGCAGTACTCACAAGTTATTTTGAACACCAAATCACGTATATAATGCGTCGTATAAGACAATATTGCTAAAGTTAAATCCTAAAATGTCTAATTTTGTTTACGAAGAAGCGGTGGCTGTTGCGTACACAGAGTATACACCAGCTGCGTTTGAGGACCCTGTACTTCTTGACTTGATTCACAGCGACCTAGGTGTCCACTCTGCAGCATTGGAATAGAGCAGCCTCACATCTAACGTGTGTACTTCTTGACTTGATTCACAGCGACCTAGGTGTCCACTCTGCAGCATTGGAATAGAGCAGCCTCACATCTAACGTGCTGTACTGAATGATTATTGCTAACAAAATCATGTAACTAAATTAATTCACTTAACGTACTGCACTATTACACATAGTGGTTGACGTGCACTATGCAAAATTTAGTTTTATTGCCAACGATATCAGCACTCGAACTATTTGGGCATATTTGCTGCTTGTGTAGTCGTGCTTTCTGGCTTGGGAGCCATGCAGTTTCATACATTATCGAAAACGCATGCACAGCTCCCACCTGGAGCCATGTTGCGTTTAATCCCCAGAGGCGTAAAGCGCGTTCAACTACAACAAAAAAGTCAAATAGGCGCATCGTGAAAGTTTTGCAAGATTGTCTCTGTGGCGGGGCTCTCCACTGCTGGGAGAAAGAAAAACTCTCTTATTTTCCTCTGGTTTCATCCTTGTTAGAGTCTTGCCTGCCATGGTCGTCTAGTGCTTATGGTGCTTGCCTGCTTACCCGGACGTCGTAGGATCAAGTCCCAGCCTCTGCAGCCGCATCATCAATGGGGGTGAAAATAGGGAGTTTTAGTATAGGGTATGCTAAGTTTTGCTTTAGTAGTTGTCGCTATCAAGTATGCATCCACTTGCAGGCCCCCTTAAAGGGACATAAATAGCAGGCGACCACAACGGGCCGGTGTACTTACATTGATTGATGGTCTATATTTCCTCGAGCTCTCTCTCCACTGCTGTATCAACGCATGCGATGCAATTTGGGGTGTTGTAGTTAAATGGGCTCCTTGGTAATGAATGTAAACTGACTCGCCAAACCAAGAACTGTAAAGACGATCGTAAATGATACTTTGTGAATAGTTTGTGTGGTGTATGTGTTGCCTGTTGACAATTAGAATAGGAAAGCTTTAAAGCTTTCTTACGTACAGTGATGGTGCATCCAAGGTGCTGTAATCCTCGGTCATTGCATATTACTAATTTCAGTTGCCACAGAGCACGAAAGTAGCCTACACGGCCGAGTGGTACACTCTGCAGGGTATATGTTTGAGTGTACACATTTCCAACATTCGGTCATGTTAACAGAAGGGCAGGAGCGGATACAGGATTTGTCTGTAGTAAGGCTGGGTCAGTTGTTTATGGGAAAACCTGATCGGGCCTCTCAATATGAAAATATTGTGCAATCAGATCAAAGCATTTGTTTTCGAGGAAATTTCACAAAAATGTTCTTCTTAACTTTGACAACTGCTGCTTCAACAACTTTTGACGAGCGGCTGTTAAAGTTTTCACACAGATGACGATTGAGGCCCTTCAGTTGCGAATTACGATGCGCTGTCAGAAACGTGTCAAATTCGCATGGCACAATTCTTGGGCCCTCAGTGTAACATTCCAAGTAACAAAATGAAGGAAAGTGTTGTGTCACCAAGCTTTAGAATTAAGCTCATGAGTGTGTAACTAATTATTTAATTATTCTGCCACCAGTCCGCTTGAGTACTTCCATAAAAGGAGTCCGCTATTAGGCTTGAAATACACACACAGTTTTTTTTTTTTGGCTGCATTTGTTTTGAGCGAAAAAAAAAAATACTTTTCATGTTGGTCTTGGAATGCGCCACGCCGAACAATCGTCGAACACGGTAATACATCCAGGAAAAGTCATCCTCTGCAGCAATACACAGCACAATGATGTTAAATATTCGCCAGTTGTCCACTCAGGAGGCCTGCTTGAATGTGCGCACTAAGTTTCAAGTCATTTGATCAAACACGTGGCGCGTGAAGAGCCATCGAAGTGTGTGTCTCCATTTGTACACACCATGACTGAAACGCTAAGGTCGATTTAGACCTTTCGTCGTAGCCCCCGCCCCTGCAGCGCTTGGATTCTTTTTTTTTTCTTTTTCATCTGTCAGGCGGACGATTCGATCAGCTATTCTTCTACTGGTGTTCTATCCCATTTGCAAATCACAGGAGAATTTCATATCTCGTCCTTTTTTCTTCTCAGGGTAACAGGTGCGAGAAATAGATTAAAACGCCGCTTCGTGCACTGTAGCTTGCACATGCAAGTTCAAAGGAAGTCGCACTCTGCGCTACCCTAAAGGGACCGACGTTCGGCAGTAAAGAGGGTATTCCCTCTCCCACATCCTGCCTTGTGCAGGCAGTCACCCTTAGACTATTGCAAGCCAGTGCGTATCCTAACCCTGCGGTTCTTCACGCCATCTACCCTGAACGGTATCCAAGTGCGGATTGCCCCGCTTGTGGACTGTTAGCAACATTCAACCATGTGTTGTGGGAATGTGAAGCCATCGGCTCCGCCCTCGGCGAGGACAGGTGGGCTGCGCTCTTACGCAGCCCCGAACTTGAGGATCAAACCCTGGCCGTCCAGAGTGCCCGTGAAGGGGCCGCCAAGCTCGGCTTGACGGTCCCTACGTGGGGTTAGCCGGGTGGCGCGGGGTCTCCCCTGCGTCTTCTCAGGACCAAAATAAAGTTTTAATAAATCAATCAGACGACGATTGAAGCAATGATCACTTTGCGACAGTGTGTCGTCTTTCCTCTTTTTCAATGAAAGTAAGTGAACTTTCATTGCAACGTATGTATAACACGGGTGAATTAGGTTTGCTTATGAAGGCTTTGTTTTAAGGAACGTCTAGTTGCGCAGCCATATATATTCCCTTTCCGCGCAAAGCCTCGCTCGCACCATTGGCTGTATGGCGGCTGTCGATGGGCATACAAACTCGTATAAACTTAGTGTCTCTGTATACGCAGTAACTCTATATAAACTATATGGCCATTGGCTCAGTCTTACTTGGTTATACATGATAGCGCGCGCCACTGAGCGTGATGTTTACTCGTTATTTACCTAAGACCTTGGCACACCACGAAGGTTGCATGACTCATAACCCAGCCATTTCGACTTGCGCCTCTCTCTCTCTCTATCTTTAACAAATAAAAAAATGGAGGAGGCGTCGTTTCGGCTGTCGCGGTGAGCAGTGAGTGGGAAGAGAGTTTAGGAAAGACGTTAATTCCTGCAACCCTCAAGGTGACACGGCTCGTGGGGAGAGGAAAGCGAAAGAGGGCAATGGGAAGCTGCAACGCTTTCTACCGTGGAGAAGCGATGTTGCTGACTATGCATGAGTAGCGCTATTTCTTTACGTTTAATTGGTCAAATCTTGAAGCAATAAATCCGATCCAGAAGTTCCAATTACAATGTTGTTGACATGTTACATGGTTGTAGATCGATGCAAAACGATGTAGACTGTGTCTAACTTTTTATATCTTGTTTTTTAGGGCAAGTGGTAAGATCTTTTGTGCATTTCAAAGGAGGTAGCGCCGTTATACCTCTATAGTATATTGTGCGCTTTGAGCGCTTAACATCTGTTTGCTGTCGGTCTTTTTTTTTTTTTTTGAGAGGCAAAGCTTCCTAGGTCATGGGTCGTTCCCTCCTCCGTATGTAGTATATAACCAACTCTAGTTACAGCTTTGAGAGGGGACTTCACGGTGAACAGGTTGTCTGTCCCGGATGCGATTCCTTTGAAGTTCTCTTCACAAGATGAGATCGAGCTCATAACTCCACCGCTCGGATAACACAAGTTCTCACCATCCTGAACATACTCCTTCAGTGCACTTAAATATGCTTGTTCATAGCTCCCCGAGCCCTTCGTTGCAGCCCTGCGCTGTCACGAGTCCGTTTTCTTCAAGATTCCTTACACAAGAAATCCACCTATCTGGTGCAAAATGCTACACTGTATTGAAGTCAACGCTTCAATGAAAATAATTTCGCCATCATCAATTTCCTCTTCAGCATCTCCACGACACTCTATATATTCTCCCTTTGGGAAATCATGTCCACCAGGTACTGTGGGTCATCCTTTTTATAACTAGAGTTCACCGGCATTTGCAAAAACTGGCTGCCGCATACAAACTTTAAAGGGCATTTCATGTCGTAGGCGTTAGGAACGGCCGCACGGACGTACAGACGCACGGGCGAATGCAGGGATAGACGAACGTATGGACGGACGGACGCACGGATGGACTTCGCCCCACTCATCATCATTTACTCTGTTGATATGCTGTGACACTGTTTTTATTTACATGCAATGCACTGCAATAGCTACACGACGACACGGGACATACGACCCACGGCGTAAGAGGGTTTGCCCCTAAACGATATACACCAGAACACAGCGAGCTCCACGGAGGAAGGAAAGGTAAGGAGAGAGCATGCCCAGCCGGCGCAGGGCGTAAAAAATGTGGCGGAAATTACGTCACGTGCGGCCATATTCACTGGGCACAATGACGGCGTTTTGTTATTATTGATGTAGTGCGGTGCGGCACCGTTCAGGCGGTCCAGCGGCGGTGCGCGCGTTTTCGTGGGCCTCGCACCTAACCGTGGCGTACTGCAGGTGTTCGACAGCATCCATTCTCTGTGCCGCATTGTTAGCTACGCGATTTTCCTCCGGTGGTGGTTGTAACCAGGTGTCTGAAGTAGAAACCACGGAACGAGTGCGCGTATACGTACTCCGAATTTGCAGCATCCATCAAAATCATACTGAAAAGCCATCACAGAAGATAACGACTGTGCTCAAGAATTCGTTCAATGAATGCCTTGCAGGTTAGTGACAGTTATGCGGTGTTGCTTTTTATGACAATGGACGATGCATTTGCGGTCCGCAGGCCCTTATTAAGACTGTAATATATAATCTTGCTTTTCATGTTCCTGTACAGTTACCACATGCTTCTGCGCATTAAAGTTCCTGTTCTGCTTCGCTTAAGATGCCCCCTCTTCGCCATATTGTCTCGCTCTCCGCAATATTGTCTGTATTGTAGCATAACTCATTAAAATGTCTACACGCACCTGCACAAGGTAACTAGGTGCACCTCACTAGATGCGCGTGCTTGTGCATTCAGAAGCTGACAAAGCCGTTCGAACGATGTTGACCAAGTGATGTTGACCTTTTCTCACGCATTCCTTCGGCTAACTTTCCCACCTTTCGCCCTAACGCGATCCTGGTCTCCATTCTCCGTAGCTACTAGTGCGCGTGAACCACGCTGGAGACGTGTTCCCACGCACTTTCGGGTGGTCTTCGCTGCTTTCGTCCAAATGAAATCATGGCCTTTGGGATATCCGTAGGAACCAGTGCGCGTCGGACAAAAGAGGGGCGAAAACAAAGGGGCCGGCGCAAACTGAACTGGCTGCCACGCACACAAGCTCCACCGACGCCGACTTTACTGGCATAATTACGGACCTCCGGGTTTATTGCAGGGAAGACAGTTTTTCTTTTTTTTTTATCGTTGTGTCTAGCCCACAGCCTGACCGAAAATTTCATAAAGCCTAAAGAGAAGCGCAAAAGGGGGGAAAAGTGATCTGAAAGAAGCTGTACAAATCTTGGTGCCTGGTTCGTCGCACGGTTATGTCCGAAATATCATCTTTATTTTCCCAAAGAACACATCAAATAAATCAAAAAGCTTAACGTGCAACTTGCCGTGTTTATCGTAATTGCCGGCAGTGCAAGAGTACAACAGCCACACGCAGAGATTTCGTCAACTGTATCGCGGCAAGACAGCGCGTTGAAATCGGTTCCGTTGGTTTCGGATAGCACCGGCGCACGCGGCGCGCAGGCCACGTGCTTTTTGAGACAGAGAGGGAGTCGCGCCTTCTGCTTCGCATTCATACATCAACAAGAGAGGAGAATTTGCCCAGTCAATATGACCGACTTCCGGCTTCATCGTGGCTTCACAACGACTGACGTCAGGGCCTCTCCTTACCTTTCCTTCCTCCGTGGTGAGCTCAGTGCTTGCTACCATATTGAAAAGCGCGCGGCGCCGTCTGTTGCAAGCGTGGCGAAGCAACACTCTCAACTGCCAGGCGAGCAGACTCTCTGCAAACGCGGAACTTTACAACTCGAGTCCGGCTGTAAGCATGTTTCGCGCTGTTTCTGCGCTGGAACGTCGAGCAGGCCTTCCTCGACAGTCCGGAATGTTTACAGCACGTACATTGCAGAATACGGAAGCAGCTTCATCAGGTACGTACTATTGGGATTGAAAGAAACGCGAACAGCAGAGGGCGTTGCTTTCGACTCAGTCGAACTGCGGCGTGCCTTGGCTATGACAAGGCAGAATTTGTGCTGTAAGTTGGCGTTGACGTAGCGCTAGAATCTGGTTCCAACTTTCGCTCATGCACCGCATGTGTATCAATTGCCAGCCCTGCCGGTCACTCGGAACACACACGCGCTGTAAAAGTGCCAGCCAGAACAAGGTATTAAAATGATATGGTGACGCTGGCCGAAAGCACGTGTAGATTCGCCTAGTAACAGTCAATGCATGTCGCAGTTCGAGTGCAGAGTCGAAAGTCATGCTTTTGGCGCCGTTCACGCATCGCGATAGTAGGCCATTGCAGTTGTTCTAAACATGCACGGTGAGGCGTAATACATATATCCTATTATTGACATGCGGCCTGCGAAAGAGTACGGCATTAGTTTTCTGCCGCATAATACAGGCATACTGCACGCAAATCGCTGCTGTAAAGTGAAACAGCTAGAGTGGCGCTTGAATAAACGCAATAAGTATACTTACTTGTATACTTCACGGGGCTCGTAGTATTTCCTACTGATTGCGAGTATATGCTAAGGCGGCGGAGCTCAACGTTTTTTTGTTGTGGACGGAAATCCGTGCAATCGCAAAACACCGCACTGGCACGATTCCCGCGATGCGCTGTGAACTTCACAGGCAGTGCTCAGCAACATCTTCCTCTTGCGCTCGTTGTTGTCGCATCAGATGACAGCGCAGTGATAACCAGATGACATTTTATAAGTGGGCGCAGCGTGAACAGGCGCTCTTTCGCGTTTTAAACTCCCAGAGCCACTGCATTCCATGCTATAGCGAGCCATCGTGAACTTACAGCGCAACACCAGAAAAAATACAGGACAGGGAAGGAGCAAAAGAGAAAAAGAAAAGACGGCGCTGACTCACAACTGTTGTTTATTGGAAAAAACGGGGTGAAAAGTATATATATAGGTACTGGCAGCCTACATCACAACATGCGCTGAATACGAGGTGCACCGAGGTAGCGTTATCACACTCATGGCAATAAACAAGATTGCCCTAAATAACTTAATTCTTTTTCATGCAGTGTGACGGATGGTTCACTAACGCACTTGCTACCCCTAATCTTTATATGATATGCCTCAGCGATTTCTCTTGTTAGCTGGTTAGGATGCTTGAAGATGATGGGGGGGGGGGGGGGGGCTAGGGAGGCATGCCTTTGCAGTTGCAAACAAATTATAGCGCCTCTGGGAGCGAGGGTATACCGCCGAAGGCGCCTGGGTGCGAGATAGGCGGGCTCTCGTTTATAGTGAAAACGTCGGCAGCAACAAGCGCACAACGTAGGCGCTCATCTTCACGCAATTGCAGCTTGTGTACAAGAAGCGGTTAAGAACAACGCATTTTGTGCTATCCAAAATGAACGAGTTAAATGCGCTTGTACACAGCATGCAAATGAACGGGTATTGCACCCGGTGTATTGGTGATCGCAATTAAGCCCGATCGGAATCAAAATTTTCAACGGTGATTGGCGCCCTTCTGCAACTGAAGTAGAGAGTCAATCACATCAGACTTTATCGTGATTGAAAGTGCCCGTGGGACAGCGCTCTAAGTTATAACTCTCCAAATGCTGAAACGCATAGCTTACGCTGCACAAACACGAATGGTCCGTGGGTTGCCACTTCTCGCGCTTGATCTTTACAAGCCACAGGAGTCGCCTTTTTGGATCTTTCGAGAATCTGAACATCCTGTAACCATTTCGCGAGTGGTTTGTGCACTGTGGCACGCAACACCCGGGTATTTTGCCCGAGAAAACGCCGCGCACGTATCTCACTCAACCAGCCGCGACGAGCCGAGGGGAGCCGAATGCCGGCCGCCGATCGGATGGCGGCACTCACCCCTTCAAAGAGTGGCTGCACCCTCCAAGGTGGCGCGCGCATCGAGGAACTCTAATGACATCGCTGGGGCGTAGGACAACGGTAATCAGGAAATTTTGTGGGGTATAATGAAGAAAGTGGGCATATAGGTGATGACTGTACACAGCTTTTGAGAAAAATATACCGAGGGAATGCAATTTGCATAGAATGGGACGAAAGAAGTAACAATGACAGCGTTGAAATTAACAAGGGGCTGAGACAGGGATGTCCTTTATCCCCGCCGTTATTCATGATGTGCATGGTGAGGATGGAAAAAGCGCTGGAAGGTTGCAACATTGGGTTTAGTATGTCACACAAACAGGCTGGCGCGATGGTTGAGCATGCTTCCGAGTCTATTTTATGCAGACGATATTGTCCTATTTGCGGACAGTCAAGCCGATATACAGCGGCTGGTGGAAGATATATGTGGAAGGGAAGGCGAGGCTTGAGGACTAGGATTTAGTGCAACAAAATGTGGATTGATGATATTCAATAATAACAAAGACCAGGTGGTCTATACAGGGCGAAGAAATACCGAGGGTAATTTAAGCGAGACCAAGTACCTCGGAGTATGGGTAAATGAGGTACAGGAAAAAATATCGGCAGCAAAGGGAAAGAGGAATGCTGCAATAATGAAGCACAGACCGTTGTGGGGATATAATAGGTACGAAGCGCTTCGAGGCCCGTGGAAAGGCGTAATGGTTAGGGCTTACTCAGTGGTGTGCATGAAGTCTGAGGTGCTATCAGGAATGGATGTAAGTCAAAGGACTGTGGGACGTCTTGCGTTGGGCGCTCACGGGAAGACGACGAATGAGGCTGTAAAGAGGGATATGGGATGGACAGGCTTTGAAGTAAGGGAAGCTCAGAGCGAAATGATATTTGATAAGAGGCTTAGGAAAATGAAAGAGAGTAGATTGTGAGGGAACGTGTTCAGGTATTGGAAGAGTGTGGACACAAGGCGGAGAAAAAGAACTATATAGTAGGCTCACCAGTAAATATACGGCTTGCAGTGTGGACGACACGGCAACAAGGAGCATTAAGCGAATAGTCAGAGAGGCGGAGAGGATTTATGGGATGACAGCGATGGAAAGAAGCCGGCTCTCAGTAACTATAGGGTAAGAACGAAATAAGGTGGGAGAGGTTTTATGATAATTAAAGGAAAAGCGCTGTACTGTTCGAAGCGAGGTCGGGTTGCCTTAGAATGCGTAGTAATAAAGCGAGATTCAGTAAAGAACAATGTACATTGTGCGGGAGATTTATGGAAACGATGGAACATGTTTTGATTGAATGCGGCGATATCCACCCAAGTATACGTGTAAGTACAAGCCTACATGAGGTTTTGGGTTTCAGGGAGAAACATGGAAACTGAACACGCCTGCGATAGGAGCAAGAGAGAGGCGGTTAGAATATTAGGGGTAGAAAAGTAGAGATAAAGGACAGAAATAGTGGGAAAATGATGCCCTTCTGTCTGAAGAGGCAGAGAGATGTAACTCAAATTAATTTTTTTTGTTGTAGTAATAACGATTTAATCGAAGTAGATAAGGCATTAGACCAACATAAATAATTTCTTTTTGTTTTTTGTTTTTCTTGCGAGCATGGTGCATGGCACACATGTCACCACCCCGTTATAAAGGGGATGCTCATAGCATCCATTAATCCATCCTTGGGAATAATATAACTAAATAGCGTTAGTGCTTTTCACAGCATATCCACAGAGTTAATGATGATGAGCGGGGCGAAGCGTTCGTCCGTCCATCCTTGTGTCCAACCATCCGTGCGTCCGTCCGTTCGGCCTTCCGTCCATGCATCCATCCGTCTGTCTGTCCATGCATGCTTCCATCCGTCTGTCCGTCCGCCTGTGCGTTCATCCGTCTGTCCGTCCGATCGTGCGTCTGTAATCCGGATGAATAGACACATGGACGGAGCTTTTTCGTTACGTTCAAGCGTTAACGTTACACATGTGTGTATGTGTGTTCTCGCCGTTCCTGGGTAGATATAAAATGTATATCATTTATGGCTTATACCCGCATACATACTCGCCCCCGGGCATGGGCTACTATTTTTTTATTGTTTGATGACGTTCGCTACTACATTGTGACATTATTCATGTCATGACCAACGTACCAAAGTAAATGGGCGGCTAGATAGATAGATAGATAGATAGATAGATAGATAGATAGATAGATAGATAGATAGATAGATAGATAGATAGATAGATAGATAGATAGATAGATAGATAGATAGATAGATAGATAGATAGATAGATAGATAGATAGATAGATAGATAGATAGATAGATAGATAGATAGATAGATAGATAGATAGATAGATAGATAGATAGATAGATAGATAGATAGACGCCAAAAGTGCTTGCAGAACGCAAAGAAAAGCTTCGCTTTTAATAATTGCGCGACACTTGAAAGCGACACCACAAAAAAAAAGACGCACAAACAGATCGAGGTGTGTGTGTTCTTTGTGGTGCCCTCTCAAGTATCGCGTAAATATTTTCTCGCATAGTTGGAATAAAACCTTCGTGATACGTGATAGCACCCATACATGCAAACTGTGGGGCACGAGATAATAAAAAACTTTGATTATTCTTCCTTAATCTATGGCTGTGTGTTACCGGAAAGTGGTATAAATAGCCGTCAAGCAGCTGTTGGGATAAATGGATCCTGCGTATAGTATAGACTTGATCTTCTTTCTGCATGTGCGTGTTTTCCCTCGCTGGGTTTCTCTCGCTGTCCATGCCTCTATGCACGTTGGGTGATGTGTGCCTACCACTGCAGTTAAGGTAATTAGCTGTTAATAATGGGTGTAACAGAGACATGTCATGTCGTTTGGTTTTTACGCATTCTTTTTCGTATTGTGCATGCTATATTGTGCTAGCATAAATCTGATATGGTACTTCACATAACACAATAGGCATAAACGTCTAGCTGTTTAATTGTAGTTTGGTATAGTTATAGCACGGCTATAGTGCGCTAACCAACACCTTAGGAACGGAATAATTATACCAGTTAGTGTTTTCGATTTACTAAACATATAATGAGTTTCACTAACTAGCATTTTACTATATATACTTCGACTTGCATGCGGGTTAGTGCATGCAAGTCGAAGTATATATAACCTATGCAGCACTATATAACCTATGCATATATAACCTATGCAGCACTAAGTCGTAATGCAAAACTATCGGTGAATCTACTATCAATGGCATCGATAGTTTATGTTGAACTATGGATAGAGTGAAAAAATCTATCGATAGTACTTTATATGGTGGTAGCATCACTACCGACATTACTGCGGATAGCGCTGTGAATAATTATACTATTAGTGGCCGGTGACGTTGCCATAAAGCATTTGCGATAACGTAAATTATCAGCAATGTCCAGTGGAGTTAATTTACGAACAATTTCCTGCAAAAATATAAATTAATTCAGCAGTGAAAGTGTACAAATGTGTCCTATAAATTTGTAATGAAAAGTAACCACTCACGCCTTACATATAACTAGCCTGTTGTTCCTGACATTTTCATTATGAAATCACAAATTGCAATATAAAGTTGAAGCCGCACAGTACCGTCAAATTTAAAGGTCTCGTCACCTGTACGGCAGATTCGTGTATCAGTCAAGAATTAATTCTTATGCGTCTGGTGAAGGAGCGAGCATATCGACTTCCAACCCTTCAGCCTTCTCCCACTGCTCCACACACGTGTAGAACCACTTTTATGCTGCAATGAGTTCGCGTGGTTGATGTTACAATGGCTTTATGGACAGATTTCTTTTTTTTACCATAGATAATTTCACACTGATGGAACTATCGATATAGTATCGAGAGTACGGTCGATACTTCTGAATTATGCACGCGCCTCCACCGCCGTGCCTCTGTCAAAGAGTAACATGCCTCTGTCGCGAATTATATATAGAAGACGGAGGCCCAGAGGCGCGCACATATATTCGCCCCGAATACTTCTTTCTCCGTGCCCCGAGCTACCCCGAGATTAGAGTTACTGTATATGCTACCTTTAAGTAGCAGAGTTCCGCCAAGGTACGCCATCTTGGTTTCAAATGTCTTGCGAGAAAGCCGCTCACCACCAGCGAAGGAGCAGTGCTCCCGCTTCAGAGTACTAGCGTTGCTTTATTTATTATCCTTGTTTTCTTTTCTTTCTGTTCTTATGAAGGCAAGAGAAAAACTCAGTTGCTGTGGTCACACCTGGAAGCCTTGATTTTATGTTTGTGCGTTGAGAAAAAGTGGTAAACGATTTGGAGTACATGGTACTCTACTATGGGAGAGCTGAAAGCCATCCCATAGGCCTCACACATCATGAGACCATGCACAGTTGGCATCTTTGCGTTTAGAAAAAATTGTTTACAGCATGTACAGAACACAAAGGCTTCATACCATTCCAGTAACATATCTATATTTCTATAATTTATATTCTATAATCTATATAATCCATATTTCACTTTTTTGCTAACATTTTTGGTATGTAATAATGAAAAAAGTGCTTCAGCCCGTTGAACCAGTGATACATATGTATATTTATAGCAGGCCACACATGAGTTTCGGCTTTTGCGCTGTTTTCAGCTGCATTAAATTCACGCGCTTGCAGAAACACCTTGCCGATTAAAATAGTTCTGGTTTAAATTCTCCCCTTATTTCTAGCGTCTTAGCCGCCAGGCCAATTTGGACGTATGCATCTGACACACGCTGACCAACTCTGCATGTATAACGTATTCACTACTGCATCGGTGGTTAATACAAATAGAGCAAGTTTTGCAGTGCTGCGGATAGGTTAAAAAAAAGCGAAGCGCATGGGTGTCAGCAGAGAAGTGCAAAAGGGGCACTTGCCCCCCTCACGCCACAACAACACTTGCTCCCTACCAACCTAGACCAGTGCTCTCGTTCTCCCTAAGCCGCGATTCAATAATGGTTTTCACCCACCAGGAGAAAATCCTGCCGACGACCATGGCCAAGCGTTTATTCCTTCAGGCTTAACACTAATCTTTCTATAGCAACACCCGCTGCACCCGTGTCTAATCACATGGTCTCTACGTAGTACGATTCAACACAGAATGCATTCGCTGCCGTATTTCTCTTGACGAACAGGCAGCATGGCTACATTAGCGAAGAAGCGCGACGAGAATAACAACAGCCGTTGCCAACCCCGCCTGATCTCCCCGGAATCTGCGTAGCGTTGGCTTCCCCGCAGTGCAAACGAACCACCTGTGCTCGTTTCCGCACTGCCTGCATCATGCTCGTTTCTTCAACTGTGCTCGTTTCTTCGTTTCCTCTGTCGATCGCACCTAGTGACGGCGGTGATAGTGGTCAGAAGATGAGAAAAGGCACCCAATTTCTGCAACCCGGTCGGGAGCACGGCGCAGTGCCTAAAAAAAGTAACGGGGCAGTGAACACTGGCTGGCCACCGATATCTCCCCGGGAGTCTCACAGCGCTTACGATAGTCACAACGATAAAATCGGCTGTTCTTTTCTCCATGTCGCTGCAGCGCCCGCCCAGCCTGTTTTTCGCAGTAGCCAGTGGGAGGCAAGCCATGCGAGGCGGCTTGCGGCTTGCAAAAGTTGAGTGCTGCTCTGCCCAACCTGTCTAGACAAGGTTGACTCTGCCGGACGTCACAGAGATGGCCGCTCTCGCCCATTTGTGCGGTGCGGGTGTGCGGAGCGTATATGTATACCGGCTCTAGTGGAGACACGACCGCCACTACTCCGCTCAGGCTCCGGGTCCAGCCGCTCGGGCATTGGCTCGGCCATAGCAGTCATGTTAGTCATTGCGGCTAACACCGTCTAATGGACGCCGGTTGACGGCATGCTTTTCCGTTCCACCGCGAAGCTCGCGGTCGGCACAATAACAAGCTCATTTCAAGCACTACACTATAACGAAAGCGCACAAGCTTATATAGCAATGAATTTCGACTCACCATAGCGGCACAAGTTACAAGTAAGTTTTCGTCAACTTTTTTTACGTTTTGTGGCCATACCACAACATGCCCACACGTAAATATGTTGTATCTAATGTTTAGACAAATGGTAGTTTATTAACAGTTGCACAATAGCGAAAGAAATAATTACTAGAGCTTATCAGGTTTTCGCAAAAACAATTACCCCAAGCCAGACATAGAATGCCAACGGCATTTCGAACGCTGCGCCATCTCACGACCACTGCCACAGTTATTATTTTTTTTTGAAACCTCCAAGATGATAAACGTTTGCCGCGTGTTAGCCAATTCGGAGGTCATGCCTCTTTTTTTTTTATTCTTCCCCTTGTTACTGGGAGAGGGCGCAGCATGCAGGCCAAACTTCGTTTCCGTCGTGGTATGCTTCTGGTTGAGCTCGTGCTAATTTTTGCAGTGGCGTTCTATTTGTATACCCTGCAGCATATGCCTTGATAGCCGACATCGAATCCGATATAATAAACTTCGTGCCCTCGCTGGTAGTTCCTATAGCAATAGCTGTTTCTTCTGCCTCGGTTGTGGAGCCGGCCTGAATGGTTTCTGTCCGCAATGTGCGTCCATAGCCATCAACTGCCGCAATAACATAATTCATCCCGCCGGCGTTACTGGCGTCCACATACGCTGCTGGTTTGTTTTCCAGTGCTTCTAAATGCGAAGCATTTATTAGCGAGCTTCGGCGACTTTAGCGTATCTATCTATCTATCTATCTATCTATCTATCTATCTATCTATCTATCTATCTATCTATCTATCTATCTATCTATCTATCTGTATGTCTATCTATCTATCTATCTATCTATCTATCTATCTATCTATCTATCTATCTATCCGCTTACGACTTTTAGCTCTCTTGGCCGTTTCGATAACGGTATCGACACCAAACTTGGTATGCTATAACATGAATGTATGACGAGCATAAAATACTAGTCATAACATAGAAATAATGCCATGTAAGTCATGAATGTCATGATTTAATATCATGGTCCTGCTGCTCTTGCGGTGGTTTCATTTACATGTGTCACAGAACGAGCGCTAAAAAAAAGAGCGCGCCGCCAAATCCTTGCGACAACGGGCGGGAGAAACGCCGCGAGGTAAAAAGAAAAAAAAAGAAAGCAAACATCCAAGGCTCCCGGGCGCGCGCCCTCCCCGCAGAAGCACGGCTTCGCAGACGAACCTCCTCACCCCACATCGGCGGCCCAGCAAGGCCGCGATTTTTCTAGAACGAAGGAGGCGTGGTCATACCGAGTTGA
Source organism: Rhipicephalus annulatus (assembly GCA_013436015.1). Classification (NCBI taxonomy): domain Eukaryota; kingdom Metazoa; phylum Arthropoda; class Arachnida; order Ixodida; family Ixodidae; genus Rhipicephalus; species Rhipicephalus annulatus. The sequence continues at coordinate 105,448 of WOVY01004571.1, read as the reverse complement.
CTCACCGGCCGGAGAGGGCATTCCAACCGTCTCGCCCTCTTCCCAGCCTTCGCTGCGCATCGCGCCGACGAAATGAGGAGAACGTTCTGGAAGGTGGCGCGGAAGGTATTTAATCGAGCGGCCGAGACGAGAAATCAGGAGAAGACGGAAAGTTAGCGCCGGAGCGCGTAGGGATTCCGCCGTGGAGTCGGCGAAGGTGCTGTCCGTAGTGACAGAGCAGGAGATGAAGAGGAGTTCCACCTGTGGGTGAAGGCTCGAGCTACAGGCAAGAGCGTGTGTTTACCGCTATCGAGGTAAGACGCGGGCAACAGCTGCGTGTGTGAAGCCGACGGATTTCCGGCGAAGAAGTTTGAAGCTTGGAGAGTGGCCAATGGAAGACGCGAGGTTTCCTGGAAGAGAAACTTCGGGACAGCGGAACGGCAACAACGCTGGACTTTGAGTGAGTGATTCTCGGAAGAGTATCATCCAGACTTTTGTTCCAAGAACTTTGGACTGGATATGTTTTCTATCTCTTTAGTCTTTAAGTGTCTTGGTTGTTCAATGCATGTGACTGCATTGTAGTGCGTATCGTTGTCTGTGTCCGTTGTTTTGAGTGTGGCTGATTGTACCGTGTAGTACGTTGTTTGATTGGTGACGTATTGTATGTAACTATTGTAGAGTGTGCATTTTTGTGTATTGTTTTCGATCTGCCATTATTGAGAATATAATTTGTTTGTTTATCAACTCTCGGCTCTGACTTGTTCTTTGGGCCACAGCCGGCGTCCGCTGGCGCGCCAAAAAGGACCACTTCTAAATTGTCCACGCTTTCGTGGTGCGGTTCGGGGGGCCGATACTTCGGCTCTTGGAATTAGCCCGGCGATTGCCTCCCTAATTAACGGGACCGGTGTGACAATTAATCTGGCATCCGCGAAACAGGACCTTTTGGTGCACAGTGTGTCCAAAGTAGTGAGAAAGAGCCTCGAGTTGTTGATAGTGCTATCGGAAGGATTTTGTGTGTTGTTCAGTGTTCTCGTTAACGAGTGCAGGGGAGTGCTCCGATAGACTGATCTAGGCAGATACTTTTTGCACGCGGCAAGGTTTTATTTGCGAGTTGCGAGACACAATGGATCTCGAAAAGTTAGTTGCGCTTGGTGAGAAGATGGGTCTTTCTGGCGCCGAACTACGGAAATGGGTAAGCCAGAAGGAGAAAGAGGCGGTGGAGAGAGAAAGATTGGCGGCGGAGAGAGCCAAGGAAGAAAAAGCCGCTGAGTTAGAACGAGAGAGGTTGGCAGCTGAGAGGGCCAAGGAAGAAAAAGCAGCTGAGTTGGAACGAGAGAGGTTGGCAGCTGAGAGAGCGAAGGAAGAAAGAGAGCTACAATTGAAGTTGGAGCTGGAGAAAGAAAGACTGGCAGCTGAGAGGGCGAAAGAAGAAAGAGAGGAAAGGGAACGGCAGTGACAGCACGAGATGGAACTCGAGCGGCTCCGTTTGCAACAGCGAAGTGAAACTCCCGTCCAAGCTAGAGTTGAAAGCAGCGAACGAGAGGACCACGGCTTCCGCTTGAACCCAAACAAGGTGCTCGTAGCGTTTGATGAAAGGAAGGATGACCTTGACGCGTACCTTCACCGATTTGAGACGATTGCGAAGAGCCAGAATTGGCCGGAACATCAATGGGCAACTGCTTTGAGTACTTGCTTGAGTGGTGAAGCGCTCAGTGTGTACGGTAGGCTGACGCCGACCGATGCAGCCAACTATGCAAAGGTGAAAGCTGCTTTGCTGAAGCGATTTAGATTTACCGTGGAAGGATTCCGGGACAGATTTCGGCAGAAAGCCAGCTGATGGTGAGACGGCTACGCAGTATGCCGCCCGACTTTGCCATTATTTCGACAGATGGTTTGAACTTTCAGGGACAGCACAGGAGTACGATGAGCTTAGAGAGCTGCTAATTAGAGAACAATTTCTTACTTGTTGCCACCCAAGCCTGTCACTGTACTTAAAAGAGAGGAAGGCTGACTCACTTGAAGACATGCTTGAATTGGCTGATCAATTCTTGGAAGCGCAAGGTGGCACTAATTTGGCCAAGGTAAAGAAGGAGTGTCCCGATGATTCGAAGAAATTGGCTCCCGAAGAAAAGAAGCGTGCACCAGAGAACATTCAGCGATGTTTTCTGTGCAACCGAGTGGGTCATCGCGCGAAAACTGTCGAACGATCTTTACGAGCCCTACGGCTGTAAAATGTTTTAAGTGTGGTCAGACTGGGCACAAAGCAGATGCATGTCGAAACGGAGCGAGTCAAACTCACCAGGTATCCTGTGTGCAAGCAGCACCGAAATCCGATAATAATGCCGTCACCGACGGATTCGTAGAATTGAAAAATGGGGAGAAAATTCCTATTGTGGGTGCTGTAATGTCAAAACAGCCAACCGGTGTTACGCAAGGAATGCCAGCGCTGCCTGGAAAAGTTGCGGACAAAAAGATTACGGTGTTAAGAGATACCGGCAGCTCCACTGTTATCGTGAGGAGAAATTTGGTACGGGAAAGTGAGTTGACAGGCAGAACGAAACCGGTTTGCCTAATTGATCGTACAGTTCGGATGCTTCCCGAAGCAGAAATTGAAGTTGAAACCCCGTACTTCAGCGGGAAAGTTACCGCTATATGTATGACGACCCCCCTTTACGACCTTGTCATCGGAAACATCGTCGGGGCGCGAGGGCCGAATGATCCAGAATGTTTGGGAGAAGACCCGAAGATAGAGCCCTCGCCAACACAGCGGCCGCGAGATACAGTGGAGGAGCATCCCGTGACGGATCTCACTAGAGCCCAAGGTGAAACCGCGGCGCAAGAGACAGCGAAGGAGAAGACGATCGTGTCGAATAAGTTCACGGGCCGAGCAACTGGACTTACGTCGGCACGGCCTCAACCGACCGACAGTGTAAAGGAGACGGAGTTGGCCAGCCGGGCAAAATGTAGAGGTATGATCAAGCGGGTAAATAAACAGACAGGACCCGTCGAATGTAATGACGCGTTAACAGTGTCGGAAGAGACAGCGAGGGCTGAGACGACGCCTCAGATATCGTCGTTGGAAAGGGCTCGCCGAAAAAGAACGTGGAAACACAAGAGGAGATCGAGCGAGCACCGCAAAAAGGGGCGCAAGCGCTGCTCGAAGTACTCAGGATAAGTGCTGAGGTCGAATCAGAATGTGTTGGGCAGTGCTGAGTGCCATACGTTGTGTTAATGTTGTGTTATCCTGTGTCACAAGTGTCGAAGTGTTGTGCTGTGATGTGATGTATAGTATTGTACCATTGTTGTAATAAGAGAACTTTGTACATTTGTATTGTTGGGAATGTGTGGTGGAGTGTTGTACTCATGTGCTTGTGGTTGTGTTTTCACGTGTTGTGTAATTGAATTACAATGTACAATCGTATTAAGTGATCTATTGTGAATGTGAAGTGTCATGAGCGACTGATGGTGTTACAGTCTGTCAGAGTGTGTGGTGACTGTTCGCGCTCGTTTGTGTGGTTTGAATATTATGAGATAATATTCTTAAAGTGGGGGGCAGTGTCACAGAACGAGCGCTAAAAAAAGAGCGCGCCGCCAAATCCTTGCGACAACGGGCGGGAGAAACGCCGCGAGGTAAAAAGAAAAAAAAAGAAAGCAAACATCCAAGGCTCCCGGGCGCGCGCCCTCCCCGCAGAAGCACGGCTTCGCAGACGAACCTCCTCACCCCACATCGGCGGCCCAGCAAGGCCGCGATTTTTCTAGAACGAAGGAGGCGTGGTCATACCGAGTTGACTCACCGGCCGGAGAGGGCATTCCAACCGTCTCGCCCTCTTCCCAGCCTTCGCTGCGCATCGCGCCGACGAAATGAGGAGAACGTTCTGGAAGGTAGCGCGGAAGGTATTTAATCGAGCGGCCGAGACGAGAAATCAGGAGAAGACGGAAAGTTAGCGCCGGAGCGCGTAGGGATTCCGCCGTGGAGTCGGCGAAGGTGCTGTCCATAGTGACAGAGCAGGAGATGAAGAGGAGTTCCACCTGTGGGTGAAGGCTCGAGCTACAGGCAAGAGCGTGTGTTTACCGCTATCGAGGGAAGACGCGGGCAACAGCTGCGTGTGTGAAGCCGACGGATTTCCGGCGAAGAAGTTTGAAGCTTGGAGAGTGGCCAATGGAAGACGCGAGGTTTCCTGGAAGAGAAACTTCGGGACAGCGGAACGGCAACAACGCTGGACTTTGAGTGAGTGATTCTCGGAAGAGTATCATCCAGACTTTTGTTCCAAGAACTTTGGACTGGATAGGTTTTCTATCTCTTTAGTCTTTAAGTGTCTTGGTTGTTCAATGCATGCGACTGCATTGTAGTGCGTATCGTTGTCTGTGTCCGTTGTTTTGAGTGTGGCTGATTGTACCGTGTAGTACGTTGTTTGATTGGTGACGTATTGTATGTAACTATTGTGGAGTGTGCATTTTTGTGTATTGTTTTCGATCTGCCATTATTGAGAATATAATTTGTTTGTTTATCAACTCTCGGCTCTGACTTGTTCTTTGGGCCACAGCCGGCGTCCGCTGGCGCGCCAAAAAGGACCACTTCTAAATTGTCCACGCTTTCGTGGTGCGGTTCGGTGGGCCGATACTTCGGCTCTTGGAATTAGCCCGGCGATTGCCTCCCAAATTAACGGGACGGGTGTGACAACATGATATGTTGAAAAACTGGTATGGTATGACATGACTGCATAACGAACAAAAATGACAGACCCTAACGTGGAAATCATGACATGAATGTCATGATTTTCATGTTATGACTAGTCATGAGTTCGCGCAACGCTCATGGTGCGCTCGCGCCCGTTTCGGTAGCGTCCCATTTACCAATTTTGGTATTACGGGACGTGAATGGATGACGAAGGTATGGGACTGGTGCAAACATGATAATCATGAGATGCGTGTCATGTAACAATATGACTACATGCTACGCTTATGACGCATTCGTGGCCGTTTGGCTAGCTTCACATGTACCAAATTTGGTATTACGTGACGCGAGCGGACGATATGGGTAAAGGACACGTCCAAACATGATAATCATGACACGCGTGTCATGTAACACCATGTATAAACGCCACACACACGATCCACTGCAGCTGTTTTGCTAGCTTCACATATGCCAAATTTGGTATTACGTCACGTGAATGGATGACGAAGGTATACATGTGACTGGTGCAAACATGATAATCATGAGGTGTGTGTCATGTACCAACATGACTACAAGCCACACTCAAGGCAACAATACAGTTCGACGTAACCCGCCGCGCACGCCAGCGATGCCACCCGCCGCATACCTGCAGGTGCGTGCGACTTTGCGTTGCTTTGACGCATGCGCGTATGAGCGCCCCCGGTGTCCCTCCATCCAATGCCTCCTTTAGAAAGATGCCTGAGGAATGGCTCGCGCTCCCAGACGAGTTGGCCTGCCTTCAGTTTTAAACAAGCTCCGCGCGGTGGCGCTCGCGACCGACACTATTATACAGGCTGGCGATGCAGATTATAAGAGAAAGACTGCAGGCATGGATAGAGGATGAGGGTGTGCTGGGGGAACTGCAGAATGGGTTTCGGAAACACAGGAGGTTGGAAGACAATCTGTTCTCACTGACGCAGTGCATCGAAATAGCAGAAAAGGAACACAGGCCCCTGCGGCTAGCATTTTTGGATATCAAGGAAGCGTACGATAGCGTGGTTCAAGACGAATTGTGGGGAATACTGGAGACACTAGGCGTGGAACATGTAGTCACTAATCTTTTAAAGGATATCTATAAAGGTAACAAGGTAGTTATAAAGTGGGAAAAACAGGTATCCAAGCCTGCAGAGGTAAAACGGGGGCTTAGGCAGGGGTGTCCCCTGTCACCCTTATTATTAATGGTGTACCTACAAGGATTAGAGGCCAAATTAGAGGGAAGTGAACTGGGCTTCAACCTCTCTTTAGTCAAACAAGGAAAACTCATTAATCAGGCACTACCAGCATTAATGTTCGCAGATGATATAGTGCTAATGACCAACAACAAGGAAGATTTGCAGAGATTGATGGACATCTGCGGTAATGAGGGAGCTAGGTTAGATTTTAGATTCAGTAAGGAAAAACCAGCAGTCATGATTTTCAATGACAACGAATGTAGTGAGCTTAGTATACAGGAGGTCATGCTAGAGATAACAGATAAATACAAATATCTGGGCATATGGATAAGCAATGGGACCGAGTACCTGAGGGAACACGAAATATATGTGACGACTAAAGGTATCAGGAATGCAGCTGTGATGAAAAATAGGGCACTGTGGAATTACAATAGGTATAATGTTGTGAGAGGAATATGGAAAGGGGTCATGGTTCCTGGGCTGACGTTCGGCAATGCGGTCTTGTGCATGAGATCAGAAGTTCAAGCAAGATTTGAAATTAAGCAACGTGGAGTAGGTAGGCTTGCTTTAGGAGCTCACGGGAATACACCAAATCAGGGAGTACAAGGTGATATGGGATGGACATCATTTGAGGGCAGGGAAGCTAGCAGCAAGATAAAGTTTGAGAAGCGATTGAGAGAAATGGGGGAGGAGCGTTGGGCTAGGAAAGGTTTTCAGCTACTTGTACATGAAGAATGTCGATACAAAATGGAGGAAGCGAACCAGGAAATTGACTGGTAAATATTTAGAAAACAGCAGGTGGACAAACCAAAAAGAACGATCGGTTAAGAAGAAAGTGAAGGAAACGGAGACTTACATGTAAAGAATGGGCATGATTAAGAAGTCCGCACTAGAGATCTATCGAAAATTTAAGCAGGAAATTGCCAAGGAAAGGATCTATGATAATACTCGGGGTAGTTCTCTACTGTTTGAGGCCAGGACGGGAGTACTGCGAACCAAGACATGTCGGGCCAAATACGAAGGGGTAGACACAGTATGCAGCGCGTGTGGAGAGGAGGAAGAAACTGCCGAACACTTGATAATGTTCCGTAAAGGGCTTCACCTTATAGTTCAGGATGATGGCGCAGAGTTTTTCAAAGCACTGCGGTTTAGGGACCGGGAGGGCAAAATAGACTTTAAGCGGGTAGACTTAACTAGAAGGAGGTTATCTGATTAGTGGTTAAAGTCAAGGCACGAGTGAAAATTAAACCCTTCACTGCAAAGTACGAATCCTCAAACTCACTTTTTAAAGAAAAAAAATAAATCTAGTTTTTGGTTCATTAAGTATTACGGCTTGGTGGCGCTAGCCACCACCCGATCTAAAGGGTACAGCCATATCCATCCATCCATTCATCCATCCATCCGTCCATCCATCCGTCCGTCCGTCCGTCCGTCCGTCCACCCATCCATCCATCCATCCATCCGTCCGTCCGCCCGTCCATCCGTCCGTCCGTCCGTCCGTCCGTCTGTCCGTCCATCCGTCCGTCCATCCATCCGTCCGTCCGTCCGTCCGTCCGTCCATCCATCCATCCATCCATCCATCCGTCCGTCCGTCCGTCCGTCCATCTATCGCTGAACTCCTGTAGACGGAGCGCGCGGCGCCCGAAAAACAGTGGCGCAACTCTGTTACCTAAAGGTAGCATATACAGTAACTCTACCCGAGATCGAGCGGAATCGCCGCCTGGTGGCCACTGGCTGAAGCGCGCCTATAGTGTATTGCACGGTTAGCGCGGCTAGAGTGGCCTAGACTAGCCCGGCCGGAGTGCACGGCTGTGTTCCAATACTCACCGTAGACGGCTGTATAGACAGCTAAATGGATGGCGGCCATCTTAAGTCCCATTCTAATTCTCACGTAGCCGGCAAAGCAGACAGATCCGAGAAGACCAAATCGTAGACAAATACGATGCAGACACGGAGGAAGCAAAGGTGATGCAGGCTATTTTGCTGTCTAAACAAGACGGTGGCTCAGCGAATCGCTCAGATAAATCAAATCTCGCCAGAATGGTCGTCTGCACACAAGCAGACGCTTTCCCAGACGCTCAATGTGACGGTAACATTGATTTGTTTTTGATTTCAACATGAAATAAGCCAGAAATGACAACTGTTACGTTTGTTTCTTTTAGCTTTTTCTTTTCGACGCGAGGTGGCGCATCGTCGCGTACTCTACTACCCATACTAAACTTTCCCAAGTCCCACATTACAAGTATCTTGGCTTATGTATCACAGATAACCTCCATTGGACGAAACAAATTAATACAGTAACTAACACTGGAATGCGTAAACTGTTCTTCTTCAGAAGAGCATTGAAACTCTCAACCCCCTCCGTCCGCCTTCTGGCTTATAAAACAATAGTTATACCGACTCTAGATTATGCTTCCATTATATGCGACCCTTTTAACAAAACTAATATCAACAAGCTAGAAAGAGTACAAAAAAAGGCCATTCGTTTTATTTATAACAGCATCGGGCGCACTTCAATTACGGAACTTTCAACTCGAGCTAATTTACGAACACTAACAGAAAGAAACCGCTTATATAGACTAAAATTTCTATATCAACTAATAAAGGGACATTACTTGATAGACATTTCTGAAGTTCTTTCATTTTCGTCCGGTTATGCAACTCGACAAAGGCATGAGCGCACATGCAACCCGTAACACCCTATGCGACCCGTAACAACTGCTTTAAATATTCATTCTTTCCACGAACTATAAACGACTAGAACAAACTAACCAACACCGAAGTTTTACAGCGTCCCTTAACATTGTTTTCTTCTAGCCTCAATAACAGTGTTTAATATAGCATGCCAATTAAGCTCTGTCCCCATAAACGTTCGAATGTTTGCATATTTGGGTTGCTTTGTGCGTACTTTTGTTTCTGTGTGTTTTTATCTTCCTGTTTTGAAAATTTGTTCGTCTTCATATTGAGCATTCGTGTAATTCATGTAATCCACTCTGCGAAAATCCCGGGACTGCAGTATTCATAAATAAATAATAAATCAATAAAAGCTGTCTAAACGTGTTCCAATTATAGGACAGAATGGGCCCGCGGTGCGGTCTTCTAAGCAGTCTGCGCAGACTGTCTACGTGCTGTCTAAGAATTGGAACACAGCCCACGCGGGAGAGTGCGCGTGCCCAACACCACCAGTCTAGATGGTGTTGGCGTGCCACTCGTCCTAGAGTTAGTGTATATGCTCATACCTGAAAATAAGGTATTCTATACCTAAAGTATAGCATATATCTAGCTCGTCCGGTCATGAGTCTGGATTGCTCCCTGCGTCGTCTGCCACCTAAAATACCCATGTCACACTAAACATCTACATGCCATTCGATTGGAATGGCATTCGAATCTAATGACATTATGCGGCTGCTGCGTAGTGATGTATAATGTCATTAGAATGGAATGACTTAGTGTCACAGAACGAGCGCTAAAAATGAGCGCGCCGCCAAATTCTTGCGACAACGGGCGGGAGAAACGCCGCGAGGTCAAAAGAAAAAAAAAGAAAACAAACATCCAAGGCTCCCCGGGCGCGCGCTCTCCCCGCAGAAGCATGACTTCGCAGACGAACCTCCTCACCCCACATCGGCGGCCCAGCAAGCCCGCGATTTTTCTAGAAGGAACGGGGCGTGGTCAGACCGAGTTGAATCATCCTCCGGGGAGGGCAGTCGAACCGTCTCGCGCCTCTCCCCAGCTTTCGCTGCGTATCGCGCCGACGAAATGACGAGAACCGTCTGGAATGTCGCGCGCAAGGTATTTAACCGAGCAGCCGAGATGAAAGATCAGGAGGAGACGGAAGTTAACGCCAGAGCGCGTAGGGATTCCGCCGTGTAGTCGGCGAAGGTTTTGGTCCGTAGGGACGAAGCCGGAGATGAAGAGGATTTCCACCTGCGGGGTGAAGGCTCGGGCTACAGGCAAGAGCGTGTGTTTACCGCTATCGAGCGAAGACGCGTGGCAACAGCTGCGGGTGTGAAGCCGACGTGTTCCGGCGAAGAAGTTGAAGTTTGAAGAGTGGCCAATTGAAGACGGGAGGTTTCCTGGAAGAGAAACTTCGAGGGCTGCGGAACGACAACAACGCTGGACTTTGAGTGAGTGATTCTCGGAAGAGTATCATCTAGACTTTGGTTCCAAGAATTTTGGACTGAATAGGTTTTCTACCTCTCTAGTCTTTAAGTGTCTTGGTTGTTCAATGCATGCGACTGCATTGTAGTGCGTATTGTTGTCCGTGTCCGTTGTTCCAAGTGTGGCTGATTGTACTGTGTAGTACGTTGATTGATTGGTTTGATTGGTGACATATTGTATGCAACTATTGTGGAGTGTGCATTTTTGTGTATTGTTTTCGATCTGCCATTATTGAGAATATAATTTGTTTGTTTATCAACTCTCGGCTCTGACTTGTTCTTTGGGCCACAGCCGGCGTCCGCTGGCGCACCAAAAAGGACCACTTCTAAATTGTCCACGCTTTCGTGGTGCGGTTCGGGGGGCCGATGCTTCGGCTCTTGGAATTAGCGCGGCGATCGCCTCCCTATTTAACGGGACCGGTGTGACACTTAGGCAATCGAATGAGTTCGAGAAACACATTCGCCGTCGCAGTCGAACCGAATGTGTACTCTCAATTCCAGGGACTATACACTGAAAAGATGGCATTCGGCATTCTTATTTTGGCCCGCATTCATGGAAACACCCAATTAGCGTTGTTTTCCCAGAAATCTCTCAATTTCACGAGGCGAGTTGTACAAAAGGCTGTCGCAAAATGTTTTTACTCTATCACCTTATAGTGGCGTCTGGCGGCCATAATGTAAACAAGCAGAAGCTTGGGTGCACGTTTGTGCGTATCTCCAGCAATGACATCAAGGGAGCATTCTTTCCTTTTTTTATCTTTCTATCAAGTATCCCCTTCTGGTTTACGCATATATTTCGCACCGCCAATTACAAAGCAACTAAATTCACCACTTGCTGCGCCGCTTGTCGTCATCGTTCAGCGGCTCATGCATGTCAGCCGGGTTTGTGTTCATTCTATCGGCTGCGGCTATACCGGCTAAGCGGATTGTCTGGGTTTGGGGTGGTTATATATTTTGCGATATAAAATTTTAGGCACCTTTATTTAGCGATGCGACTTCCCACAGGTCATTTAAAATAAATAACTTCACTTTTATACCACTCTATAGTTTCCGTCCAGAACTTCCTCGGCCATTTTTTTTCTGAATTATCGAGATTGATTTCATAAACGAACGGTATCACTTTTTCCTGAGTAGCACCCGGCACGGATCGAATGGCGTTCCTTCTGTTAACAATAGTGCAAGTTTAACTGCTTGTACATTTGCCTAACATGATCTGCAATAAAACCATTTTGGGCACTTGCCGAGATTGCTGTGCGTCGTGCCCTCCATTCACCTGGATCATGTGGGCATAGGCGCCGCTTTTTAGTTGAAGTACCTCGTAATGTGCACTTGGCGTCGTCTTATAGACATAAGGAGTGTTAAATATTATGCAAATGCAGATTTATACAAATTTTTGCATTGCGGTATGTGTATAACTGCGGCGCTATTGGTGGTCGGTCATTTGTCGAGCATTAATTGTGCATGAGATAACCTTTTACTTTACGGTCCTGGTCCCACTACAGCGAAATATTTATCTTTAGTAAATTCTGACACTTATGCATTTGAAATATTCCTTAAAGAGAACAGAAAATAGACTGATACGGAGGGGATTAAGCTCGAGTCACCCTGTGCATATATACTTCAACATTGGGCTAAATCTGCATACACACACCCGGTGTGCTTAGATTTGTGTTCGCGTTAAAAAGTCCCGATGGCCAAACTTAATCCAGACGGTACGCCCCGCATTTCTGTCGTATAATTTCACAGAAACGTATTTTTTTCTACGATACTTTAAGCGCTTTTGAAGCGTTGTTTATAGACTGGCGGAAAAAGCGCGAATTATTCGCTCGTAAAAAAAAAAATCTTTTGTCCGATCAAAGAACTGAACGAAACTTTGTTGCATCACTGTCATGCAGATAATCAATATGCTGAACTGGTATCTTTTTATGATGCCATCCGAGTAATGACAAGCGCGCCAGAATGCCGTCAGTCGCGTAGCTTTCCAGAAGAAACGTACATTTCATGAACAACTGTATAAGAAAAATGCGGATGCGTAATCGCGGTTATCTTATCTCATAAACCAAGATTACGGCATTTTTGTCTTTCTTTCTTTCTTTCTTTCTTTCTTTCTTTCTTTCTTTCTTTCTTTCTCTCTTTCTTTCGTATAACACCAGCACGCATGAATGAAATAATGAAGTCAGTCGCACTATATATACAGCAGTGCATATAGGCGGGACTCGATCTCAAGACTTACCAGTAAAAATACAAGAAACGTGACATAAAGAGCGAACACTCGCTTCCGTGGCAGATTGCGCTTCTCTCACGAGTAATAATAACGTTCGGCGAGCTTCGTGCATCCATTCGGCAACGGACGGCATGTACATTACAAGTAAGGTTGCAGCCAACGCATTTTTTTCGCCAACAATCGTCTCACAAAAAAGCGCCGCTGTATACATATACGTATACAGATCCGCTTGCGCCCCGCGGCCACCTATAGCGCGGTGATGGCGCTGCCATGTAAGGCCATCTAGAGTTACTGTATATGCTACCTAAAGGTAGCATATACAGTAACTTTAAGGCCATCTAGCGCGTGAACGGCACCCAAAACTGTGACGCAATTCCACACTGCTTGCATCATCTGCTCGCGTTCTTGAATGTCGTTGCCGTCATTGTCATCATTGCCCTTTCCTGGCAAGGACTTCCTTGAGGCTTGAACATGTACGTTCGCCGTGGTCATGCGTCTCGCGAGCAGCCGCTGCCGATCACTGGCCTGCTAACGCGAGAACGGCAGAAACACTATGACGTCATGATTTAGCTTTAAGTTTGGCGGGTCACCTGGAGGTCGTTTTGTACGATGTCAATGTCCCGAGGAGCGCTCTTGTAGACCACACACGCGAACTTGGAAATTCACGGAAGTTACCTTCCAAGCTGCATTAGCTGTGCAAACTTTTTTTTTATAGATGATGTATGCCTGTTCAATTTTCGTCACGAAAATTGATTCCAAACACTATTTCAGGCACGAAATTATATACGTGTCGGTGTCGGTACCGCATGCATCCGTAAAATAGTCTCTCTCTCTCGCTTATATATATATATATATATATATATATATATATATATATATATATATATATATATATATATATATATATATATATATATATATATAACAGTTTCGGCTGGTCACCAGCCGAAACTGTTAGGATTAAATAAATATTTTATTGTTTTGTTTCCTATACTGCACTATTCTCGAAGTTTATAACTTTTATTACTGTAGCCGGAAGAAACTCTGATCCTCTATTTCATATATATATATATATATATATATATATATATATATATATATATATATATATATATATATATATATATATATATATATATATATATATATATATATATAACGTAACAAACTAGCTCGTGTGCGCAATGATTCTAGTGCTCCCTAACGTTTCGCGTACGCGCGAGCGGGTTTGTCACGTGGTATTTTTTTGTATTTCGCGGGCATATTCAATTAGCAGAAAAACACTAATACCTAACAGATATAAAGTTTAAGACTATCTTATCGGATGTTTTGCAAACCAATCTACAACTTTTTCATGGATATGTTTATCTGTCTTCATTTCTTTAAAAGTCAGTTAATTAAACATATCTAATTGAACAATATTTTATAACACAAAAAATAGTCTGACTAACTCCAGGCAACGGTGAGCAACATGCGTTTGGTCGCGTCGTAATTACGCGTTCCGGCATATTTTTAAACTCTGACTCAAGTTACGTTGAACGCCCTGTATACGATGTAACAAGTATACCATGCAAGCGAGAACACACAAGATGAGGATACAGCTGCCTTGCCTTAAATTTTAAGTGCCAGACGCTCCCAAAAGAGCCGATTTGGCGCAAATTAGTCGACAGGTAACAGATCAGGGAGTTGCGCTTGCGGAAACGTTTGCAAGAAGTTAAACGGCGGTCTGCATGACGCAGCCGAGCGAGACGGTGTACGACATTCGCACAAAGACGAAATGCATCTTCACGTTTAAGACGAAAAGCGCGTTCGTTCAACTCGTGCACATTTCAATTAAATTGTACATAAGTGACATTCCCTCTCTCTCTCTCTCTCAAAGGGAAAGGTGCGAGCTGATGGCGGCGCGGATGAATCCATGCGCAAGCCCGCTCACTGACTCTCAGTGACGCTTATTGATTGATTGATATGTAAGGTTTAACGTCCCAAAACCACTATATGATTATGAGAGACGCCGTAGTGGAGGGCTCCGGAAATTTAGACCACCTGGGGTTCTTTATCGTGCACCCAAATCTGAGCACACGGGCCTACAACATTTCCGCTTCCATCGGAAATGCAGCCGCCGCAGCCGGGATTCGAACCCGCGCCCTGCGGGTCAGCAGCCGAGTACCTTAGCCACTAGACCACCGCGGCGGGGCAGTGTATGGTTCACCATGTGCAGACTCAGCGTTGCTAGCAATTTTATGTTGAAGCATGCACCGGCTCCTCTGCAACGGAGCTGCTCCCTGCGCTCACGTTTTTCACATTTGATAGCAACCTCGCAAGTTCCGCAATATGCTATCTACTGGTGAGAAGGAGAAATGCAATTATATATATATAATTTTGCTTATCTGGAGCACTGTATGCAGTGCCAAAAATCAATAATAATGTCGATGGCGGGTAATGTATACAGCACCCGATATCGGTAATGTCAATATAGCGCTGGCCATGCCGCATTAAAGTACGAATGACATTTAGGTGCATTGCAGAATGCACCAGAATACAAGCTTTTATACAGAGCTGGCATACTTTCGGGCTTGTAAAACCTCGACGAACGGAGACATCTCTCTATACTTTTGAAGGGAAACGTTGCCCGACAATTCAATGGGTTCTGCCGGACACTGAAGCGATTTCACGTCCGGGGTGCTATCCTATAGACGCCTGCGAATTCCACGATATTGTCCGATTCCCGAACGTGCATTTTAAGTCAATCATAGAGGTCTCACATATCTCTAGGCAAATCATCATTAGGTGACAACTATAGGTGAACCATACAGTTTCCAAATAGAACCGCGGATACCACATACGCTCGTCATCGAGGCGCGGCTGCATGCAGTGTCTTCGGCGCAGTTTGCGAAGCGTCCAACCAGCGCTGTAAAACGCATGCACATGTTTTACAAAGCTGATGGGGAGCGTCGTAAGCTGCATGCAACTTCACAGCTACCATGTTATAGCGATCGGGATTCTTGTACACTATATATACTGTGAAAGCTCCGTATACAACAGGAGTTGCTTCTTGAGATCAAGCTATAAGTTTTAATGCGATGACATTCATATGGATACTCCAGGTTCATTTTTGTCGTTGCTGCGTGATGTTCCGTACAAAGTTCAAATCATTATCACCGCCCTGCACGTCTTATGTGCGAGTGAAAGCTTCGAATGCTGCGGACGACATCGGCTCAAAATGAGAAGCATCGCGCCAGCCATTCGCGCGATAAGAGGGAGTCGCGAAGGGACAGGAACTGCGTCCATCAGCCATACTCGGTCGCGCGTGCCTTCTCTTAACAGGTATCAGCAGATGAATCGTATATTTTTGCGTGTCACTCGTATATCGCAAAGCAAAAACGAGCCTTTGATCAATTAGCCACCCCTTCTTCCGATTTTTTTTTTCATTGACAGCCAAGGTTTCGTTCCACCACACTTGATAGTATGCGGGGGATGATTGGTCAGCTGCCACCTCACAAAATGACCATGTAACAGAGCTGAAAATAAAATAAACATTTCACATTCGCCGCCATGGAGCAGAGCAGCTCTGGCTAACACTCCCTGGTTTACGTGCACAGAAATGCCCAATAAAACAGACGAAAGAGAGAGAGGAAAAATTAACTTTATTAAAGGTCCTGAAGGGGATTTGGCACCCCTTACGGGGGCCAGCCCGGTGGCTCCGCCCATGTGGGGACTGGGAGTCGGAGCTCGCCAGCCACTTTTTGGGCCTTCTGGACGGCCTGGTGTTGATGGGCCCTGTCGGGGCTCCTGAGGTGGTTGATCCAGTCGTCCTCGGTGGAAGGGGACCCGGAGCTAGCGTTTAGCACGGGACACTGCCACAGCATGTGACTTAAATCCCACCTTGAATTTTGGCATTTGGGGGATTGTGGCCTTATATCTGGGAGGTATTTGCTGCAGATATAGGGGCTGGGGTAACTGTGCGTGTGCAGCAGTCGAAGCTGCAATTGTTGTGCTTTATTTAGTGCTGAGTGAGGTGAGGGGAATTCCTTTCTAAATAACCTATAGTGCGAGCAAATTTCGTGATATGATAGGAGTGGCTCCCGGTGGGACGAAAGAACAACGGCCGCTGTTTACTCAATTGGCAGAGCATCGAACGCCTTATGCGAAGGTTGTAAGTTCAGTCCCTATATACAAGCGGCAATTTTCGGGCACTAACTTCTTTACATTTATATCATATTTACCACGTTGCAGTCAAAGACTGCAGGTAACGACATTCCTCGGCTTCATTGTCTGTTGGTTTCATTATGCTGTACCTAACAAGTAAAACGAGCCTTTCATTAATTTCCTTTCCTCAGCTAGCCCAAAAACTCATACCTTGCTATTGATGTTCACCTGGCGTACATAAGCGCTGCACAGACATCACGTGCACTTACGTGCATGTGTGGCATCATCGATAATATACGTCGCCCATCCTTTACACCTAAAGCCAGACAATGAAATTCTATATACGCATTTAAATAACTTATAAAACTAGGAAAAGTGGCGTTCGCTTAACTTGTCTATTTATGCGTGATGTACATGTGTTGTTTTTATCTATGCATGTTATGCCAAAAAGCAGTCTTTCAAATAAAAAACGAAAAAAAAACGACGTTATGCTAAAGAGATGTCGCAATATCACCTACGTGCCTATATTCCTTGCACGAACAGCCCGGTGAATATTAGGCGTTCTGATACGCCTTTCCCTTCGTTAGTGGACCCACATTTTTTTTACACGTTGAATGACTGAGACGGAGATGTTGCATAACAGGTACTGCTTTTCCCTCGTCTCTTCTCCCGCTATATTGTACCCTGCTGTTTCCCGCCGATTGACTGCTGAGTTATTGCCGCTGACGATCGGGCTGGCTGGGCCTGCTAATTCTCTGCGCGCTTTTCTTCTCCCCTCGCGCGCGGTCATAAAGTGTTGTCAAATGGGGCTCTTCAACTGCCTCCGCAAGGCGCGGCCACCCCACCACCGACGAGCGGCGTCCTCCCCCCGGGCTCCAATGTGCGCCCGGCAGTGGTGGGGCACCCTACTTATGTGGGCGACCGCGTCGGCAGCAGCGAGCAAAAGGCGCACCTCGACGCTCTTCATAGAAGGCGTGTTCCACACTCCCCGTCCCCCCATCGGAGGAGCAACCGCTAAAAGGAACGGTTATCCCCCCCCCCCCCCCCGTAGGCTTTACTACAACCACGCTACCACCGCCGTTCTTTGTGAGGCGCTCCCCAAACACCCCCGGGGGGGATCCTCTTACCATCGCGACTGCGAATTTTTCTCCGCTCCTGCCCTGCACTATCGAGGCCCCCGGCTCCCTGTGTGACCTCTCGGCATGGCTTTCCCATTCCACTTCGGCCCCGTTGTTTGCGCTAGGCGCATTCAACTACCGAGGACAGCGGCACATCACGCACCCCACCTTCTTCGACAAACCTGCATAACCCCCCGTACACTTTCTCGCCATGCATTCGTCGTTTGGCCAACGCAGCACAAAGCTGCACCACGGTGGAAGCCTACACAAAACGTTAAAAACAGAGAACCATCCCAAGTGTCGATACCTTCCCTCAGATGGCGCCACCAGTAGCGCTGCCTTGCCATTTGAACAAGCGGGTCACGGTTGCGGCTCTCTCCTTCCGTCTGCATTTCCTTGTTTATTTATTTATATCTGTTATCGCCGCTCTTCGCTTGCGTTTGAGTGGCTTTCGCTGCAGCCGATGACGGTTGATATATTATTTTTTCCCCCTTTCTTGCACTCATGATTGGGCACTCGTTCTTTCTTGTGCCTTTATGCAGTCGCCAAGGTAAGGGATAAAAAAACAAAAAAAAGGATTGGTCTCAACGAGCCCTTTAACATTCTTTCATGTACAGTGGTCACTGTAGCTCAGACACGTGTAGAAACGAAACTTCACCCTATGTAATACTCTCGAACGACTATTGCAATGAAACAACGTGAAGAATTTGAACATAACAGTTCATCAGCACACATACACGTGATACACTGACTACTTTTGGCCACAAAACGCTACAACTTCATTATCGTCCCCATCAAGAAGATTGCACGTGATGTCAAAGAGTAATAGTCCTGAAACTATATTTACAGAATAAGTCGGTTGACTCCACCGAAATATGAACGCGGCGGCCGTTTCCTGCACCAGTAACGCTCGTATTGCGCTGGCAACCAGTTTTTTATAGATTAAAATAACAATAGTTTCTCTGCGCAGGTGTTCGCCTCGAAGGCTCAGCGCGAAGCGTCATTAAAATTTCGTCCATACACGTTTTTTATAGAATATCAATGGCTTGACTGAACCGTTTTTTCTTTAAGCCTAACCATTTGGTGAAGCCAAGAAAAGTATGCGCAGGCCAGATTACTTGCAGTTTTCAATTTAAATCTAGTTATTATTAGGTTAAGGGAGGGGAATGATAGTGGATGAAAGAGCAACCCTCCGTGGAGTTCAACAAAACAAAAGCTGTTGAAGCCCGCGGAGGCTCTGTAATAGGCAGCTGAGGCTCCTTGATCGTCGGTCCTGTCTTTTATCATTTGTCCGCATTTTTTTTCCGCGCACTAAATACGTCGATTTGAAAGAAAGTTCGCATTATACACGAACGGAAATTGTGCCTTTTCAAGGATGAGCTTCGGAAGCGTGGATACATTACCTTATTACGTTACAATTAACCTTCTTATTATCTGTATATTTCCGAGTGAACTGCCACCCGCAAAATCGAGAATACCGTATACTCGATTTTAAGGGCACGTAGACGGTCTACGTGCCCTCAATTGTTCTTTGTAATTACACGTGATGTAGTAGTAGTAGTAGTAGTAGTAGTAGTAGTAAGCCATGGGCACCTCCACAGCCGGACTAGAGCAGCGCATTCTTTTGAATTGGGAAGGAAACGTGCGCACGTTTATCATACATAAAAAGATAGTTGTTTCTCATGAATTAACTTACAGAGACGAGTATCGGTGACTTATTCTCTGATAAAATTCGCTTTGAATTTGATGCTTACTAAAAAAAAACTAGTAACAGAAGGACGCGCTTTGAGCACCATCTGACCAGAAAAGGTTACCAGAAAAAGTTAACTCGCTGGGCGTACACCCTCTTTGGTTTTATTCGTCGCTGTCCCTGCGCATCTCTCTCTATATGTATACCTTTAATCCTATCATTTTAACCCCTCCTTACCCCCATCCCTTGTGAGCTATACTGTTGAAGTGTCGCACCAGATGCAGACAGTTACGGGGCTAACTTTTCTCTTCTTTTCCCTTTTATAACCACATCAGCAAGGTTTAGTGAGGGTTGGGAAGCAGTGCCATGAACTAGCGGTGGTGAAAGGTGGAAACTAGACACGAAGCGCCGGCCGTAAGAGAGTCCGACCGTGCCACCCTTCCCTTCGTATATAGCCCTTGGAATGTCCGCTGGGGGGCGGTACTTCTATACGCTGAATATACGATGAAAAAAATGCGAGATGGCGCCACTTGGAGTGTTCAATAGATGGAAGGACGGATCGACAGACGCATGAAAGGAGAGACAGACAGATGCATGGATGGACGGATGTATGGATGGATGAACGCAAGAACGGATGGGAGGTCGCACAGACGGACGCACGGACGGACGGAAGCGCGGACGAACTGACGGAGGCTTCGCCCCACTCATCATCATGCACTCCGTGGATATGCTGTGACTTTTCTTTCCTTTTTTGCAATGCTCGCGCAAGAAAGGTGATCATGCATGTCTAAGCAAAGTAAAGTAGCGAATTAGGCTATACATAGTTGAAACATACTCATCACGTTCAGTGCAAAAAAAAAGCACAAAAACACACGAAAGTGCACGACACAAGCGCTGTCTAACAACTGAAAGTTAATCGAAGAAACGTGTCATGCGTACAGGAAGGCATAAAAAAAATCTTCACAACCCCCACCAAGCATGTAATCCCGTATGCTGTATAGATACGCTATCACAGCATCTGTGAAAGCGATTTAAGGCTGGCTCACGCACCTGTATCTTGCTGTTATAATTTCAAATGCTACAGATTTTTCACGCGTGCGCTGCAGGGTCTCCACGCCTCATCACCACAGCGGTTTTGTTTCACTCAGCTGCGTAGCCGCACGACTGGCAATGGAGGGCAAGGTGCGTAGATGGTGTACCTTTGTGATAGCTATACAATTCTCCCTTGGACGGTGAGGCCTTGTCCCGTTTGCCCAATGCGCGTGTCCCCGCATGACAAAAGGATGTAGTCAACCACCCTTTTGTCAGCACAGCCAACCAGGTCCCGGAAACTCAGTGCTAGTTTCGGTTTCAAAGAACATGCACACTCGTCACCGGGCATTGCTCCGATTGAACGGAGTGAGGTTGATGTGAATGTTCGCATTTATTGGCTTTCACAAATTTTTGCAAATAAAAAAAATTCCATACCCCAGTAAGAAACTTTTCTGTTGTTTTTATGTGTTTTCTATTATTTATTTCGTGAATTTTAAATCAGTTCGAAAAGCGGGATTGATTGATTTGTGGAATTTAAAATCACAAAACTACTTTATGATTATGAGAAACGCCGTAATGGAGGGCTCCGGAAATTTCGACCACCTGGGGTTTTTTATAACGTGCACCCAAATCTGAGTACGCTGGCTACAACATTTCTGCCTCGCCCCGCCGTGGTGGTCTAGTGGCTAAGGTACTCGGCTGCTGACACGCAGGTCGCGGGTTCGAATCCCGGCTGCGGCGGCTGCATTTCCTATGGAGGCGGAAATGTTGTAGGCCCGTGTGTTCAGATTTGGGTGCACGTTAAAGAACCCCAGGTGGTCGAAATTTCCGGAGCCCTCCACTACGGCGTCTCTCATAATCATATGGTGGTTTTGGGACGTTAAACCCGACATATCAATCAAATCAATCAACATTTTCGCCTCCATCGGAAATGCAGCCGCCACAGCCGGGATTTGATCCCGCGACCTGCGGGTCAGCAGCCGACGAAGCGCGGGAAGTGATCGACTTGCCTCCGCTCTTTTTTCGCCCCTCACTCAGCGATATCAAAAGTTGGATCGGGCTCAGTTATCTCGCTCAGTTGGCGTGTCAAATATATATACGGGAGGGATAAAGACGGCAAGCTCTGGCGGGCAGATAACGGATGCCGCAGTGAGCTACTCCGAACAAGTCAGCCATGTCGTCAAAGATGGCTTCATCGGGCAACACATGTTTTCCGCGCCTGTGTGGTGTGCTGACCCGGGATTTCCAGTTCCGCGAAGGTTTTTCAGCGTTCACTAAAGGCACGGGTGAGCTTAAGAATTCGGACCCATTATTTGAGCAGGATTTTGCATGAGTACATATGAGTGAACCCAGTTCTCTGCAAGCCTCACATGGACTGACAGAAGTGCAGTGTCGCTTGACTAACTGGTGAAGACGGCAGCCAAGCTCCTGTGTGAAAAATGCATTGTTGAAAGGCTTGAATTCGAGTTGGCTCGGCTACATATTCTCAGTTTCTTTTACTTTTGGCGTGTAGTTCAAATGATGTCAACTAATTATGGGCTGCTTCCTGCTCATGAAATTCTTGTAGCCATGGTTTCAAAATATGTGTCTTTGCTTTTAATGGTGTCACTCAAATACGCGTGATGTGCTAAATGCTTCTAAAAGTATTACAGAGAATGTAGATGGGGTCAACGTTTTGACAAGTGAACTTTTCTTCGCCAAGGCATGCGCTGTTGCCCTGACTAAGACAAGTAAACTTGCCGAAAAGACATTCTCGAAAAACCTTTGATCGCTTCAAGCCTCTCCTTGCCTCTGAACTTCAGTCTTGTTTGGTACTCAAGCTCCGTAATTACACCGTGCGTGTCGTTCTAACAAACATGACTGAGTCAAATGCGACATGTTTTGATCATTGATAATTTTGGCATTGGTTCCGATCAACGCTTGCTCATAATGTGCGTATGTCAGTTGTTATTTACAGCTGCTTTTACAGATTGACACTTTCACCCTACGTTTGTCTGTGTTTATACAAAACGTGCAATGACTCGTTATCAGATATATCGGCGGCTTGTTTCCCGAGCTTGGTCTTTGCGTCCACTTTACAGCGACTGTTTCACCGCCTGAAACGGGAACAAAAAGAGGGTCTTGGCGCTGCGGACGGTGGCCTCGGATGGGCGAAAAAAGTTCGTCGTTATCCCATACCTACAATATGTGTCGCTCTGTTTGAAGAAGGTGGCCAGTCATTATGACATAAACGTTGTCTTTCGTGCTGTCAAAAAGATAGGAAACGTGTGTGCGAGAGTTGCAACAAAAAAGTGCAGGAGGGGCACGCCACTATCAGCGATGAAGGTTGCTCTATAAGTCACTGTAATCGTTTCACCGACTGTGCGAGTGCAGTGATGTATACTCCATCCTTTTGTCATGCGAGGGCACGTGCGATGGGCAGACGGGACGTTGTCTCAACGTCCGTCTAAGAGAGCACACTATTCCTCCGTATTCTAGAACGTCCCTCCACTCAACGCGTCACCTCTACTTGAGGAAGCCGGTGGGAGCTCCGTCTCTAAGCAGGGAAAGTCACTGGATATCAGCGATAATATGCTGCGGTTCTTGAGTAGCACAGCGTCACTTTCAGCCGAGCAGTGGTACAGTGCTCAACTCTGTCAAGTGAAGGGTGAAAGTCGAGTCGAGGAGTGTTTGTGAATACCTGGGTATATCTCCCTGAAGGGTACGTCATCTGCGCATCTTGCCCTCCATTGCCGGTGGTGCAGCTATGCAGCTGAGTTAAACAAAACCGCTGTGGTGATGAGGCATTGAGACCCGCGCATGCGTGAAATTGCTGAAGCGTTTGAAATTATAACAGCAAGAGACAGGCGCGTCAGCCAGCCTTCAATTGCTCTAACAGATGCTGGGATTTCGTATCTACAGCATACGTGATTGCGTGATTGGTGGGGGTTGCCAAAATTCTTTATGCCTTTCTGTATGCATACATATGACACGTTTCTTCCATTAAACTTTCTGTTGGTAGACAACGCTTGTGTCGTGCACATTCTTGTGTTATTTTTTGTGCTCTGATCGCGATGAGCACGTATAACCAACTAGCCAATTGTCAAGTTTTTGTCATGTATAAAAGGCTCGTTATGCCGATGATCAGATTGCCGGCGGTTGATTATTGTGCTAGGCGCTATCGCCGCTCTCTGTTTGTGACTTCTGGCGACGATATCGCCTAATAAAATGTTTCATGTGTGTAGTTCATGTTCCACACCATCAGCTCCACTTGACAATATGCTAAAAAATTCCCCCCCCCCCCCCCACCGGGAAATATAGGCAGATAGAGACAGCAAACAATGATACACGTGAACGGTATCCAAAGTGTACAGCTGGTGGGTCGCATCTGGATCCAGTCACCTAGTCGCAAGTTTATTTTTGTTTGTTTCCTTTGGTGACACAGGGGTGATCATTCCAAGGAATAAGATGCTAAGGAAGGTGCTCGATGGCTTTGTTACGAAAGGGTTCGATGTCACTTACTCGATGCTGATGAGGTTCTATATGATACAAGACATATATTTACGTTATTTAGAACTGGTTTAGGGAGCCGAAAATCCAAGGTACTTCGTTATTCGAAAAGTCTCTGTCACTGTTTCTTCGGTCATCGAGTCTTCCCGTACCACCTACTTTCTTTAGCCACGCCGTCTGGTCTAACTATATATAGGAGCAGTATGGTCCTATATGCGGTATGCGACACGTGGTGTCGGTCGTGCGTGTAAACAAAGAGCTGACGAACGGAACCCCGCCTTTCTGCCGCGGCTGCTGTAAAACGCGCTGTCTTCCCTGCAGTCGCGCTGCGCTCATCTGCGGCGGTTGATGTTAAATGGGCGGCACGCAATTTCCCGCATTGGTCACGCGACTCACGGCGTTCTCTATTTCATGCAAACAATGTGCCTATTTACCAAACGATTTCAGCCAGTTCTTTCTGAACAGTGCGTGACGCGACTGGTGAAGTGCATCGGCAAGCCTCTGGTGCCAAAGGAGCTGCATAGACTCAACGCCGCCGATGCCAGAATCCAGTGGTGCGCGTCGCCGATGCTCAATCTCTGCTCTCCGAATTCGCTATAGGATCATAATCGTCGGATAATTTTTGTCAATGGGGGAACGGGTTTGTCTGAAGAGCTACTATAACTCCAGCTTCATTTTTTGGTAGTCTATGTACATCGAAAATTAAGTTGGGGAGGGAATGTCGGGACATCCGGACCTTTCTTCCGGGAAAGCAAGTATACATATCAACAAGTTATAGAGCGTGGCAGCAAGGGTATTCGCAATGCCTCTGCACTATATATAGTTGGCACGCTGTGCGATTCAAGATGGCGCCCAGAGGAGGGTCAACCTGTTTGATAGCATAAGAACAGGTATACGTGCCGACGTATGGATCGTTTCGCCGGATCAAGTCGTGAGTTGCGCTGAAATGTAGATGAGATCAATGTACTGTTCGAAATCACGGAAGCTCACCACCCGATTATCTGCTGCGGTGTGAAAGGCTATATTTCAGCTTCGTTACCGTGCATGAGCGACGTTTTTAGCAATCCTGTGTGTACTGCAGAAAGCTGCACGAACTATATAGATTTGACGTATGAACTGAACAGCATCATCCAAGGAAGCACCAAGCCTGCCTGACGGATTTGCCGCAGCAGTAGGCCGAGTCGTGTCACAGTCGCGGCTGCACGGGACCGAATGTTCAACGCGGCGATGGTTTGCAAACACATAACACCGTCGTCATTACTTGCGTTGTCAGGAACACGGAGTTGCTTCTTCAACGGATCGCACTCATTTAACATCCTATTAAGTAGCGCTTGTGTCACAGCCATGCTCAGACGTATAGCCATGCGCAATTAACTGGACTCGCATGTTGTATAGGTTCCATCAGCGTGATCGGAACAAGAATATCGAAAACAATATACACGTATTTTTTAGCAACGTTGCAATTGCGAAAATTTGCTGAACAACAACGCCGTTCGAAATGGGCTGGTGAAGTACAGGGGAAGTTAGCAGAGAGGCGTGATTGTATACTCGGAACTGCGTAAAAAAAGGCGCGGCACGTATCACGCATGAGGCGTGCAAACCCACCCACGGAACTGCGTGTTTCATCGCTCTAACCATGCCACTTCGCTGGTCAAGCTCGAGCGTGTTGGCGGCATGCAGCGCTCCACAATATCTACAGTAATCGGATATTGTTTTTATTTTGACCTCAGTGAAAAATATTCTATAAATAATACAATCAAATGACTTACGAGCGCGAAAGAACGTTAACGCACGAGGGAGATAGCGTGCAACTGGCTCCTCGTGAGTTAGCAACTGATCGTTCATCTCTGTCACTCTCGGTGCTTTGACAACCTTCTATGTCCAGTGTTCTGTGTCCAGTCCTCGTCCTCAAGATTGTTTCTTTCAACGTCACAGCTGAAAGCAGCCAGAGGAATTCCCTCCGCGGAACGGCTTCGACACCACCAACGCTGCATGCGTCACTCACCACGTTTATCCGGGCGCGGGAAACATTTCGCTCAGAAACTTGGCAACAAATGAGTTGCTTGTAGTGTGCTGCCATCTATCGACGAACGTAAAAAACAAGCAGTGCATCGTTGGGCAAGGTTAGGAAGAGCAAATCGCGAGCCTGCGCTATTTCCGCCTACAATGAATGTTATGGGGTTAATGCACTACCAAAGCACTGACGAATGCTACACGCGCCTGAAACAAGGTGAGTTTCAGCAGCTAATGTTATACAATAAGATTTAACTATCCAACGTGGCTGCACAAAATGTCACGAAGCTCAAGTGTTCTTCGCGGGCTACAATCGAAAGCGCGAGTTGCCACGTATTTTCACTAAAACTTTTGTCTCGCAAGAAGGAATCAGATGTATCGTGTTATGGACAGTCCGCTTTATTCACTGATGCACGAAAGATACAAAGTGGTTTCTGTTCGTTTATTGCTCACACGTTCACACTGAGGCTATCGCAGTCAGGCACTGCGCCGTGCTCCCGACCGGGCTGCAGAAATTAGGTGCTTTTCTCCTCTTCTAACTACTACCACCACCACAAGGGAGCGTCTGCTATACTGACCTTCCTTGAGAGGACGCTCCTGAATTCCGCTTGGCGGTGTGACAGTCTATGGGCATTGCGCTGCTGTAAAAGTTGATGATGATGATGAAACATTTATTTATGAAAAAGGGGTTAAAACAAAACAAAAGGGAGGGGAAAATGTCAAGGGTGGTTTCTCCGTTACAGGACACCAGTGGCCGCCGCTGCTCGGAATTTTTCATCCAGTAGACTCCTTTGGGTCTTCAAATCGGGTCGGGCGGTGACGGCCTCCCAAGGCTCCCCCAGCAGCGTGAGTACCCGTATAGTTACCACTGAAGAAACATCGATCAACTCCGAAATCGTGCCAGCAGTAATCGCATTCGTTTTCCCTTTCGATATTGTCGAGACTTCTGCCTATAGGTTCGTACACGCGAACGATCACAACCACGAAAAACGCTTCCGCCCTAGACGAATGACATTAGCCCAGAAAACCAGCTGCTCGACATCTGGGTGCTTTCGCGTGACCACAGTTGCGCGTAGCGGCGGCAAAAAAAAACATAAGGAAAAAAAAAGAGTAACGATGCCGATAATCTAGGCGAAACGAAAGGCGGCCTGATTGAGCTGTGCGCAGACGGCAATCGATCGCCGGACCCGCGAGCAGGAAGCAACGCTCGGCAGCCGTCATCGTGCGGTGCGAGACCAGGCAACGTTGCCATGGTGGCCCCATATCGGGAGCCGTCCAATGGGCGGAAGAGGCGGCGTGCCCGAACGATTGCTTCGTTTTGTTGCGCCTGTATTTTCGCGGTTTCCGCGCGCGCGTGCGTAGCCAGCGCACCCTGCAGCGGGGCGAAACACTCGATCGTGTCGGAGTCGCCTCGGGCGCTCGAAGCACCGTTGTGTGTGCCTTCTGTTTTTATTTTTACGCGCCTCTCGCTTGTAAACGAGCTCTTCGAAGGGAGGGAGAGCTTCGCAGGGGGGCTCTAGAAGACGGGCGCGGGAGTTGGAATTACCTTCTCACCCTTCAATTACTTCCTCCTATTTAGCTCTGACGCGCGGTTCTTCACCGCGCACTGTTCTCGCTACGGCTACCCCCTTTTCCGCCGTTTCAGTGCCCTGACCAGCTCCTTCAGAGTAGGCCTAACGCACACCCTCATAATACGCCACGGCCCTCGAGCTTTTAACTGCCGCTGCGAGCGCTGCGTGCTATAACATTTTGATTTCCAGCGCTCCGTCGGGCAGGATTGCGTCGCCTAGGCTTTACGCCTGCCTCATTCCATTACTCTTATTTTTATTCTTTGTGGATGTTTTCCGCCTCTCTGTTTCCTTCTATACGAAGCTAAAGGAACGCGATCGATAGGAGGAATAACGCTCCAGCAGCTTGGGACTGCGCATGCGCCGCAACCCCATCGATTTCTACTCGGTGCTCCATATAACCGGGATATTGAGCTAGACCGGGGCAAGAAGGAGATGTGCACTTCGCTGGATCTGCGGGGCTATAAGGGCGTGTGCGACTATTGCTATCTTAGGCCCGGCGTACACTTCCGCGGAGTGAAAACGCCGAGCCGGAAGCGACCAACGTGGTTCTTGTTTTTATATGCTCGCGCTATCAAGCAAAATTCAATATAGATGCATGAAGCCCTAACGTTCCGAGGAAGCGACGCCTTTGAGTTCAACACATTTCCTTTGTAGGTACATATCGCACATAGCCAACGTGCTATGTTTGTTTAACTGGAGTGTGTGCGCGCTCGGATAGAACCACTCTCTATATAATCCGGCGTTTTTGTACTAAGCCGACTTGAGCTTTCTTTTCATGTTGTGGCATTTGTAAGAAAATTGGACGTTTATGTGTACGTTTTGCAAAAATATTTCGTCGCCTTAATTGATATATGATGCTGGGCGATAAAAGTTTGCTTCTTGCAGTGTATTGTTACGATTTAAGTCCATATATAAACCACAGTGTATGCCGAGTTGTTGGTTTTACCAAATACATGACATAATTGTCGTTAATAAGCAACAAAATTAGTCTCTATAATTCAACATAACTGATGAATTGCAGTATCAATGCATGCGGTTGATCTCAGTGCATGGTTATGCGTGTTTTACGTCGTGCTGCGGAGTTCGAGGACGCGTGTTCGATTCTCGATCGGGCAGTGTAGTAGCCGCTTTTCAATGCGGCTGTACGAAAACGTATGCTTCTGTATCCATATATTTTCCTACGCGTTATAAAATATCCCAAGGAATGACGAGTTGGCGAGGCCAAATGATTCAGGCACTGGAACTGCAGGAGCTTCGCCCGCAAGAAAACCTTCCCTGCAGCAATATCTCCATATCCACGGAGCCAAACCTCACATCAAGCTGTTACAAGAGACTGTACTAGCAATCACCGCGTTTTCCGGGTGCCAGTGGTTGCCAGGCTTCTCGAAAGGACTCGGTACCGCCACCCTGGTCACTAACAAGATTACCTGCACAGCGCACAGTCTCAATGTGGCGGAAATTGAACACGTAATGATCGAGATTCTCCCTGGCAACATAGCCCAACAAAGCGTGTACATCCTCAATGTATACAGTAGTCCCAGCCATCATGCATAGACAAAGGTTCACATGCTTGTTCCCGCAGGCACTATAACCCTACGCCTATTACAGACACACACGTACCCAAGTTTTGCTAAGCTTCGCGTTTATTATTCTGGTGCATACCTTAGCAACACACGCCGCTCGTGTGGACACACGGCGACACTTGCACACATACTTCGGGAGTGTAGAAACACTCATCGCGACTCTACCTCAAGCAAGTGGGAAAGGTCCCTCAGGAACTCACTCCTCGCTGACCAGCAATGGGCCGTCCAGCAGGCCCACGAAGCGGCCGCCAGGTACTCCCTGTCGGTCCCTACGTGGGAGACGCCCGCTACGCGCTAAGCGCGTCCTGCATGACTGAAATAAAGTTTTTTCATTCTATTCTCTCAATATGGTCAATCTCTCGATGATATCGTATATATGTAATCTAACGCCGTGTAAATGATTTCATAGGTTCAATGCTAGCTGTTTTCTTTTTCTTAGTATGGGTGAACGCATTGCATACATAGTATAGGTGAACGCGTTGCAGTGCATTGCAGGCGTTGTCCTGGTGCACGAAGAAATTCTAGATGCAATTTATTGGCGATGCAGGAGAAATTCCGTACATATTGCGCATGTGCGTGCGTACATGGTCGGGTCACCGGCCGTGCCTACAGAAACAATCAAGTTTCAAGAAAAACTGTGCCAAAATTTTCACCGAAAATTTTCAACCAACTCGAAAGATCGAGTGGTGAAATCAGTTGACACAGCCTACATTACAGGTAGAAACTATAGCGGGAAATAATTAAGCTTATGCGGTGTTCACAAGATGCCGCGTCTAGCGGCCGCGCCATGAACTACAGAAGGTGACGTACGTCTCCGGAAAGGCCTTTCCACGCGCTGCCCGCCCAGCCGCAACGCACGTGCCGCAACCTTTGCCCGACTTCGGCTGGGCGGCTGTAGCGCACGGATCTTGAAACGGGTGACCCCCAACCATGCCAGCCGTCACCGCCGTCTTTCGACCTGTCCTACTCCCGCAACAGTTCTTAGAGCATGCATAGTACGACCAGAACCGACAGCGAAGAATGCTCCGGCCGGTGTGTGTGAGTGTGTGTGTGGGGGGGGGGGGGGGGGGTAAAGAGGAAAAATGAAAAGTGAGCCCCGCAACTGTATGCACCTAAGCGCGACACCTGAGCAGTATACAGCACACAGGGAGGGGATAAGGAGGGATTAGAAGTGACACAGAGAGAAATTAAGTTTCAGAGAAAATAAAAAAAATATATTGGGACATGATCGAAGGAGTCCGAGGACGGGGCACCAATCGGCGAGAGCTACCAGGGGATCGCTGACGGTGGGCTGATCGGCCAGAGCTACGCTGACGCGAGGTCGTGGACGACACAGCCGTCTAGCACGAAATCCACCGAGCGAGTCCTTCTCCCGGATATACAGTGGCTAGAATGTATCCCGGGCAGGGCACGTCTCAGCGCCATTGCGGATGCATCGGGATGTGAAGGAATGATGGAGGAAGGGAAGTGGGTGGGCAGAAAAGCGTGCACCATGCCGAAGTTCCGTCGCGGGCCACTTGGCGTCACTGCCGTCGATGTGCAGCTACCAACGCGCTCGCAATTCTTCAAGAAGGCAGATAACTAACTGTTCAAAAATGTGTGAAATAAACTCTGCGCAGTCGCATGTCCCAAATGGAGTGTCGATGTTTTTCGTCATTTTTTTCTCTACTTTATTTCAGTATTCCCGTATCCAGAGTTCAGCTAATAACACGTGATAGTGCTGCGCCTCCGGCACACTCAATAATGCCGACATTATATCGTCAGTGTTGCGAAAACATGCGAGGCAACCATATGTGGTAACTGTAAGCGCAACACTACACACTATTGGTGGCGTAACTAGGGTGGGAAAAGGGTCTACAAGTTCTCCGGGCGCCATTTGGGAGGGGCGCCGAGCACTGCCCAACATGCGCTAGGGGGTTTTCTGAGGACCCAAACGGGGCACATAGCGTCCTGTGTCCCATGGAAGGTCGCCTCTACAGGTTCAAAACCTGCCGCCACATTTCCTCACTTTCTTCTTACCCGGATCACTACCGTTGGAGGCTGCTCCTTTTATCAGTTAAATATTGCGCCTTTCTTTTATTCAATGGAACACAATATTTTGTGAACCTATAGGGCTCCTGGGAACCTGTGGCTCCTTGCTCATAAGCCCAAAAACAGTGAGGTAAATTGTTGATGTAAGCCTGTTTTCACATAAGCAGCACTTTAATCATGAACGTACGTGTTCGGGGCCCTGGACAAAAACTTTATGTTGTTTTTGTGTGTTTGCTTTATTTGTGATCTGGCATGTATTTGTAATAATATCGGCCCGGTGGGATCGAGGTTGAACCGCCCTAACCTCCTTCTATGGCTTGGCCACTGAACTTATCGCTTGAAATGTTCGTTTTCTTCTGGTTTGGTTCAAGACACCTTGGTTAGTCAGCACGTATATAATCTAGTAAAAGTATGAAAGGAAAAGCGCTGCTCACGGTTTCGTTGCTGACGAGTTGCGATCGAGGAGCTCTTAACTATCTCATACGACAAGTCAGTCTCCAAGCTTACGGCGAGCTTTTATGTGCGTCGTCAGAATGACGGGACGAAACTAAAAAAAAACAAAACAAAAAAACTAAGTATAGGTTTTTCTGCAATGTTCAGTTGTTATCTTTTTCAAATGAGAAACTCGCTCACAGACTGCTTTCTTCCATCAAATTGCGTCACCTCTCCTCATTTTTCTCTGTTTATCGGCAATTTACCCGTGACATTTTCTCCGATCAGCGTGCGTATGATGGGGTTGACTATGTGGAATTATGTCCCCGAGTATGGCTTCAGAATTCGAGGTCCTTATTGCGTCTTCACGTGGAGAGGGAGGTGCCACGTGTGAACTCACTGCCGCTGTATACCGAATGAACATTTGCGTTCCTGAGCAGACAAAGAACCGTATATTCACAAACCAACCTCATACTTTCCTCGACTTTTCCTTATTGATTTTTAACCATTACTGCGCATGATAAACAAATTGAACCAGTATACATTAAACAATCTTGTCCTCATCTTTCACGTTGTTACCATTTTTGTGTCTTTATAACGCACGTAGCTAGTACAGGAACTTGAGGAAAACGTGAGGTAAGGCTGAGGTTGGTTTGTGAATACGAGCCAAAGTAACCTTCTCGCAAGAGCTCGTAGCAAACACATGCGTGGGACTAGCTTTGTCATCCATCCGTCTTGATGTTCGTTATCCTTGAAGTAAAATTTGTTAATGCGATAATACATTCTGCTCGTTTGCATGTGCGTCGCATCAGTTGTGGCACAGACACAGCGGAGAAATCGGTCATGCTTTCCAAGCTCTTGTTAATTGCGTCTAGATGCCAGTGCACATGAACTGGTTGTGATAGAAGGGGGAAGCGCAGAAAAATAAAAGCGCTGGGGCCACTGGCGTCCCGTCTTTAGAGCCAGGTGGCATCACGTGATCGTGATGTCGTATCACTTGTCGAATGCAGCACCCGTGTTTCCAGTGGTGGGCCACGTGCACATTGTAGCACCGAAGTCATACAGAAAGTAGAACTGCAGTGGCAAATTATACTATTGTGATCATATCTATGTCATTATTGCTGTGAACTGAGCTTTAACAATAAGGGAGGAAATTACGAAAAGCTGAAGGTTATGTGTACTATCGATGTCCAATGAAATGCGAACAGCGGTAAGTCAGAGCGTCGTCAGAATAGCCCTTTTCCGTTCAGGTCGTCTATACGCATGCATACGCGCTGGTATCGATGAGGCACACACCATAAATTTTGGTGGCCCTAACAAGACGACAGGAGTGAACCAAAGGACATCTTGTGGCACAAACACGTAAATGCCACCCCTACTTCCCTATGAACAACAAAACAATCCCTAGTTCAGGCCTCCGCGATTTCCATATATATATCGGTATACGCGGCGGGCAATACCAGAGGTCAAGGACCATGCTGCAGTTTTGATTTCAGCTATCTTCGTTAGAGGGGCTGTTGGGACTCAGAAAAAGGTGATTACTGCAAATTATTGGGAGTTCAGTAATGCTTTACTTGTGGCTAGGGTGGATGATTGAACCTGATATAGTGTAAAATGTCGCATTGAGAAAAATGGCTTCACCGTGGGCCACAGAGTCTCAAGCCATTGAATGTAACAACTTAAGCCACTGTAACAGTGCTAAGGTCCGGTATTCGTTAAATAATACTCGTTAAATGATCACATTGAATATAATTCTTTTTGGGGTCGTTAGAAGTTTTATGTGAAACACTAATTCCAGATATAACAAATTCTTACTTTGAGTTTCTGTAACAAAGAAATCGATTAATGTTTATGACTGAGTTGGCGCAGAGGTAACATCCGTTGCCTTTTTTTGAGAGGGGGGGGGGGGTAAGGGTAATGGTAACGATTACGATGATTGATATGTGGGGTTTAACGTCCCAAAACCAGCACACGATTATGAGACACGCCGTAGTGGGGAGCTCCGTAAATTAGGGTAATGGTAACGCGTTAACTTTCTTTATTGGTACCGTATAGGGCGGTAACACGTTCTTTTTCGTTGTTGGAGTAACGATTAACGTATTCAGTCACTTTTTCTCGCTAACGGATACAACACTGCTTTTAAGTGAAACAAGTTCAGGCGATTTCATACTTGGCCTCGAAGGCGGCGAAAACGGCAAAAGTAATCGGAAATCCGCTCGTTTCACCGCATAAGCGACCAGAAAACCACGGCAGAGCCGATGCGCGAAAAATCTTTCCGAGACAGACTTTTCCGCAACGCGATAGCGGAATGCATCTGCGCTTGACGAGAACCGTTTTTTTTTTTGGCTGCTCTAGCATGTAAACCACGTGACGTGAACACCCGGCTGCAAATTCAAAATGGCGGTCAAGGACTCGGCGGTGATTCGCATTGGCGCAAATCGCAAGATATGTATATATATAGCCGCGCTGCACGACGCAA
This sequence comes from Rhipicephalus annulatus, assembly GCA_013436015.1. Taxonomy (NCBI): domain Eukaryota; kingdom Metazoa; phylum Arthropoda; class Arachnida; order Ixodida; family Ixodidae; genus Rhipicephalus; species Rhipicephalus annulatus. The sequence goes on along the minus strand of WOVY01004571.1, from coordinate 71,618 downwards.
CTCACAACCTCTACAAGTAAGCGTTCCTCTAGAGCCTTGGTTTGGATTAAGATTGCCGAAAAGGCTGGAATGAGTTAGCTGAGTTGCGGCAGGCTTTAGCATAGCCTGGGTGAATGAGCACCATCGCCTGCTGGTGTGAGCTTATGATGCATGGCGTATCTTCGAAGAACTTGAAAAGCTGTCAACTATGTATACTTCTTTTCCGTCTTTTGCATGCATAGCTTGAATTCGGCATGAAATTACTAGCTCAGGAAATGGGCGAAATAAAAAAAATTCGGCAGATCCCACGTACCTGGGAATCGACGTTATGCGAAGCATGCGGAGGGAAGGTAACCGTGTTGCATTTTTTTTTATTGAGCGACACGTCATGAAATGACGCTAAATATATATGTACGAGTGTCGCACGCACAGACATATGTTGAAGAGTTGCACATCTTTATATAACCAGTTGTTTGCACTTGCGCAACGGTGCCAACTATAGAACATGCGTATCAGCCGCACCATAAGCTGATATGAAGCGCTGATTCTGGCGAGGATGCTGGTCCTGGGTATAAATAAACTTCAGCGCATGGCAACTAACCACAATTGACGTTAACCCGACCTCAAAGGAGCACACGTGTAATGATTATAAATTGAGTAGGCAGCATTTCAATCACTATTGACGTTCCACGAAGATTGGCGTCTATTTGAAAAGCAGTTCCGAGACCTGTCGTAGCTGTGTGGTAAAATACTTCATTGCCACGACGCAGAATGTTTGGTTTCGATTCCATTAGGTATACCCTGACATTTGTTTTTTGCATTCGTCGGGTAGACGCTGTACCTAGGTCGGGTATTTCTTAACGCTCGCGCGTTGAAATTGCCCATGTATGTTGTCGTTGTTCCTGGGTATAGATGCTAAGTGTCAATCACATGTGCCACATACCCGCATACCAGCGGCACATAGGCCCGCCCATGGGGATGTACCACCGTCTGGCGGGAAGTGTTTGACGACGTACGCGATGGAATTGTGACATTATTCATGTCTCTACCAGCGCGTCATATTCGGCAAACCATCTTACCCTTTCATGCTAATTTTGGTTCACGCCAAGTTAAGGGGGTGAGCACGATAGCGCCCAAACGTAAGCGGCTAGATATATTGATATGCTCAATGTCGCCGACGTTCGCCAAGAAATGCTTCTCATTAACTAAATATTCGGAGTGACGAAGACGGCATCGGGAGAGACAGAACAAATGCGAACGTTTTCGACGCGTGCGAACACCTTTTTTCTGTCCGCGCTCATGGCGTTTTGGCTCGCTCGTTCGCTTCGCAAGCGTGAGGCGCCCTTCACGTGGGCAGTGGGCTTAATTTACAGCGCGTCAGAATTTTGACGGTGGCGCATGGTTGTTTTGCTCGATATGCATATTGAGACCATGAGGTTTCCTATCAATACACTATAGAGGGAACTCTGTGCTATATATAGTGTCTGTGGGAGCTGCAACGCACGGCGCTTCAGTCTGCATGGGAATGATGGGTAGTACATGAGTTTGTTTAGTCTTTGTGCTCTCTGCTCCATTTGCTTTCGTGGCTCAGATTTGCTTTATTACGAAACAACAATCAGCAAATACTTAGCAGTTGCACTTCGGCTCCTTAACATCTTGTTATGGACACTTGTTATGGCGAATTCCACTCGCCGAGCGGGAGCAAGTTGTCTTGCTCCGCGGCCGAGAATCTGCATTCCGCTGGTAGATTCGGAGCAAGTTTGCGTGTTCCACTGGTAGATTAGGAGCAACTCGCTCCGTGAAGGAGCATTCCGCGTGCTCTGTATTGCAGAGACGGATCTCGCCGGAACTCCGAGAATGCGTCGCTGTCATTTCCGGCACAGTCGGGCAGCGCGGTTGCTTGCAGCTGCCTTGAGCAGTTTTTTTCTTTCTTTTTTGAGGCGGTGCCCTCTGCGCGCGTTTACATTTCTAAATTGGCATTGTTTGATGCTGCTGGACGTGCTGCTGCTGGTTCGCTTCTCGCTTTGAGCGACAGCGAGAGCACTATAGTAGCAGCAGCGAGGACGAGGTGCACGTGCTTTGACGCAGTGGGCATGGCCGATGTCTCGACCGAAGATAATCGGCTATGTCGAGGAAGTTTTTAGGACTCGTTTAGTGGCGTATGTGCAAACAACTTCCGCCGCGACCCCAGGATTCACGTGCTCCACTCGCAGATCTGGCATGGCGCGATCCGAGTACACGCTCCAGTATTTCGGCGGCCGCTCCAGATCTACCTGTGGAATTCGCCATTAGTTTGCCCTCATCTTTACTTTAGATAACGTTTCGGGCCTCGTTTTTGTTTAAACAGTGCGTCAAGTGTCGAGCGGTAAACGTTGTTAGTTCGCTCTCATTCTGGGTATGTTGTTTTCGTGCATCTTTTGTGCCTGAGCAACGCGCTGCACGGTTTGGTCTGCTTGCCGTTCTCAGCGTTACATTCCAAGTCGTCGCATTCATTGCTTCGCCCTTGCGGTGAAACTGTGACTTTTTTTCTTGTTCTTGTAACGTCAAACCCGCTGATGTGCATTGTTTTCTAATGCTCACACATACACACACACAACAAAACGGTCTAGCTGGGTGTGTGCAGTGTTATCCTTGCCTCTTGATCAACGTCATTCCTAACGTTATGTCCATGCTCTCACATTATGCACCCTCTACTTCAAAATTCGACCCATTTGCCATCTCCAGCCGTTAGCGTGCGAGTCGGAACAGATTCCGGCTAAATTTTTGGTGATTCCACATATCCGATGTCTCGTTCTCTTTCTGCGGTGATGAAAGGTGAATCCCTCTGAAGTTTATTGTGCCTATTATGAGCTCATTTATTACACCGCTTGTCTCATTAAACTGAGCAATTGAAGGGCTTTTATACAGCGTTCCGCGTCACGTGTGCTTGCGCGGGATTGCACCTGCATTGCGGGATGATGCATGTCACGCGGCCGCTGACCATGCTTCAGTGAGCTCCATCCGTGGCGATGCGCACCGACAGGCGTATCAGGCGTTCTGACAAAATACCCATTGTGTGCCCCGTCTCCACTCGATTGTTATCGCTAAAGGGCGGCGGCGCTGGCGATAGGGCATTGTGTATGTAGTACGCCACCGCCGCCGCTGCATGGAGCAGCGATCGTTAATATAAGCTGCGGCTGACTGTCATGGCGGCCGTTCAGTATACGACCTTTGGTGTGACGCATTGTTCCGTTGCACGCATCGTATACAAAGGGCACAGAATCAAACAATAGCGGGACGCGGTCTCCTTTGTATGTACGCGAGCGTGCACCGTCGCATCTTACACGTGATTCGCGCGTATAAGCAAAAGGTCTGTTTTTAATGCGGCGTCTCCTTGGACACCTTGCTGTATAGGTCATGATCGAGCCCCTGTATATTCGTGTCACTTCTTTCGAACGCCTGCTAAACAGTTGATTCTCACGATCGTTGCGCTTTTTTAAAGTATGTTTTATATCGTGCATTCACGGTCTTGTTCCACCCATGGACACCCGCACAAATGTATGTCGCCCCTAAAGTAGGCTTATTCGGACGCTTCAATACTAGTTACTAAGACCGTAATTAAAACACATGTGCACTTTCAAATTTGCCTGTGTAACATGCATGGTTTAAATGGAATGTAGTTTTTTTTTTGTTTCGCCACACAGGCTTCTCCCGCCGCGTATCTATAGGTATATAGCCTCATTGGAAATTGTATGTTTGGGCATGGTGGCCCACATCAGGCATTGAAAGTGGCACATACATGCTCGAGTTACGACGTGCGATCTTATGTTAATCTTGTGCTTTCGGTTTGTTTTTGTTTTCTTTCGTCAAGCAGGTTCTCTTGCTTATGCTGCGCTTTTCTGTTGACGCACGACGAACGTGCCTGCAACGTGTGTACGTGATTCGCCACAGCCGTTGTCGCACAAATGTTTCATTTCCGCAAACGGGCAAGTTATTATTAATTGAGCACAATGAGGGAAGCAATTTACAGCTATTGCGAGTGTTTTTCGCCACACGGCCGTTGTTACCGCAATGAACCATCGGGCAGACGAGACAGAAGTTTACAGTGCAGTGCGTGTGAGTGACTTCATGTGTTATGTGAAGAAGATGTGGCTATAAGAGGGAAAAGAAGAGAAAAGTGAGCCCCGCAACTGCAGTCTGCATCAGGGTGCGACACCTCAACAGTAGCTCACAGGAGATGGGGGTGAGGAGGAATTAAAATGATAGAAGTAAAGGTATAGAGAAAGAGAGATGCACTAAGCCAGCGAGCGAGGACATATCGAGGGGATAGGATAGATAGGAAAGATGCAAACACGGTCACAGGAGTCCGAGGACGGGGCACCACTTGCGAGAGCTCTAGTCAGCGTCAGTAGATGGCGTATAGGGCAAGTCCAGTAGGTCAGAGCAACGCTGTCGTCGTAGGTCGGCGTCAGGAGATTGACGTAGGGCCAGCCTAGTCGGCCAGAGCTATACGCTGACATCGGAGATCGCAAGGACACAAACGGTCGGCACGGAATCCAGCGAGCGAGTCTTATGTGACTGTTATGCGTGTATGCAACTGTATGTGTTGTGTGTTGATCATTGTATATATCATTGTCATCACCCGGCAACTGGAGTAGCCTGTAAGGTGAAAAACGAGGTAAACCTCTCGAACTCCCCATTAAAATATTTCTCTCTCTTTCTCTACTTACTTTACCTCAATGCACCAAAGCATTTCCGCAGCTATAGCAAAGACTAGTGAAAAGGGAGTGACAGCGCTATTGACAGTGCTATCGTTAGCACTATGCATACAATCATAACTCGTCACTATACTAAGACACGGTGCACAAAGCAAAAAGTGCTAAAGCAACGCAAAAAGCACCGGTTCTATATGCGCAGGAACTTTCCGGGATTGTGCCATGATCAGATTTCCTGCACGTCGTGCGTATCAAGCATGTTGTGGAACTCCGTGGCGCGACAACCAGCGACGTTTCACCGAGCATCAGATGCATCGACACAACCGCGTGACGACAGTCGCTGTGCATGTGACGTTAAATTTGCTTCACATCGTTACTTGACGAGAAGCTATAGCAGTGGCAACCGGCTATCAGATCACCTTGAATAGGAGCCGGGACACGAAAAGTGCGCGCTTCAATTAGCCGACGTGTTGTGCTTTCTTGACGCTGTACGTTTAGAATTGAAGGCATTATTATACAAACCCACATCTGTTCTACCCCCCCCCTTTTTTTTGGGGGGGGGGAGCCAAGCTCCTTAGGTACTTAAGGTGTTCGACAGTTGTCGTGGAGGCTCGCTGTCGTGCTTATCGAAGCGCAGGTGCGAAACATCTGTGTGCAATACCTTCTGCAAAGCGTTATATGGTTTAAAAATGTACAATAAAGAAGCATTTTCATCAACAATCCTTATATCGTTTATCATTTCGTCAATGAAGCCCTTCTCTCCATATTCATCGTCAGCCTTCCCTTCGTGCATCAGCAGCCTTTTTTTTTTTCGGGGGGGGGGGGGAGGACCGTGGGGAAGTAAACTGCATTTTTTGCGTGGAAAGATTATCCGTTGCTGTTCTTGTTTTTGAGCCCGATTTCCTTAGTATTGATGACTGCACATCATGGATGGTTTTTCTGGGAAACGCTGGCGTCCGTATTAACGAGACATGTCCGTTCTAGATAGCTTCTTATTGTTACTAAACGTTCGCGACTTCGCAGCCGACACGTTGTGCGGCCTCGTGCACGTACATTGGCCGGCTGTTGAACAAAGGACCGAATGCTCAATGCGCATACAATACGCCGATAAGTCGGTGTCTCAACGAGCCGCCAACCAAATATAGTTGGCGGCTCGTTGCCACCGTCGCCACTTACGTATATACGGAGGGGAACACTATACACTCTAAGCCGAAAAAGACTAAAGTGGGGTATGCCATTGGTCCTTTAGGGGTCTAAATGCGCTGCCACAGATTTTAAACCAATTTTGGACTAACTGCGGGAGTAACTGCAAGAGCTCAACTGTTACCCCAAGCACTTACTCCACTTGGTTTAAATGTTGGCCCCAGTAGAATGCTCCAGCGGGACTAACAGTTGAACCGTCTGGACCAATGGCAAAGAAATGGCGACACAGCGTTTGTGCAGTATATTTTATGTTTATTCCAATTTAATCAGCACTGAAGATTATAGTATGTTATTCATGCAACACACACACACGCACACACACACACATACATACGCACTATTATTATTCAAAGTAAAACACCGCAAACACTGACTGCCCGCGCTGTACTACAGAGAACAGACTCTCGGGTATATATAGCACAGTATTTTGACCTCCCATCTAGTGCCAGTGGGCGACTTTTACTCGGCTTAAGAAAACAATAAATATTGACACCGTAACGCGATAATTTACATGGGCTTATTCGTAGCACCGATGCGCATCGATCTTTTAATATGGATCCATCTAATCTTCAACATGCCTCCAGCCCGAGAATACGAATTATCAGCTGGTATTCGATCATGTCGGCCGAACCAGCGTTCGCAGTGCTGGCGCACGAGTCCGCAAACACAAACATAGCAGCGGCGCTTGTGCGGGAAAGCCGGCGAAGCAGCCGCAGGCGCCCCGCCGATGCCATGTCGGCTTGCCGACGGCGTCGCTAGGCTTACGACGAGTACGGCTAAACGACCGCCGGCGATCGCAACATGCGGCTCGCGTGAAATTTTCGTCGTCGTTATTTTATAGTCACAAATGAACAATAGGTAAGTGCCCCATGTTCGCTGTGTCTTACGGAGTGATGTAGATATCTGTATACTTACAGCGACGAGACCGTTCGCAGGCACGGTTCTTTCATCGTGCTGGTAAGGCACAACCTGTGTACCGGTGGCCGCACGATTAGTCGTATCCGCGATCGCCTACACGTTGGATTTTTGATAACGATTGTCACATGAATAAAAAGACATAAGTTTGCCTGAGCTACTATTTTTGTGAACTTGTACGCGACGTTTCCTTCGCTTGTGCCGGCAATGCACTCACGCTGGCAGCCCGCTTGATACCGATGACGTACGAAGCCTACTTTTCCTATATATCGCTTTGAACTTGTGGTCACTGTGTGGGTAGACGACCGCTGATGAACAGCTTACCTTTATTAGCATTATCAGTGTTCACCGTAGTTCGAACTTATTCAGCACATTAAAGCGAGTTCTCGGCATTGCCCGTGTTTGCGGAGACTTTCACTTGGCTTCGGCTCGCCCGTGCCGGCATGGTGAAAACGCGAGGGCACTTGCTGTGTGCACTGACAGCGTGTTGTACTACTTTCCTCTAATAACATCTTCTATTCGTTTCATAGTGCTTCACTTTCACAGTGGCGTATAGCCTATTTAACTTGTTTTCATGATCGCCGACCACGCCGAGCATTGCAGTGCAGCATCGACAGGAGGCGATCGCGGCGCAGTTGCCCTCCCCGTTGGTCCCTTCATTGCCGGGCGTTTGCGCAAGACACGCATTGTCACACATTTAGTCCCTGTTGGACGAACCGTTCGTCCATTGGTTTAACAACTGCAGTTAGTCCAACTTTGCCGAATTTCGGCTTAGAGTGTACCAGCTAACAAAAGAAAGCAAATAAGAAAATCACGGCACAACCATAAGCGGTAGCGGCGTCGTGCATTTGCCATACATGGTGATCAATTGAAATTCGTCTTACTTGCCTAGTTTTACGTGCCGTTAAAAAGACGTGATTTCATTGCTCCTTATGGCTCGCTGATTGCGTGCGCGACTGAAAAGAAAGATTGAAGAATCAAAGTTGTTTTATTAGCCAAAAGGTGTACTTGCAATATACACCGAAAACTTCGCAGATGAAATTGCGGCACAAGTGTCCGCGAGGAAAAAAAAATTGGGCCCGTATCTGCATGTTACACCGCAAATGTCGTCGAAAGACGATAGTCTTGCGTGTGGAGAGAGTTAACAAGACATTTATTTGACGGTTCTGCATGCGCAAGAAAATTGGTGAATGGTATTCTGGAGGCGCTGCGTTAGAGTACTTCGCGCGTGCAGCGGAGGCAAATGAGCGCATCAAATCACGTCACACGTGAGACATGAGCGCCGTCTGGCAGTTGTCTTAGAAAACAAAGCGCGTGGCTTTGAGACGGGTGTGCGCGCCCGTTTCAGAGGTGATAAGGTGTAGAACGCAAGGCGACGGGCAGGTGCCACCACCGTTTCGTTTTAGCAAAGCGTTGGAAACACTCGCCTTTCAGCGCAAGCGTTGCGTGGTTGGTGTAGCGTGATAAGCGCTACGGTCTCTAAAATTCCTTAAGAGACGCACATGCAGAATATATACGTGTTGTTATAGACATACACAATAATTGCTTTTTAATTGACAATTGCACAAGCATGAACGCTCAACCTTGAGCAATATATATATATATATATATATATATATATATATATATATATATATATATATATATATATATATATATATATATATATATATATATATATATATATATATATATATATATATATATATATAGGTGGGCGCTGCGGATGGGGTCGGCCGTTTCAAGTACCCGATGACGCTAAGAGTGGGCACAGACAAATGTACAGACAGAACAAAATTTCTGCGTCGAAGGTCCCCAAGAAAGACTATCATCTTTAATAGCATATTATTTTGTAAACTCACCTTGCCAAATGCACTGCAACTAGACTGCAGCCTTGAGAATATGACTTTGGCAACCATGGAGTAAAGCGTTTCGTTGCTTAACATGTCGCATTCACCGTCACCAAAGGTGAGGGCACGCCGGCCGTGCGCCACTGAAGGCAGTTAACAATCACGGGAGCGCGGCTGTCAACCCATTCTGTCAGCTATATAGCTCTGATATGTCGCACCAGTACACATCACATAAGCAAATAAACAAACTACGGAAGGTTTATACGAACGAAAACACCGCGCAAAAGTGAGTGATGCCTCGTCAATCCAGCAATGGTCTTTCTTTGCACAAGCCATGAAGATATGCAAACCAATGGGCACACTCCCTTTCTCATAACAAGAAAAACCGGGCAATATTGCTCGACAAACTTTGTTTAACCGTTTTCAAAGATCAATGGTCGTTTTTCGTTTCATTCAACATGATATATATATATATATATATATATATATATATATATATATATATATATATATATATATATATATATATATATATATATATAAAGAGAAAAGAAGTGTATACCTAAGGGCTCGTTTTTTCCGTGGTTTAACACAATATTAATGAGATCGAACAGACAGTAATGCCAAGGAATGTACAGGGGAAGTTATTAGAACCAATGGAATGTAAATAAGAAGAAACAAGAAAGAAAAGTGGATGAAAAAATAACCAGCCGTGAGCAGGAACGGCTGGTTCTTTTTTCATCCACTTTTCTTTCTTCTTTCGTCTTATTTACATTCCATTGGTTCTAATAACTTCCCCTGTGCATTCATTGACATTACTGTCTGTTAGATATCACATATATATATATATATATATATATATATATATATATATATATATATATATATATATATAGCTCCCGCACGCTGTTGTTGCACCCTTTCTTTGTTCTTAAAATTAAAAGCGCTGAGTTTTGCGGCCCGTGGAGACAAAAGCCATGATGTAGAACTTGTCGGGACAAATTTAAATAACAAGAACATTATTTCAAGGCGAGAGCGTGGGGTTTCATTATACCTCTAAATACCTGTGCTTGTGTCCATGTTTGCGTTTTGTGTGTCCGTATCACGCATGACATTCATGCTCACATTTCAAAGGGGTAGGTGGAGCCGTCCACCTCTGGCTATGCACCATTGTCGCGCGACGTTCGGTCCTATATACAGGGTGTTTTACGTAACTTTAGCCAGAGTTTTAAAATATGCCGGGACACGAAATTAAAGGACGCGACCAAATGCATGTTGCTCACTGTTGACTGGAGTTAGTCAGACTTTTTGTGTTCTCAAATATTGCTGAATTAGATATGTTTATTTACTAACTTTTCAAGGAACGCAAATAGATAAAAAAATCAATGAGTAATTTGTAAATACGTTTGCAAAACGTCCGATTCGACAGTTCTGAACTTTATATCTGTTAAGTAGTAGTGTTTTTCTGCTAATTACAAATGCCCGAAAAATACAAAAAAATACCACGTGACAAACCCACTCGTGCCCCTGTGCGCGCAATGATTCTAGTGCTCCCTAACGTTCCGCGTACGAACGACCATAGCATTTGCCCCATTGTGCTGTCTCGGCAGGGCCGCAACGATGGTGGTGGCTTTACGATGAACGCATTTTGCTAGCGGCCACAAAAACGATAACTGCTGTGACTGTTTATCGCTGTCATGAACTGTTGCGTGGGAAGCGTGTCGTTCGTACGCGGAACGTTAGGGAGCACTAGAATCATCGTGCGCACTGATGCGCAAGCGCGTTTGTCACGTGGTATTTCGCGTATTTCACGGACATTTGTAATTAGCAGAAAAACACTAATACTTAACAGATATAAAGTTCAAAACTATCTATTTGGACATTTTGCAAACCGATATAGAACTGTCTTATTGAAACTTGTGATCCATCTTCGTTACTTCAAAATTTAGTTGATTAAACAGGTCAAATAAACAATATTTGAGAACACAAAAAAAAATAGCCTGACAAACTCCTGGCAACGGTGAGCAACATGCATTTGGTCGCGTCGTAATAACGCGTTCCGGCATATTTTTAAACTCTGGCTCAAGTTACGCGGGACACCCTGTGTAATTTATTGCCTCCCGGGCTAGAAAAAATTCGGCAGATACCACGCACCTCGTAATCAACGTTATGCGAAGCATGCGGAGGGAAGGTCACCGTGTTGCAATTTTTTATTGAGCTACACGTCATGAAGTGACACTAAATATATGTACAAATGTTGCACGCACAGACATAAGTTGAAGAGTTTCAGATGTTTACATAACCAGTTATTTTCACTTGCGCAACAATTCCAACTGGAAAATGCGTATTAGAAACACCAGAAGCTGATATGAAACACTGATGCTCTCGAGGATGCTGGCCCCGGACACTTAACGCTGGACACTGCTACATAAATCAACTTCAGCGCATGGCAACTAGCCACAATAGACGTTAACCCGACGTGACGGCTGTATCAAAGGAGTACACACATGTAATGTTTATAAAATTCAGTAGGCAGCGCTGCAACCACTATTGACGTTCCACGAAGATTGGCGTCTATTTGAAAAGTAGTTCTGAGACCTGGCGTAGCTCTGTGGTAAAATGCTTCATTGCCGCGCAGAATGCTTGGGTTTGATTCCAGCAGGGACCCTGACATTTATTATTTGCATTCGTCAGGTCGACGCTACCGATGTCGGGTATTTCTTGACGCTCACGCGTTAAAATTGCCCATGTGTGTTCTCGTCGTTCCTGGGTAGATACTAAGTGTCAATTACCTGTGGCACATACCCGCCCCCTGCGTAGGTGCCACTGTCTGACGGGAAGGGAAGTGTTTGACGACGTACGCGACGGGATTGTGATATTATTGAAGTCTCGACCAGCGCGTCATATCCGTCTAATCATCTAACCCTCCTCCCACGCTAATTTTGGTTCACGTCACATTGAGGGGGTAACCATGAGAGCTCCCAAACGTAAGCGGATAGATAGATAGATAGATAGATAGATAGATAGATAGATAGATAGATAGATAGATAGATAGATAGATAGATAGATAGATAGATAGATAGATAGATAGATAGATAGATAGATAGATAGATAGATAGATAGATAGATAGATAGGCTTAATGTTGCTGAAGTTAGCTAAGAAATGCTTCGCAATTTAAACGGTGTGCACTTTCATCATTCGGCTGTCGTCTTGCTGTATATACACCCGGTAAAAACGTTTATATATACCTCGGGATTATACTCGATATTCACTTTCACTGGGCAGGTCAAATAAATGCCGTCGGTGTAAAGCTGGCTTCCGGCTGCCACGTGCTTTTACGAGATAGAGGCTACTTTGATAAAAGCACTTCGCGGGCGCTTTACTTTGCTTTCATCCATAGTCATTTAATCTACTGCATGGAATCGTGGGCCTGGACTTATGATTCTTATCTGGATCCCCTTCGAAGGCTACAAAAGCGTGCCATAAGAATAATAACTCAGAGTAAGTACAAGGAGCCAAGCCGGCCGTTATTCCGATCGCTAAAAATATACTACCCTTCGATCTTTTGCGTGACTATAAGATGACCGTTTGTGTTAACAGTATCGTAAAATACAATAGCCCATTTCATGTCTCATTATTTTATTCCTCTTCCCGCCCTACTAGAAGCCTGACGTTCGGTAACTTTAATTTGGCGCCAAGAAATAACGTTTATGGTGAGAGATTATTGCAATTCACAGGGATAACGATCTGGAATAGTTTGCCCACTGAAGACATCACAGTATGCTGCGGTAAAACTAAAAAATCAATTCTTGAGCAAGCTATAAATACTTCTTTTTCTTTTTGGTGGTAAGCACTTACATTTGTATAAATATACACTGGTGAATCTTGTAAACCTAGCATTTTTTTTCCTTCTAACTAAAACTTGTGATAGTTTGATGTTCTTTATGTATTTTAACTGATGTTTTTTTGGGTGTGTCCACGAAGTTATCTGTCATAACTTTTTGTATGCACACATGCAGTTTTGTTTGGTGTGACCAGATTGTTTAAGAAGAGGAAGACTTCTCTACTCTACAGTGTCTACAGTGTCTGTATATGTATTATGTGTAATTGATATTTCCCGCTTCTGTCCATTACTTTTCTCATTGGACCCTACACTAGCCTCAGGCTATGGGTCCAATCAGTGTTTGTAAACCTCACGTGACAAATGATAATAAACGATCAATGAATCAATCAATCAATCATTCAATCAAAAAACTTGTGCTCTATCTCGTTCTATTTATCTTCCGAAGCACGGTGGAGGTTGCGCATCGTACAACAAATTGAGACGCGTAAATACCTCTATATCAGCCGGACGCCGCTTACAGCCGCGTGTATCGATCGTTCAAGCGCTAAAGTATGCGCGCTGCAGAACGCGCATGACGCCATTGCGAATGCACAGATGCTGAACTTCTTTGTTGCTGCTTGGCTGACTAATCAGATGCTGTTCGTTTTGATTTCCACAAAAGCCACAAACAGAAGACATTCGAGCTCACGAGATCTGTTGGACGCCTAAGATACGATTCACACGTATAACGCATCGCGACGATGTCGCAGCGGTCAACTTGCTGTGTTGCAAAGAAGCATGTATGCGTTTACTTCATAGATGGCAAGATTGAACAAGACAAGCTAGCTGAATTTTGGCATTGAACTGTCGTTTTATTGACTGGCTTTCTATGTGTATTCCGTGTATTTTCTCGATAACGAAAATTGGACGATAATGGAATTTCGCAGTTTCCTCTCCGCTTCGTTATTGCGAGGTACATCTGTGTATACAAGTCATGCACAACGGCGATCTTGTGTTTTCCTCGGTGACTGTTGAAGGACATTATATGCCAGGCGAAATGCCGCGAAGGCCACATGACGGGCATCTTGACAATGAATGCCCGAGTGAGGTATTTTATACAGTCATTCGTTCATTTTCATTGTAAAATTCCTGTACAATGGCAGGGCCTAGAAAAGAAGGTGCTCTGGGCAGCTTGAGGAGCTCTTGACCCTTGTTCTCTATGGTGGCAGCAGTTGGCCGAGGTGGCAAAAAAAACGGGCTTACATTCTGGATGCTATCAACTGGGAATAATACTTAGACAAAAAAAGGCAAAAATAAAGAAACAAAAAACAATATAATGTGCAGAACATAAACATATATGTGTGCAGGAGGAAACAATCTTCTACACAACTCAACTGCGTATACATGCTCAAGCACGTTCTTCGCAAAGGCAGTGATATATTATGGAAATAATGAAAAAAAACACATTGCACATGTTTTTAAATTATAGCCCTTGCGAGTATGTTCAGTTTAACGGATTATGAACAGCAACTGGAGCATGCAACAGCGCGATCCACCCGGACATACATAGACTAGAAAAAAGGGCACAGTGGACACCAACAAAAGGACACCAACTAGCCCACTTTTCAATCTTGCTTAACTGGGGCATATTTTGCTATTCGCCACTTTACCGTGCACGGAGCTCTGATGTACAAAGCCGGTGACTCGCATTTTTTGCTCTTTCGCGGCTCGTTCTCGCCACATGTTGATATTTCTGAACCGCTGCAGCGTAAGTTCGTCTCCACACCACTGCGCGTTCCACGCTCCGCCCAGCATCGGCAGCATGCATGCCTGCACCCGGGAAGACGAAAAAATCCCGGATGCAAGACCGGAAGAATGTTTGCAACTCTGCCCATCGCTTCTTGAATGAATCCTCATCTTCCTGGTCATCGGTCAGCAAACGTTCTGACTGCTGTTTATAGACCAGGATTGATTTTCAAAGCGAAAGCTGTTATCAGATCAGAACCGTAGTTGCCGTATAGTTGTCCGCCTCCGCCGCCGGTGTACGTAACGAGTATCGAAAGAATAAAAAAACTCGGTAAAAAAACGCCAAGAACACAGTGGTGCTTAAACCCGAGTCAGTTGCGTGCCAGCCCAGTATTCTACCACTGAGCCACGCCAGTGCTATAAGGGCTTGTTCGTAAAGTTGCCGTAGGCAGGCTTGATGTCGGCATAAGAATTGCGTTAATATAATTAATAAAGCGTTTTACAACAGCAAAGCAACAACCAGGCGTCACAGAATGCGAATAGCGTAACGACTAGGTCGTCCGATACTCGAACCCATTACAAAAGCTTGTACTTGATCACCTATTAACTGTGGCGCATGTCCACTTTAAGCATAAATTCCTCATCGTCGTCAGCCTCTGCATAAACGACTGGCAAGAAATTCCTTGCAAGTGTTTAGCTCATACCACGCTTCTCAGAAGAATGCCAGAAATTAGCATGGCGAACACCGGCCTACTACACACACAAAAAAATATTATTAATGCTGTAGTGGATACCCAGCAAGTGGGCTTGTAGCAGTTACCCAATGAGTGTTTACAAAAGGCTCTGAAAGGCCGCTCTTCTAGCTTTCGCTGTGACTGTGCTGCGCAGGACTTCCGTGCAGGTCTGGCGTTTTTTATTTCATCTAAATACATTTACGTAGTCGTAACCATAAAAAATTAATGTCATCAGAATTGCTACAAGCGTCTATACGTACAACTCGGCTGTTTACAGAAACTTTTAAAAATGAATGAGGGAGTAATAATAATAATAATAATAATAATAATAATAATAATAATAATAATAATAATAATAATAATAATAATAAAATCACTCGATGTGCTACATCGACGTCTGTTGTGATGTAGGTATTCTACATTGCGCTCATTTACGTAATCGTTGGAAATTTAGTGATGATACGAGTAACCTGCGTGCGGCTAACAGTCGCGGGACAAATGTGCAACGCAACGGCACTATGTGGAACGGGCTTTAACGTGGTTTAGCGCGCATTCTCGACGTAGTCCCGATTCGAAGAAGGCCGTCACGTACCGACTATCACTGCGACATTACCATTGGACAGAGTATAATAAATTTACCTTTAGAGACGTTACCACGGAAGTCAGCGCTCCACCTCCACACTAAGCATGGCGACAAAAGCGGAAATCGTGTCGCACCGACTGCGCGCCTACACCTTGCGTGATGCGTTGAGAGTACACATAGCTTGTGCCAACAAACTTCGCATCGGGAAGGCGCGGTGGCCAAATGAATGAGAGGAGCAATCACGTAGTACGTTGTAAGGCCGCAACAGCTCTGTCGCACGGGGCGTAAGGCCCACGCAAGCACGGTGGAGCGCTAGCACGCGTGCCACGCTTTAAACACTCTCGGCTGCATGCCCAGTATAAAAAGCCCGTGGGTGCCCCTTCACAAACCGCCACCATTCATCTCGACAGCGTCGTCGGGATCGCCCTATTCGATTATAATAAATCCACCTTCATCCCGCTGCCTCCTCTCCTCCGTCATTTTTAACCTTTCTTCTTTTGTAGTTTTTATTACACTCCGGACTGACTCTTCGCGAGGTTTCGCGTGGCGCACACGCCTCCTTTTGGCGCGGGGCTCTCTCTTCCTCCTCCTCTCTTCTCTCGCTCGCGAAATGCGCGGTTCTGTGCGCACCTCCCCTTCTGCGCTCGGCCCCCCTGGCTGCTTGTCAGTGGAGCGGTCGTTATTTCTATTTGTTTTGTACGTATTTGCATCGTGCGAGGCCACCGCCAGAGCTTTCATTAGCGTGGGCGCTCCCGTATATTTAGAGAAGGGTCCCCCCTTTTTTCTCTTTCTTGTTTGTGTCGTGCGCCGTCTTCCTATCTCTCTCTTTCTCTCACAATTGTCCTTCGGATCCTGAGATGGATGGACCGATTGATCGCATGTGGAGAGGAAAAGCTGATGACGTAGAGGAAAGGAGTCGTGCCAGGACAAGAAGCGAAGGTCGACGGGAGGAGATGAACAAGACCACGACCATGTTTGCTAGCGCTCGTAAGGACAAGTCAAACAAGGATCCCCTTTCTCTGGTGCTTCCTCTTTTCTTTATTTTTTTTTACCTCGGAACCGCTTGAAACGATCCTGCTCGGCTAAGCAAGTGGAGAGTGAAGCACGAGACGAGTTTGGTTAGTTTTTTTTTTTTTTACCAATTACCGTAACCCATGTTTGCCACGCTCTCCACCCACTGTAACGCAACACAGCAGTTCTTTTATTTATTTTTTTTTATATTTTACCATCGCGATACCCTGACCCTGAAAGGAGACGTGACGCTTCTATCCGAGTGCTTGCGGTCGACGAGGGGACGGTATAGCTATCCAGGGCGGCTCCTTTCTTGCGGACGGAGGGTCGTTTGCCACTTTCATTTTTTTTTTCGTCTTCTCAGTTTTTTCTTTGCTTTCAAAACATTTGCCGGCACCTTTTTTTTTTTGTCAGCTTCTTGTTTTGGATTGTCCCGCTCCCGCGGCGACAGTTTTTTTCCGTTCGCTCCTTGCGCAAGACAGCCGCGCAAAGAAAGGAGGAAGGAGAAAAAAAGAAAGCTAGAAAGAAAGAAAGAAAGAAAAAAAGAATAGCTGCTGCGCTGTTCCGAGCCTGTTGGTGCGCGGTGCCCCCTCTCCCACGTTCCTTCTCACCCGTCTAGCTGCTTTCCTTCGTTTCATAGCCACTTGTTTTCCTCCCAGTCTCAGGAGCTCTCGTTTTCCTCTCCTTCCATTCCTTTCTCTCTCTCTCTCTTTTCCCCGTTTCTCTTTCTTTCTCTTTGATGCTTCTTCATCCCGTCGATCTTTCGCGAGCGACAATGAGCGTCGCCACCGTTCCTTGCTAGCATTTGTCTTTCTTGGATCGGTCGACTATCGCATTTACTCGTACATGAGAGGTACGCTTTTTTTTCCCCCTCTGGCTTTATTCAAGCTAAACGATAAGTTGTTACCGCCATTCCTAGTGACTGTCACCCCTTTTCGCTTGGTTATTATTCAGCATAAAATTAAAATTGAAAAATTGCCGTCATTCATTTCAAGTTCTTGCATACAAAATTTCTCGCATAGCATTATCCCGCGAATGTCTGAAGCTCAGAAATACCGCAAACAAACACGATGTAGTTTAGTCAGTTCTCATCGCAAATGTCAACGTCTTAAATCATGTATTGAAAGGCTTTCGTTGCTCAGTGATGGGTTTTCGACCTCTTAATAACTTTGTTGGTCTAAGTGGCCCAATAATTTAAAAAGTGGGAAAGCCCGGTATGAATCTAGTAAGTGGTGCTCCTTATCCATAGCGTGTTGTACTTGCGGGACAGACAGCAGAGTCGAACGACATACTCATCGTCGTTGCAGCACGACCATGACAAACCACGACAGCGATTCATGACACACGCTTGATCTGATTATGAGTAAAAAGTGCTTCGAGTGTACAACCTACCCAAGTCAGGTTGACTGATGGTTGTTTTCTTACTACAGGTCTTGCGTAATGCCTGCTTGCCGCACTTTTCTTCATTGCGCTTAAAGCAGCGTGGCGTGTCTTATCTTGTCCGTGCTTTAAGGTTCGTGACGAATGGACATTGAGAAAGGGAAAAAAAAGATACATGTATGTCTACATAAGCGCTGCGGGAATTATTTGCCGGAAAACTCCTCGACGGCAAAACACGCACACTGAATCGCGGATGCGTTGTTTATGTCTCCCGGTGTGTGTATAGAAAATCAAATACCGGGCGAAGTACAGAGAAGTATGCAAAACAATACTTGAGGAAGTGACACGTTGAGACTCGTGAAGGTATTTAAGGAAGCTTACATCGCGGTTTGAGGAAGCGACGTGTCGAATCTTGCTTGACAAACCTATCTGCGAGAAATAGAAGGTAAACTGCTATGAATTCATTCATAAAATAAAACTTGTTGCTGGGCTAGTTGTCTGGCATCGAAGGGATGCATATGAGCGCGAAGCAGAAAATAAAAAATATACGAGAAAGAAGTAGTCATACCTTTCTGCTTCCTCCGTCGTGCACCGCATACCGCACCGCAAGCCGGTAATGTAAAGGGCACCAGCTCAGGAGCAGTAAAACAAAGCCGTATCGAGTGTGTGGTTTCAGGACATATTTGGAAGCACCACGCGAAGCCGTGTGTTGATTTTCCCTATAGACTTCGTCATGGACACCTCGAACAAGTTTGTTACGAGAAAAGTGTGGGCTGATTAGACAACGTTTCATTTTGAATCTATGTATGAATGGAAGATTGAGTGTATATGAGCATTTGGTGTGAATGTTTGCGTAACCGAGGGCTGACTCGTTTTACAGAACGTTATCGCACGTTTAATCAACCACAGTATTATGCGGGAGCTATAACCATCTCCCCTTTTATCGTATACTGGTGAGGCGCGCCGTTCCAAGAAGCATCCCAAGATTTGCGGTCTTGATTCAAAGCGGAGTGCAGGCAGCTGTTGGTGATGTTGGCTATAGTTTATATATCTTCAGTGGTTCTATCGCGTATTTCGGTGTTGTTTTTCTCGCACGAATGACGCGGTTTCCGGGATACCACTTTCCCTAACGCGAGGATGATACGTCCTTGGGTCGAGGGGGCATATATCTACAGTTGCGGAAGTTTGCGCGATAAATAATGATCCTGCGCTGGCACAACCTGACGGCATGAATGCGCTTATACTTTCCCCGTTCATGGCCTCCGAGACCCGCCGCGCGCCCGCAATCTCGGAGGTCATGCCCCGTTTCACATTGCGTAAGGTTTCAGCTCGCTGTGAACCCCAAGCCTGAATTCGAAGGAAGGGGATTTCCACATCGAATAGCATATGCGGCAGGCGTGACGTATGCTTTGAAGGCATTAAGAAACAATTTTAAAATTTTTGTGTGCGGTCGACCACACAATACAGTGTTTGTATGATGTGTGGAAGAACACGGGCTGGAATCTCGGAAGCGACCACTACATCGTCGAAGTCACGATACCGCTCGCCCACGCTCATGTGGTCGACGGAACGACCAAACGACGTCAGCTCCTCACCGATTGGCACAAGTTCAGGGAAGCCGATCTGGGCGAGGTGGACGACGTGGAGAGATGGTCGGCGAGCCTTGTCTCCGCCGCCAAGGACGCCACGACCGAAGTCGAGGTACCGGAGGAAGCCGATCGGGTGGACCCGCGCCTCGCCCATCTCGTGGAGGCGAGGAGATCGCTACAACGAAGATGGAAAAGACAAAGGCACAACCGAACGCTGCGCAAACGCGTCGCGGCACTCGGGAAGGAAATCGAGCGCTACAGCCGCCAACTGTGTGCCCAGCAATGGTATGCCATGTGTAGCGAAGCGGATGGCCAACTCCATAGGGGAGGCACGTGGGCCCTCCTGCGCCACCTCATGGACGAGACCAAGAGTAAGGAACATCAACGACACCGCATGTCGCAGATCCTCCACGCCGCGGCCAACCAGCTAGGCGAGGCGGAGATGCACAAGCGGCTAAACGACAAGTACCTCCCGGCCACAAACCACGTGGAGCATCCGGAATACGACGGCGCGCCCAACCCGCTGCTCGACCGCGAGATCGAGGAGTGGGAGGTGCGCCAGGCAACGAACGCCCTGAACTGTCGCTCAGCCGCGGGACCGGACAAAGTGACAAACAAGGCTCTACGTAACATCAGCGACGCTGCAGTCTCGGCCCTGACGAAGTACTTCAACGCCTGCTGGACGAGCGGAAGCCTTCCCAAGCAGTGGAAGACGGCCAAGACGATACTACTGCCCAAGCCCAACAAGCCGCCGGGAATAGAGGGCCTGCGCCCCATCTCGCTCACGTCCTGCGTGGGCAAGGTGTTGGAGCACGTCCTCAACAACCGGTGGCAGCGGTACTTGGAGGAGAACGGTCACTACAACGACTCCATGCTAGGATTCCGGTCTCGCCTGGGGACGCAAGACGCGATGTTGCTGCTGCAACGCGAGGTACTAGAGCCAGCCGGAGGCGTTCCGCAGAAAGACAACCGGGCCATTCTCGGCCTGGACCTGCAGAGCGCCTTCGATAAGGTGGAGCACTCGGCCATCCTTGCCTGCGTGGCAAAGCTCAACATGGGCAAGCGCACGTACGACTACGTAAGATCCTTCCTCACTCGTCGCACGGCGAGGCTAGAGGTGGGAGGCGAACGACTCGAAGAGAGGGAGCTAGGAAGCGTCGGAACCCCACAAGGGTCCGTGATATCCCCGCTTCTATTCAACATCGTGATGATCGCCGTCGCCAAGAGCCTTGACGCGCTTGGACCGAAGATCCGGTACTGCATCTATGCCGATGACGTCACGATATGGGCGACGGGCGGCAGTGACGGCGACATCGAGGCCGGACTGCAGGCAGCGATCGACGCCGTGGAGACCACGCTGAGAGACACGGGGCTGAAGTGCTCACCACAGAAGTCCCAGTTATTGGTGCTTCCAACGATGAAGCACCTTCCGCCATATGTACGGGGATTCGAAGGCCATGCATCGAGTCAAATGTCTATCGTGTCAACGGAGCACCCAACTCTATCGAAATATCGATGGCCATTGAGTGGTGGAAGCGGAAACGGAGAGAGGGAAGGTGGTGCCCTCTCGTTCACAGTGCACCCGTATACACTCAAGATTTCAAAGGAAAATGATCTAACCAGTATGCATTAAAAGTAATCGTTGTGAATTACTTAATAAAGTATTCACTCTTAAAAAAAGTTAGTAAAAAGGTAGCAACTACTGGCAAATAGATAGTAACTGCAGTGGTTACGACCTTTCTTCGACCATTACATCCCTTTTGCTACCTGTTTACTACCTACGTCAGTAAACAGTTACTACCTGCAACCTTTACTAACTTTTCGTGACCTCTTTACTACCTACGTTAGTAAACAGTTAGTAACTGAAACGAAAGAGGTAGTATCTGGAGCCGTTACAACCTTTCTTGCCCCGTTACTACCTCTCTGCTACCCAGCTTTTGACTATTTATTCCAATATAGTGTGTGAATGCGATTCTCATAATTTGTCAGAGGAATCGTCTCGACGTATAATCATTACACAGAAAAATGACGCAGAAGGTATCCATAGATCAAGAAAATACATTTTGTTTCAAATTACGCAACCGAAATGTGTAAACGTCATTCTGATATTGTCGCAACGAATAAGTACAAGTTAACGAACCATAAGCAAGTGCTACACGTATCGTAATAGACAATCACAACAAGCTTAGTAAATTACAGCACATTATAACAGGACCAGCAAATTAAAATAACCAGACGGTCACAATTAGCCTCGAGGACAGTCACAGTTAATGCACTGCGGCGTCTCTCCAAATATTATCATTATTTTGGCGCGCCAAACCCCTAAAACGATTACTACCTTTTAAACGCAGTTATATTAGTCGTGTGAAGCATTCAAATGCACTGAGAATGAGCTCGTTACATTGCTCCAGCCACTGTACATAATGCCTTTTTGAGGCCATTTTATAATAAGTTGTTATGATATATAATATTTATAAGCATGTCTGATTAAAAGTCTTGCGCTACGTCACCAAACACACGTAACCAGGTAGTATACTATAGTGGTATAGGTTTATATTTGTAAAAATTCAACCTGAAACGCAAGTGCTCCCCTGTGCCAGACATGCCCCTGCAAAGTAGGGGCTATATATACCCCACGCTTACTGTGTATTACATGTATACGTAAAAAATAGTGAACTTCGCTCGCTCTCCGGCGCGCCGATGCTGGACACAGTGCAGAAAGGCCACGAAGATTCAACAATGTGAGATCTCAGATTGAATCTGCACGTGTTTCAATGAAGTTTATCGGCCAGCCGTTCCGAACATTCCAGATATGACTCCTGTCGTGTGGCCACTCACAATTACATCCCCTGATGTCTTAAAGCACGTCACTTGTTCTTTGAAAGGGTTGCGAATGTGAAAGGAAAGCTTTGAAACAACCCTTGTTTAATACACTGAACCAGTCAACTTGCCCTGGTCGAGATTCATCCTTTGGACATGAATCATCGAGCAGTTCATACAGAACATCATGGTGGATTTTTGACTTGCATATCATTCTCCAATTGGCATGGCCGTGTTGCAGTATCGTTTCCACCAGAGCCAGCCACCGCTTGCACACCCGCTTGCACCTGAAGAGACTCGCGCCATCCACTATATATAATGCCGAGATGGGCAGCAGAACCTCGTTTGGCACAACATCCATGGTTACTTGTACTGTCATCACGTTTCGGCGTGATCGCTTGCTGGCGTGCCAAATAACCTAGCAGTAATGAACAGACGCGGAGTCTACAAGCGCAAATTAAAAGTTGAGCTCGTTTGCGCCTAAGTTGAGCAAGTGTTCGAATCGTCAGCATCGGCGCGCCGGAAAGCGAGCGAGCGTAAAAAATAGTGAACTTCTTTGGTCTATGCATTCTTCGCATTCATGGCACACCCCGCTTGTTGAGCGAATTTGTCTAGTTGTAAGACATTGGTTAGCCAACATTAACAGTGGAGAAATAGAGTATGCCAAAATGCATGACCTGCGTGTAGTATCGGTTACTACTTTTCTTTAAACCTTTAAATGTTACTACCAATGGGTGGTAACGGCCCAGTTACTAACTGCTGGTAGTAACAGCAGAGGTAGTAACTGTTACCACCCTCGCCGTTACTAACTGTGCTTACTACCAGGGTTGTAACATATGTGACAAATCATTACTACCGCAAAGCTAGCAAGTACATACTACCTTTTTTCTATAAGAGTGTTCTTTCCACTTGAAACGTATATGAGCTGTGCGTATACTCCTGACAACAGCAACGCGCTTTTCTTCGTCGTGCCATCTCGCCGTGTTTCGATGGCCACAGCTTTGCTGCTTATTAGCCCCAAGAGGTTGGATTGGCGGCACCTGGCGGGTGTAGGCACGCACCAGCGTCCACCGTTGCGCGCCTACACATCTTGCGCTCGCATCGTACGCTGTTCCGCTGTTTGCGATCGCTTTTCGCTTGACTCAAGCTTCAGATTAACGAGGGAAAACTTTGTTCAGTACTATCGCCAATGAATACGACGCTATATTTGACTCACTTTGATCAGGTTTGTTGATGTCGCGGCCCCGCCGCGGCGGTCTATGGCTAAGGTACTCGGCTGCTGACCCGCAGGTCGCGGGATCGAATCCCGGCTGCGGCGGCTGCGTTTCCGATGGAGGCGGAAATGTTGTAGGCCCGTGTGCTCAGATTTGGGTGCACGTTAAAGTACACAAGGTGGTCGAAATTTCCGGAGCCCTCCACCACGGCGTCTCTCATAATCATATGGTGGTTTTGCGACGTTAAACCCCACAAATCAATCAATTGTTGATGTCGCGCTGCAACTCGGGGATGGGTTCGATTCTCGGCTGCGGCAGCCGCATTCTGACGGCAGTGAAGAGCAAGAACATGGCAGGTGGTCACAATTATACTACAGGGTGTCCCGTATTCATGTCTGGGTTTTTACACGTAAGAGCGGCATATTTACATTGATATATATGTAGTTGCTTTCTTTACGCGTGGTTTCTTTCAGAGATATGTTCTCACACTGTAAGCAAAAACTATCCGAGTTTGGGTTTTTTGCGGCTCATGACCTCTGAAAACTCTCTTGCGTTTAAATTTACTACCTCGTGTAGGAGTAAAAGATAGTACATGACACAGTTTTACCACCACCTCTCAGGCAAGTAGTAAAAGGATGTCAAAATCCAGTTTTACCACGTAGGGAGTTTTCTATCACGTGATTTTTAACCTGCGTTTCAGAGTTTATTACCACGTGACTGCAAGGTGCAGGTGCTTTGGTGGCTTTTGCCCCATACCCCCCTTGTGACGCTCTCAGTGAACTCTGAAGGTACGCGAGGACCACAGATGTTTTTTTTTGTTCTTTTTTTTTTGGCATCGCCGTGCCTCAGGACTAACCTCAAGTCAATGCACTTTCACTGGAACTAGGGGCAGCATAAGCCCAACAAGCGAGAACAGCATTCTGTGAACGAAAAAAAAAGAAAGGGGGGGGGGGGGGCTCTCAAAAAAGAAAAAAAAAGAAAGAAAACCTGCTGTGGAAAGTTGTCCTGCATATTTTCGCAAATTGTTGGCTTTTGCTCGGCGGGGGCCTTGGAGAGAGACGGTGCAAGAAGCTCGGTATCTGTGTGTCTGGTTGGGCTGATGGATCTCACGTGTTTCCTACATCATCGAGCGACCGTGCGATTTTGAGCGCCTCCGAACCTGCACGTCGCGGATACTTCGCTTCCGTGCTGAATCGCGAAGATCTGCCAGTGGTAACAAAATCAATCTGGTGTCATCGTCCGTGCTTGCCTACTGGAGAAGCAATAGGCAAAATGCTTCACTCTGTCGTCGTCCCCGAGTCGCGGCCGCCAGTGACCAGTGGGAGTGTGTCGCCGGGGCAGCTGAAAGAAGCATCGCATATATTTTGTTCCACAGTAGGCGATGTCTGCATGATCCGGACGGTGGTCTTTCGTTGGAAGTATGCATACACCGCCCCGTCCCCGTAAGCCAGCGGTCACGTGTTCATTTGTGTGTGAAATAACGACGAAATTCGCGCATGATATGTGTTCTGTGATCGCCAGCTGTGTTTCGTCGGATAGCCGTGCTCCTCGAAAAGGCCTAGTACGCCGTCGGTAAGAAGCTTGTGTGCAGGCGTGCACCGCTCCTCTACGCCCGTTGCGATGAATATGTGCTGCCACAGTGTTTGTGCACCGTCGCTTAATGAAAATCATTGAGCTACCTTGGTTTGTGCGTACTTAGGTATATATTATGGACTTGTGCATCAGCAGTGCTAACACGCGTGGGGCCATGAGCCCGGTGATTATTGGATACTCAAAAAGGTGAGATCGGGTAGATTTAAAATAAAAGGTTGGTGTGACATTTAGTGCCCTGCAGCCCACCTTAAATTTACGCTTGCACCTTCAACCGTTGTAGTTAATCGATGCAAAAAAAGGGCTCTCCTACCGGTACTACACGTTCGGTCAAAAAGTTGTGCCTATATATACCGGATTGTCAAACTGTAGGTGAGAACGCATGCAGTCTGTTCCAGTGGTGTATTATTCTGCATTTGTTGTGTGTTGCTGTATGTCTGTATGTGAATCTATGTGTCACCAATTCTGCCGTTTAATAAATTCTATCAATTCTGCTATTCAATAAATTTGTCGACTCTGGGCGAATGCACCTGTCAATTTTTATTTTTTACCACAGGAAATAACTCCCAGAAATCGCCTCAAAAACCTTGTGAAGAGAGTAAAAATTTACTCTCCCTATACTCGCTGAAAACCTCACTGGGGTAAATAATTACCACTCTTCCTACGTTCAAAAACTCAGTCAGCACGAGAGTAAATTTTTACCTCGATAGTAGGTAGTAAAAAAAACCCAGGAAAGGTAGTGCGCTAGAGGACAAATGGTTTACCCAGTTTTTGAGGTTATTTCAGGTCATTTTCGTTTAGTGTGCACTTCACCAAGATTTGTATCGTGGCCCCGCCGCGGTGGTCTAGTGGCTAAGGTACTCGGCTGCTGACCCGCAGGGCGCGGGTTCGAATCCCGGCTGCGGCGGCTGCATTTCCGATGGAGGCGGAAGTGTTGTAGGCCCGTGTGCTCAGATTTGGGTGCACGTTAAAGAACCCCAGGTGGACTAAATTTCCGGAGCCCTCCACTACGGCGTCTCTCATAATCATATAGTGGTTTTGGGACGTTAAACCCCACATAAAAAAAAAAGATTTGTATCGGTATCGTGCACATGCGCCTATCACGCCACGGGCAGTTTCCTTTTTTTTTTTTTGGCTTGTGTGCCAAGCTTCACGCGCAGTTGCAAATGACGATGCAGTATCAAGGCTCGCAACGTATCTTCAAAGCGCTTGGCCGAGAAAACCACCACAACTGCTGTATTTGTTTATTTTCTTATGTTTATACTCTCTCACTCCTCGTGTATTTTCATTCCATACTTTCCTAGAAGTATTTTCAGGGCTTCATCTCAGTAAAACTAGTTGTGGTTAATTGCGCCAACTTCATGCAGCATCGTAGCAACGAATCTGCAGCTATTACACAAGTAATTATAATAGCCCACTCGTGAAATAGTTTTCCTTGCATATCTCTAAGTTTCATCAACCTGTACGTGAATATGAAGTGGGAGATCCGACACTCACTCACTGAGACGAATAACGTTTAATTATCACGAGGGCTACGTCGGTGAGAGTGCCATCGAAACAATTCACAACGCTCATTGCGACTTTCAGGCGTTTGTTTTGCAAACAATTGCTATCAATAGTGCTCTCACATAAATTAAACATTTCCGCTTGTGGCGCGGCGTTTGATCGGACCAGTAGATCTTGCGAATCGGAATATGCGGCCACATAATTACAGGTGACTAGCTGCTTAGAAGAAATATTTACTTAATTACAGATAACATGTCAGCATATCCCTGAGCAATTTGTATGGGACCATATTATTTTGTTCAATATTTTGGTTATTTGAAAGATTTTTTCGTAAATTCATCAAACGTCTCTTTTAGCAGAAAGCACTATTTTGCCGAATCGCCCGACTAATCTGCATGAAAGCCGCGATGTACACCATAACTTTATTTGTAAATCTTCAGGACACATGTTCCAACTCCGGAGTGCACGCCAAGTTGTAAAGAAAGTTAGGACCACGGGCGTAAAGCACTTAAAGACCGCGGCGTAAGCGGCGAAAGCAACGAATGTCTTGCACTCGTTGCACCACCATTTTCAGAGGGAATCTCCCGTTGGGAAGAAAGTTTGCCCATCAAATTAGCGCAACTTTCTGCAGCTACTCAAATTTCGCTAGCATTGTAAACAGCTGCCTTCTACCTTGGTAGGCTTGCATCGCAACAATAAGCATTTAATAAATCACCACCGTATTGCGTAAGAGTGGGCGTGCGGCGGGCGCAGAAAAAGGCGATGCTCGGCCACGGAGCAAAGGAGTCCCTGCCATGACGTCACTTTGCCGCGACAGCCACGCCACCAGTGTTCGTTCTCGGGACTAATAACAGCTCAAAAACTAAATATGTATTCATGACTCCGAATAAACGATTTATTGAAGTGTTTAAAGAATAAACGATACACATATTTGTGCTTACAAGTGGATTTATCTTATAAACTTTTCGGTGACATGAATAGGAAGACCCGCAGCGCCACACAATTTCTGTCATAACTGCCAGAACCATGCACTGCCGTTCACATCTGCTGTGTATGTATAGCAGCGCGAAAACTCCATCGAGTCGTACAGTTGAGGCGTTTCTATGACGATTACCTGGATGGTCTTTCAATAGTGCCCCTGTCACAGAGGTGTGTCATTATGTGTCACACCTGTCTATAGGGAACTAAAGCTCAAGTTTGTGGAACAAAGGAAAAAAAATGACTACTCTGCCTTTTTATTCCCGCCGCCACTAGAACAAGTGTACAAAGCGAAGTTGGTTGCGGCTCTTACGCGAGTACGTGCGGCACACTGCTGAAGCAGAGGGCGAGCGGGATTGAATAGGAGAAAGGGAGGGGCAGCTGAACAAGTGTCCTGTCGGCGGCGTTTGCGTGTGTATTGTTGTTGCGAACGATTCTTTACGTTGCGTTGTCCTCTTTGTGCGTTACCTTCGTCGTCGTTGCGAAGAGGTCGCCCTCCTGCCCTGTGCCGGCGACGATGTTGGAACGACGATGATAAGACGATGACGTGTACTTACTAAGTGGTTCCTCTTACAGCACGCCCCGACATCTCACTCGCTCTCTCTCTCTCTGTTTTTTTCGCTAGTGCCGCCCAAAGTGAGATACACTTTGCTGTTGCTCTTTTCTTTAATTTTCGGCGGCTGTCCTCAATTTGCGTCTCGAAAACGCACCCTGTCATCGGCGTCACCGAGCATGTCGTATTGCGGCGTTCGTGGAATCGATGACTCGTCGGCGTGGTTGGCGAAGCCGCATTATTCTGGGACTTCTTATTCATTATTCTTCTGGGTCTCATTCTCGTTTTTTTTTTACTTCAGAGAAAATGGAAGATATTTGTTTTCGATGGCACTTATGGAGGTCAAAGCCGCATTTGCGTGGATGCCGGCAGTTGTGAGCACGTGGCGTCATGATACGAGAAGTATATATATATATATATATATATATATATATATATATATATATATATATATATATATATATATATATATGTGGCGCTGACTGTCACTCCTACTTCTAAATTCACAGATAAACCCCAAAAAGTGGATGGAGGGAGGGCCGCTGTGATAGCTCAGTGGTTAGAGCATCGAACGCGTAATTCGAAGGTCGTAGGTTCGATTCCTGCTCACAGTTGGTAATTTTTTCATCCACTTTTCTTTCTTCTTATTTACATTCCATTGGTTTTCATAACTTCCCCTGTACATTCCTTGGCATTACTGTCTGTTATATCTCATTTATTATTGCGTTAAAAAACACGGAAAAACGAGCCCTTAGGTATACACTTCTTTCCCTTATTTTCATTGAACGAGGGTCTCGTACTGGCAGACTTGGTGTGTTTAGGTTGTATAAGAGGGACAATTAATCAGCTGCCCGCTCATAATAAGTTCACGTGCTACGTGACGCCAAACATGCGCATAAGAGTGTTTTCACACTCGTTGTTTGGCTTATAGATGGCGCTGACTGTCACTCCTACTTCTAAATTCACAGATAAACCCCAAAAAGTGGATGGAGGGAGGGCCGCTGTTATAGCTCAGTGGTTAGAGCATCGAACGCGTAATTCGAAGGTCGTAGGTTCGATTCCTGCTCACAGTTGGTAATTTTTTCATCCACTTTTCTTTCTTCTTATTTACATTCCATTGGTTTTAATAACTTCCCCTGTACATTCCTTGGCATTACTGTCTGTTATATCTCATTTAATATTGTGTTAAAAAACACGGAAAAACGAGCCCTTAGGTATACACTTCTTTCCCTTATTTTCATTGAACGAGGGTCTCGTACTGGCAGACTTGGTGTGTTTAGGTTGTATAAGAGGGACAATTAATCAGCTGCCCTCTCATAATAAGTTCACGTGCTACGTGACGCCAAACATGCGCATAAGAGTGTTTTCACACTCGTTGTTTGGCTTATAGATGGCGCTGACTGTCACTCCTACTTCTAAATTCACAGATAAACCCCGAAAAGTGGATGGAGGGAGGGCCGCTGTGATAGCTCAGTGGTTAGAGCATCGAACGCGTAATTTGAAGGTCGTAGGTTCGATTCCTGCTCACAGTTGGTAATTTTTTCATCCACTTTTCTTTCTTCTTATTTACATTCCATTGGTTTTAATAACTTCCCCTGTACATTCCTTGGCATTACTGTCTGTTATATCTCATATATATATATATATATATATATATATATATATATATATATATATATATATATATATATATATATATATCCAAGTTGAAGTGGCCTGACAGGCCCCCTTATAGCACGCCCTCTCCCAGGGTGATTCCTGTGCGTGCTATTTTGTTTGAAGTTAAGCTTCGTGTGGCTCTCTTTTATTCACCCCTGGGAGCTAGGTACGTGGAATCCATCTTTGCAGATATCTGTATTCAAGGAGACACAGAATGCGACAATAATTGTTGCTGTCATCAGTTCAATGAATTAATATTGAATAATAAAGTGCTTAGTGACTGTAGTAAGCGAGTATGTTTGTACTGAAAAGCTGGGGGGCAATAACGCTTCACACAGTTCCACTTAAAAGAATTCTTGTAGCACTTCTGCGCTCCGAGATATCCCGTGGAAAAGCTTCATTATATATGTATACGCGTGGTAGGGATGATTACGCATGCAAGACAGTGAGGAAAGGCGCAATTCTCCTCCCAGATGGTGCCGCAGCACTTAAGTGCGGCGCTTGATCTGAGAACAGGTCGAAGGCGGAAGCAAAAAAGTGATAACGGTTGCTTTTACTGCCGGACGGCAATAGGTAGCCTGCATAGAATGATCGAGTGCTCGTCACATCAGGAAAAAACGCTGCGCCGAGCCTCACCGCCTTGCACACGCAAACACGCAAACCGCAATTAAGCCCTGCAGCGGGATATCCAGAAGCACAAATAGCGCTTGAATTCTTCCAAGCGTAACTGTGCAGATTTACGACTGCCTTCAATTTTTCGATACAAACATGCTCGCTTACTACAGTATACCTAAAATGTTCATCATTCAATCAAGTCCTTCGGCAACCGAGAATGCCGCCATAGCAAGAGAACTCATGGCTGCCACCAATCCCTCCAAATCTTGGCGTTTACAATAAAAGTTGCTTCAGCCCCCACAATAGTTAATTGACCTGCTGCCAGCGATATGTTATTAAAATATAGGAAAGCGGTGCAATATGGGGCCGAAACGTGGACGAGGTGCCACTTATATAACTATGCATGCATCGACTATAGGCCTATTTCATGTTTATAAGCATCATAACATGGTAGGTGCCGAGTGACGTCACGCACGTTGGCTCCGCCTAGTCGTCCCAGTTGAAAACACGCCACCAGCTTCTATGAACACGCGACGACGAGCGCAGCAGGTGTGCAAGCTGCCTTCGAGAACAGCGCGGCAGGACGCCTCTCCCATGTTTACAAGCGGCGACCGCAACAGAGGAAGTTGCGGTTGCTGCTGTAGAGGGGTTCTGAAATGAACATTTGAGCTATGTTGACGTGTAGCTCTAGCTTTGTGAACCTCGCCAAACCGTATGAGGTATCTTAACTGCAGCAATGTAGCTCATTTGCGAAATGTCGTCGTCGTTGCTGCAGCCTACGTCACACGTACACACTTTCATTTGTATATGCAAGGACAGACCCATCTCAGCAAGAAGCCCTGGAGTACCATATGTAAATGCGCGGTGGAAAAAAATACGTGGACATGGATCGTTACGATAGATCCTCGCATATAATAAATGTACCGGAAAAGTTATGCACGCTTGCAAACGACCAGAGCAACCTCGGCGACACTTTCATCCGCAACACGCTTGCGATAATGCTTCAACAACATGCTGTGGACAATACGATTACGTACTTGTATAAGGTCCACGGCTAACTTCGTATACGCTCAAGCCGACGCCGTGAAATGCGTACGACTGGGCAAGTTTCCCGCGTGATGTTTTTCTGTGAATTCACGCAGACGTGAAAATGGGGTGAAGCTATATCGCGCTAAAACGAAACACTTCCAAATCCACGGAAACCTTCGTTGCCAACAACGCTATCGTGGATGGCGACCACGCTTTTCTAAAGGCTC
Organism: Rhipicephalus annulatus; assembly: GCA_013436015.1. NCBI lineage: Eukaryota > Metazoa > Arthropoda > Arachnida > Ixodida > Ixodidae > Rhipicephalus > Rhipicephalus annulatus. The sequence continues at coordinate 39,919 of WOVY01004571.1, read as the reverse complement.
ACAGCCAACGCGGTGTCGTATGATGCCTCGTTGCGCTGATGACGATGGCAATGCGTACTGCGCCACCTCGTCTCGGTCTTCCGCGCACGGCGTTTTCCCTCATTGGTGTGGCGCATCTAAAGCGCTGCGCGCACACGGCGTGCTTTGAGAATCATCCGAAATAACCATGATTTGCAGCCAAATATGACTGAATAATGCTGATGTGTTGTGGACTTTAAAAGGACCGTCAATGTTTCCCTTAAGAACTCCAGCGTTTAGGCTCGCCACACGACAGTTTAAGTGATATTGGATATTTGTTGTTTACCACCGGTGATGATATGTATATGGGGTATAACGTTCCAAAACCACCATATGATTATGAGAGATGATGTAGTGGAGGGCTCCGGAAATTTCGACCACCTGGGGTTCTTTAACGTGCACCCAAATCTGAGCACGGGCTTACGCCATTTACGCCTCCGTCGAAAAGGCAGCTGCCGCAGCCGGGATCCGATCTTGCGACCTGCAGGTCAGCAGCCGAGTACCTTAGCCAATAGACCACCGCGGCAAGGCGTAGTTTACCGGGGCTTATTGGAATAGAGTGCTTACCGGAATAGAAGGAAAAAAGTGCCCATGCGTAGTAGTGTACGCAACCCGTACCGCTCACCATACGCACGCTATTTTTCAGACTCAACGTCACCGTGTTACCGTGGTTTACGTAGTGTACGGAAAACATGGCGGTGGTTTTGGACAGCCGCTTCGAAATGAGTTTGGCGTAGTTAAAAGATTCACTACGTTTGCAGCAAACAACTGTTTAAAATGACTTCGCTTGCCTTCGTATACCTTGCGTGGTTCATATTTCTTTAGGCTACATTATTACTAAAAAAACTTGTAATATTGATTGCCGTGGTGACACAGGCAAACATTCCCGTTTTCTTTTTTCATACGCTGTTCTTTAACTTATTCACCTTCCGATAGGTGTCGCCACTGTCCCAGCTAAGGCACGTGAACTACGTGAAGGTTATCTCGCTAAACTATATGTCCCACGTAACTTGAGCCAGAGTTTGAAAATATGCCGGAACACGTAATTACGACGCGACCAAACGCATGTTGCTCACTGTTGCCTGGAGTTAGACTATTTTTGGTTTTATCAAATATTGTTCAATTAGATATGTTTAATTACCTGAGTTTTCAAGAAACAAAGAGAGATAAAAAAATTGGATGAGAAAGTTGTAGATCGGTTTGCAAAACGTCCAATAAGACAGTTTTGAGCTTTATATCTGTTAAGTATTAGTGTTTTTCTGCTAATTACAAATTCCCGCGAAGTACAAAAACCACGTGACAAACCCGCTCGTGCGCCAGTGCGCACAATGATTCTAGTGCTCCCTAATGTTCCGCGTACGAACGATCATAGCATTTGCCCCATTGTGCTGTCTCGGCAGGGCCGAAACGATGGTGGTGGCTTACGATGAACACGTTTTGCTATCGGCCTCAAAAACGTTAACCGCTGTGGCTGCTTATCGTTTTCACGAACCGGTGCAAACGAAGCGTGTCGTTCGTACGCGGAACGTTAGGGAGCACTAGAATAATCGTGCGCACTGACGCGCGAGCGGGTTTGTCACGGTATTTTTTTTGTATTTCGCGGGCATTTGTAATTAGCAGAAAAACACTAATACTTAACAGGTATGAAGTTCAAAACTATCCACTTGAACGTTTTGCAAACCGACATTGTTACAAGCTGCCACTCTAGCGTCGCCAGCGCGAAGTCGGCGACGGGAATGACAGCAGGTTGGTTCGTTCCGTACGCAAGCAGAGACAGTGAAGAGATCAGAGACGTGAGAAAACAAAACAAACTTTACTCTAGTGATATTGCAGCACACGGGATCTAATACAACACTTAAATACAACTAACAAAATACATCAACACTTGATACAAGTAAAAAAAATACATATAAAAACAATAAATCAGCTTACGCGAGAGAACTATTACAAACTACACAACTAACACCAATAGACTACGGGGGAGAAAGTTCGAAGATATCAACAGGTGAAGGCATACGTGTGATGACCGGCCGCGTTGCGTCCCCGACGATCGGATGCGAGAAGTCGAAGAGAGTTCTGGCACGACTGCGGTGTCGGCGGTGTTGCAACGCTGGTGGCTCCGGGAGGCTAGTGCTTGCAGGTGACTTCGAGCAGGTTGAGCTAACTCGAGGTGAAGTCCCGATGTCTACGTTGCAAACGTTAATATCGCGTCACAACTAGACGAACGGCTACGTTTAGGTGGCCAGCCGATACAGAGCCACACTAAAAACTCCTAGAAGAGATGCTTGTTGATCTGTTTCTACACCATGTTGGTCAGCGACTAGTCTGCCTAGCAGGGCAAAATCCTGCGCTTAAATCCCCCTCGTGTCTCCTCGCTCTCTTCCTTGGGGACAAGAGACCTCTACATGGGTCCAATCATGCGCGTTTACTTGATGGAAACTCCGCCCCAAAAATATTTTGACCCCACCCCTTTTTAATTGGGAGAGTGCCCTCAACTAGCGAGAGTGACAACCTGTTGGGTTGTTGTCATACGGCTTGGCCACCAGAGGTTTTCCCACGCTTTTCCCCGTGGGAATGGTCAAACCGTTTGGCTCTCAGCCGGTGCGTCTCGTAGTCTAATCCTTGTTCGGGGTACATCGTGGCCTTCTACGACCTTGCAGACGCCGCCGCAGTTACAAAAGGATCAACCGTCGGCGGCGACGTTCTAAGAAGAGCACCCCATTCTGCACTTCTCGGCTCCCTTTCATGCGCTCGCCGTTCTCACGGTCAGTGGGGGAGTACGGCGCCCGTTAATTGCCGTGACGTGGTGTCGCCAAAAATGGCCGTCCGTGACAGATATACAACTTTCTCACTGCAATTTTTCATTCATCTTCGTTCCTTCAAAAGTTAGTTAATCAAACATATCTAATTAAACAATATTTGAAAACACATCAAATAATCCAACTCGAGGCAACGGTGAGCAACATGCATTTGGTTGCGTCGTAATTATGCATTCCGGCATATTTTTAAACTCTGGCTAAAGTTACGTAGGACACCCAGTATACTGTTCTGCCTCGAACTATAGAATACCAAGCATCTTGGTGGTCCAAACTATTTAACTTGAAACTTGTCAAGTGATGTTGCCTTGGCGAATGAGCTGCAATGCACTTGAATTTGGCGTGCGTTTCGCATGCACGGTAGACGAGTTATCCGCAAAGTTCGCTGTGTGAATGCATACTTGCGCGCGTATGCTTCATGCCCGCGGCGATCTTCGGCATGAGTTGTTTTAACCTTTCCGTTTACTTCCTTTGCTTTTATTCTGCCTTTACTCTCACTTAGTTCACCTTACTTTATGCCTCCGGGAAACAGATTTTTCCCACATACCTCTGCATATATGCATACAGGCAAAATACGCTTTGACCCACACCGCGGTCATGCCCCGCCGCGGTGGTCTAGTGGCTAAGGTACTCGGCTGCTGACCCGCAGGTCGCGGGTTCGAATCCCGGCTGCGGCGGCTGCATTTCCGATGGAGGCGGAAATGTTGTAGGCCCGTGTGCTCAGATTTGCGTGCACGTTAAAGAGCCCCACCAGGTGGTCGAAATTTCTGGAGCCCTCCACTACGGCGTCTCTCATGATCACATGGTAGTTTTGAGACGTTGAACCCCACATATCAAATCAAATCACACTACGGTCATGTTGTCAGTTACACGGTTGGTTGATTTCATTGTGACTTGAAGCAAACTTCTATTGATTTGTTTGCCCAATGAAGATTGACGACTTACTGCATATATAGGTCATTGGCCCGAATTCGGGTGGAGATGAGTTCTGTCAATCTCTTCCTCCTCCTCGAATTTCACTTAGATGTTGTGATTATAATTGCGCTTTGTTTGAAAAGGTATGATCTTGAACTTGTTGGCTTGACTTCGTGATTGGAAACAGCGCCGGCCGACGGGGCTGTAACGGTCACTTTTTCAGCGGCAAGTCCTGCCGTTTTATCTTGGTGTTGGCCCGTGTGCTAAGATTTTGGTGCACGTTAAAGAACCCCAGGTGGTCGAAATTTCCGGAGCCCTCCACTACGGCGTCTCTCATAATCATATGGTGGTTTTGGGACGTTAAACCTCGCATATCAATCAATCTATCATTCTATCTTTTACCGTTTGCCCACACTGTTTTATTTGCTGTTTCGATGATATATATCTGTCGATACGAGCCATCAGTGCCGTTTTGCACATTATCTTTTCCTTTTTTTCTTTTTCAGAGTTGCAAGATCTGGGTCATTTCATTTTCTAAGCACCGAAAACGAAATGGCTTCACTGATCGATTTCCCAGCTTACTTGCGAAGCAAATACTTTGGATCCGGTAACCGCTTCCTTTTGGCTGTAATTGCAAAAGAGAAGCGTATCGTCAGGATTATGAGAGATCATGACCTCTGGTCCGGTGCGCATGAGTAAGCCTTACCACTGAAATAAACAGTGGACGTCGCTTACGTTTGGCATCACGCGTCAAAATACAGAACATAGAGAAACGTTGCGAACACGATAGGCACGCCATCTTGTCCGCAACGTTGCTTTGTGTTCTGTGTTTTCTGTCGCTCAACGACTTCGCGGTGATGCACCAACTGGCTCAGCAGTCTAAACTGCCGAAAACACTGACATATCTATCCCAGTGACCTAAGCACAAACAATGCGTCCATTGTGTGCCGCGCGATGTATCGGCGGCAGCCGCAGCCCAGCAGGCCCAGCGAAGCCGCATGGCCGCGCATCGCTTGCGTGGCAGCAGAAACGGCAGCGGCAACAGCTGCAGTTGACATGATTTCCCCTAGATGGCGCCACCATCATTTACCGGCGAGGCTTTTGTGCTTCGGGGCGTTCGTGTGCGTCGGAGCGTATCTAGTTTTGTGCCGCGCTTTTGCCCGTGTGCTGCTGCGGCCGCGTCCTTCCCCCTCGCTTCGGCCGTACGACTGCATCATCGTCTATCTTTTTCTTACTTGGCTTCTTTCTCTCTTCGGCGCTTGTCTGCCGTTCTCTCTTTTTTTTTCTTTCATCTCCGCTTTCTTTTTGACGTGCCTCATTTATTTGTGCGCCGGCGTGCGGCGCCGTTCGCCGTGAATGGCGGGGGCCGCCGGCTCTGCGAAGGCTGCTGCTGCTGCGTGCGATCTGTACTGCTTGTTCCGGGTCTCGCCTCGTGCTTTCTCCCCTCTCGCGTTTCTTTATTTCCTTTTTTTTTTCTATTCGCCTGCGCAGCAGCGTGGTTGCTGCGTTAAATATTAATAGCGCTTCGCTTGCCAAAGTAGGCACGGAGGGCAGCAGTACGAAACAAGTGCGGTGCGCCGGAGAAAGTGTGTTTTTAGACCAGGCAGGGCAACTGCGAGAGGGGTATCGGCCTTTAGGGTGTTTGTCGTCTCGCGGTTTGCCTTTATCTTTGTTTGCTCGAAATGCGAAAGCCGCCGCTTTCGCGAATATCGGTCCTATCGGAATTCGGGGCTAGCGAAAATGATCTGCGGTACTGTTTTGGTTTATTAAAAGGAAGGCCATGTCGTACAGTGGCGCTAAATATGAGTTGCAACATCACAGGGGCCATGGTTGAAGCTTAAAGGGCACCGAGCCTGCACTATTACGCTGACAAGTGTGGAAATGGTCGTTAATACCACTTGTCGAAACCATAGAGTATTCTACAATTAGCTGGGGAAACTCTGGCGCTGCGATCGTTCGGCCAACATGGTACATGGACATAGTCCTCATGCTTGCATCCTTGAACGCACTTGCGCCTTCGTTTGTTATTATGTTCCAGCCTTTGTTTCTGACAAAATAATGAAGAATTGTGGACTTCACAAGCTAACTTGAATTGGTGTCCAAAACGGTTAAATTGACGAAGTGGAACTGTTAATCAGTTGCTGAACTTTATATTGCAACAAAGAGGATGCACGCCACACGAAGCTAAACCGAAAGAACGACGCTTAGACAAATCCGTGTGCCACCCATCATTCCCATGTTGGCTGACGCTCCATGCGTTGCTCCTCCCATAGAAACTAGCGCAAGAGTTGCCTCTCGTAAATATTATAGTAATCTCTATGGTCGAAATGGCGTTCATGTCACAGATCGCATTCTATGTCGGCGCCACCGCGCAGTGTTCACGTCGCTTTTATCACGGGCACCGTGTTGCAGCTCATATTGGATGCGACTGCACGTACATAGGAAACGCGCTATAAACACACACACGCACACACACACGCACACGCGCACACACACACACACAAGCTTATTACGAGTAAGCCAATTTTAGCGATTGTTTAGCAGCTCGCTGCTCAATGGTCCGAGTTTCTTCTTCCTGGTAGTCGTTTCTTACATTTATGCAAGAATCCGTTGATTGTTGAACAAAACAAACTACATTGTAACCCGCGGCTTGTAATTAACGACTCTTTTAATTTGTGCTGATTCATCTCCGATATAAATTCGACAGACTCATAAATTGCCATTGCTCAGCCTCTACTCCAAAGCTGATGCATGCATTTCACAACTGCTCGAAATTGCTGCGACAATTGGGCACGTGTTAGTGACTCCGTGTAGATGCCTTAGGCACTATCACAATGTCAATGCTCAATGAACAAGGAGGAGGAGGAGGAAGAGAATTTAGGCGGAAAGACAGGGAGGTTAGCCAGTTCTTAGACCGGCTGGCTACCCTGTGCTGGGGAAAGGGGTGAGGGGAATGAAAGATGTTAAAAAGAAATGCTGCGAAGAGAAGGAGAAATTAAAAAAAAAAAACTACGACAGAGGAAAGGCAACATCAAAAAGTATAAGACACTAAAGTCTGTCTCTGAGGCCAGTTGTCCGCAAAAAGCGCAGCAAAGCTTTCAAAGCCTTTTGGGCTGAGGATGGGCTTGGCCAATGACCCAGAATCCTTTGTTCCGACAAAGGCCGATTGTCTAGTCTATCCAGAGCTGCAGTGAGTTCTTGTCTTTGCACGTTGAAATAGGTGCACTCACACAGAAGGTGCGCGATGGTTTCTTCGCAACTGCAGTAAGTGCATGTAGGAGAGCTGGCCATCCCGATGAGATAAGAGTATGCGTTCGTGAAGGCCACTCCAAGCCACAGGCGGCATAGAAGAGTCTCCTCAGCTCGAGATAACCTTGGGGGAAGACGAAGCTGCAGATCGGGATCCAAGTTATGCAGGCGCGCGTTTGTGAAGTCTGTCGAGTTCCACTGTACCAGTGTGAGGTCACGTGCGAGCGAACGAAGTCTTGTAGCTGCGTCGGTTCTTGAGAACGGGATGGCTGTGTATTGGGTACCATCGTGTGCAGATCTAGCGGCCTCATCTGCGCGGTCATTGCCACATATACCGCAATGACCTGGTATCCACTGATACGCAATGCTGTGCTGTTTTTCGGTTGCTTGGTGATGAAGAAGCCTTATTTCAGCTACTAACTGTTCATTAGGTCCATGGCGAAAGGGTGATATAAGACATTGAAGAGATGCCTTCGAGTCCGAGAAGATCGACCAAATTCCCGAAGGTTCTTTCACTATAAACTCCAGAGCTGCACGAATGGCTGCAAGTTCTGCAGCTGTCGACGACGTCAAATGCGATGTCATGAATTTAATTGTGATGTTCCTCGCGGGAATAACCACCGCCCCTGCAGAGCTTACTGAAGACACCGAGCCATCCGTGTAAATGTGAAGGCGTCCGTTGTGCTTCTCTTGCAGGAAAAGTAATGTGGCCTGTTTCAGGGCTAGATGCGACGAATTTTTCTTATTTTGGATGCCAGGAATTGTAAGATGGGCTTTGAGTGGGTGTAGGCACCATAATGGTATCGGCGGCTGTGCTGCATGTGTGAAGTGCAATGGAAGCACTGCGCAATGCTGAGCTACAATTGCGCTGAACGCTGAGTGGGGCGTGGAAGTTCGAAGTGAGGCTAGGTGATGAGATGGAAGCCGAGCGAAATGTCTTATGTGCATTCTCAAAGCGTCTACGCGGATGTATGCGTTGACTGGATAATCACGCGCAATCATGACTGTCGCTGCTGTAGATGCGCATCTCGGGAGACCAAGGCATATCCTCAGGGCTTGGGCTTGGATCGACTGGAGGACGCGCAAGTTTGTTCTTCCGATCCCGCAAAGCACGGGTAAGCTGTATCGCATATAACCGAGGAACAAAGCAGTGTAGAGTTGGAGCATTGCTTGTACCGATGCACCCCACGTTTTTCCAGCAAGAAACCTCAGTACGTGGGTGATCATAGTGAGTTTAGTTTTCATGTGGGCGATGTGAGGGCTCCAGGAGAGGTCGCGATCAACTATGACTCCGAGGAATCGGTGGGTCTTCACGTAGTTGATCGTGTGTCCGTTGATTTTAATAACATATGGGCTCATAGCCTTATGCGTGAATGCTATAAGCGAGCATTTCTCTGATGACAGCTGTAGTCCCCGTTCTTCCAGGTACTTTGTCGCTATTTTTGCCGCTCTCTGAATCCGGGCACGCAAATGAAGGCGTGTTACAAGGCTTGCTCACATAGACAGTATGGATCATTTCATTAAATGGGCGGGGCCGTGAAACACTTTTTCAAGTAACTATTGAATGGATTCACTAAAAGAGCTTATTGCCTTATGAATTGAACGCCGCAAATATTTTAAGAATCTGTACAGTACGAGCGGAGTTACGACTTATTACACGCCACAATCGCATTCTCTCTTCTCAAGTGGCGACGAAAGCGCTGTAAACTAAGCATGGAGAGGGGGGGGGGGCACAGGCAAAGGAAATACGTCACGCGCTGCTCGTGCCCTCGAGCACTTTCTTTCTTTATTTTCTTCGAATAGGCAGTTTTTTCAGTGTGATGGCGCGCGCACGCGTGGACAAGTCACGGCTTCCCGCGGCGATTCCTGTAACGACCGAGCGGGGCCATGTTGAAATCGGCAAATGACCCATAGAAGGCCTTTTACGTGTGATTTTCGAGCTTCTTCCGTCATTTGCCAAGAAAAGAGAAAGCAATTTTTAGCTTACTTTGGTACTTTATCGTGCATTTCAGGTCATGTGCTGCGCTATAATATTTCGCTCGCGTGTTCTTGGGAGCCTCTACTACCGATCGGGATTGTTTTCAGGCCATGGTCAAGAAGTGTTGCAGGTCCCCTTTAAGAATGGCGCTAATGATTCCCACAGATGTTCGTATGCTCCAAGGGCGAACTTATTTCCTAACAACGATCCTATAATTGTTTACGGAGGGTAAGTTCACGTTTAGAAGAACTAAGACATGCGAAGCAGCCACGCCCGTTTGGATATTTGCTTCCGTTATCATGAAAGCAGTTTATTTAAAAACTATACGTTCCCGCTGGTATAACTATGAATCCCTGGGTTTTCACGTTTCAGCTAAAGGCACGGACAACGTCTTTTGTTATGCTTCACTCGCCGCGGTGGTCTACTGGTTACGGTGCTTGATTGCTGATCCGCAGGTCGCGGGTTCGAATCCCGGCAGCGGCGGCTGCATTTTCTATGGAAGTGAAAATGCTTGAGACTCTTGTGCTCATATTTAGGTGCACGTTACAGAACTCCGCCTGGGTGAAATCTTCAGAACCCTCCACAACGGCGTCTCTCATAATCATACGGTGGTTTTGGGACGTGAAATTCCACATATTATTAATATTTGTTATGCTTCGTATTTTTTATGTCATGACCTCTGAAGTGGGAAACCATATAGCAGAGCGAAAGCAGCGTTTTCTAGCGCAAGTGCCCTGATTGCCATCGCGAGACGCTTCACGCTATACACGCGATTTCACCGTCATTCGAAATCACGCATCTTTCTAACACCGGTGTGTAACGCTCTATTTTCGCGATGTGGGCCTGATCTGGGTCGAAACATTCTCGTTCGTGATTGGCTTCTTTACGTAAGCTGCAGAAGAGATCCAATCACTGTTGAGCGGTATTATCAGTATTAATCGAGATCAGCAGCGCACCGTGTGAACTATAATTGAATGGCTATAGTTGACAGCTTCATTATGGGCCCTAAAAGGGTACTATATATACATCGGTCAGAGCACCTTGCGAATAGAAAACGTTATGCGCTCCTCCATGTATTGAGAGCTGGAACGCCGTTCACCTTACAACATGTAGCTCTGGGGTGGCCTTTTCCTGCGTGGTATATGTATCGTGGAAATAAGCCACGTGCACCCCGCGGAGAGAAATTCGACAGCGGCATTACGCGCGCCTTCAATCAGACAACCTCGTTTCCCTCTGAGACCACGCGGGTGACCGCTAGGGCGCGCCGCTTGGCCAATTACTCATTCGACATTTATACTGAAACGATGGTGACCATGGCGCGGAACTTTAATGCAAAGGTTTCTTCTGCTCGGAAGTGTCCTCGTATTGCTTGTTGTGCGAAAAAAAAATTAACAAGTTGACCATTCTTGTTAAAATATTCTCCCATAGAGGCATCGCAACATACGTAATACTTATTCCTTGAGATACCCTTATAGTTACACGTATGTTCTTTTATCGCCATGTAAACATTCATTTTAACCAAGTTAATCCCAGTGCAGATACCAAAAATAAGTTTTCACGAGTGCTCCACGGCGATGGGTTATAAATAGGGCTCCTTGTTTTCGGGTTAGTTTGAAGAGATCTCATAAACATTCGCCCGTATATATTTCGACAAATCGAATTAATCCGATAAACTCCGATGTTAACTTGGCATTTCCAGCGTTCATATTCATCAATCATAAAAGGTCATAATCATTAATCGACCGCAACGTGCCTTTGTGAGCAGTAGCAACCCCGTATAAAGTATGCTTGCGTCCACAATGACTTTTAAGGTTATATAATACAAACAAGTGTATAGGTGTTTCGAGTTGAAATTATTGTGCTTGTCCGTGTATATGTGTCTGCAGTGTGTCACAGAACGAGCGCTAAAAATGGGCGCGCCGCCAAATTCTTGCGATAACGCGCGGGAGAGACGCCGCGAGGTCAAAAGAAAAAAAGAAAAGAAACATCCAAGGCTCCCCGGGCGCGCGCTCTCCCCTTGGAAGCGTGGCTTCGCCGACGAACCTCCTCACCCCACATCGGCGGCCGAGCAAGCACTCGAAATTTCTAGAAGGAAAGAGGCGTGGTCATGCCGAGTTGAGTCATCCGACGCGGAGGGCATTCGAACCGTCTCGCCCTCTCCCCAGCCTTCGCTGCGTATCGCGCCGACGAAATGACGAGAACCTTCTGGAATCTCGCGCGGAAGGTATTTAATCGAGCGGCCGAGACGAGAGAGCAGGAGAAGACGGAAGTTGGCGCCAGAGCGCGTAGGGATTCCGCCGTGTAGTCGGCGAAGGTTTTGTCCGTAGAGACAAAGCAGGAGACGAAGATGATTTCCACCTGAGGGGTGACGACTCGAACTACAGGCAAGAGTGTGTGTTTACCGCTATCGAGCGAAGACGCGTGGCAACAGCTGCGTGTGTGAAGCCGACGTGCTTCCGGCGAAGAAGTTTGAAGCTTGGAGAGTGGCCGATTGAAGACGCGAGGTTTTCTGGAAGAGAAACTTCGGCGAGGTTTCCTGGAAGAGAAACTTCAGGGGGCTGCGGAACGACAACAACGCTGGACTTTGAGTGAGTGATTCTCGGAAGAGTATCATCCAGACTTTTGTTCCAAGAACTTTGGACTGAATAGGTTTTCTATCTCTTTAGTCTTTAAGTGTCTTGGTTGTTCAATGCATGCGACTGCATTGTAGTGTGTATTGTTGTCTGTGTTCGTTGTTTCGAGTGTGGCTGATTCTACTGTGTAGTACGTTGTTTGATTGGTGACATATTGTCCTCATCTATTGTGGAGTGTGCATTCTTGTGTATGGTTTTCGATCTGCCATTATTGAGAATATAATTGTGTTTTGTTTATCAACTCTCGGCTCTGACTTGTTCTTTGGGCCACAGCCGGCGTCCGCTGGCGCGAAAAAGGACCACTTCTAAATTGTCCACGCTTTCGTGGTGCGGTTCGGGGGGGGGGCGATACTTCGGCCCTTGGAATTAGCCCTGCGATCGCCTCCCTAATTAGCGGGACCTGTGTGACACAGTGTGTTCAAACCATAAAGACATCTGAAATACACTTAGTATGTCCACTTTTTTTCGTGTCCCCATATAATTTCATTTGTTGTTTTGGAGTACTGGGAACAATATTATAATAGGTTCTTTGTTTCCCATCAAGTATATGAGGGCTTAATGAGCTTTATTACCCATCAATTAGCTGCGCTATTTGCTGGGTATTCATGTTGAGAAGACAAAAAGTGCAAACGCACATATAAAAGATAAGTTGAAGGAGCTATAATGAGCAGTGTATCGCTCGCGTAGATCACGCGCACCTGATTATTTGGTATCGCCTTTTGTCTGGGAATGTGCTGATAAGTATATGCTTGTGCCTATATACCTTCCCTTCCGCCGCAGTATCATTTTTTTGTTTATATATATATAGAGAGAGATAAAGATGCAAGGAAAGGCAGGGAGGTTAACCAGACGCACATCCAGTTTGCTACCCTGCACTGGCGAAGGGATAAAGGGGAGAAAAGAGGTTGCAGAAAGATAAGAAGGTACACTCAATCACGAGCCGTTTATAGCGGTGTTTCCGGTATTTTATCTGCGCTCTTATGTACATGTTTGCACTCCCGGTTTTCCTGAAGAGCCCCAAAACAGATTCTGAGAATACAAAAAGAAACCATTTCGCGTTTTTTTTTTTTGCTCTTGGCTTTTTCCGTCTTTATGGCACACTTAATGGTGCCCGACCGGGCATTCAAGCGACGTCATTAGAGTACACCATAGAGTTTCTCACAGTCTTACCTAGAGGGTAAGACTGTGATCACCGCTGATCATTTGCTGATTTTTGTTTCGTGAAAAAGCAGCTCCATCCCATACACGAACACACGAACACACATGGAACACAGCCAGAAGTAAGCCAGAAGTACAAATATTAGACAAATGTGTGTACTACCCATCAATCCCATGCTCGCTGAAGCGCCGTGCGTTGCAGCTCCCATAGACACTAGCGCCCGAGTTCCCTCTAGTGTATATTAGGAAACTCTATGCTCACACCCACTGCCCGAATCGTGAAGTGATTATCGGGTTGACAACATGGCGCTGGTACCGCTAACACGCCGCAACACTTGAAGAACGCTGACACGTGCGGACCACGTTGCCGCGTGGACCAAGGATTCACTGCGTTGCCGCACTTGCAACGCAGTGAATTCTGTCGACGCTGCATTCGCGAGCAAGTGTTACTTTGTGCAATGGAACCGGTAAAGCGTGCAAAGTTTTAGATGCGGAGCATCTAATACTCGAGGCTTGTAGTGCGGCGCCGTCCGCAAGCTTCCTCCTCCTTCTTCCACCATCTGTGCATCCCTTCCTCCTCTACACACCGCGCGCGCTTCACTCCTCCACCATCTGTGCACCCTTCCTCCTCTACACACCGCGTGCGCTTCTCCTCTTCACGAACATTCGCTAGCTGTATAATGTAGCGCGCATGCGCCGTCACGCTTCGAGAACATCGGCAACTTACGCGCGCGCATGCGCCGTCGCGCTTCGAGAACATCGGCAGCTGACGCGCGCGCATGCGCCGTTGCGCTTCTCCCCCTTCTCGAACATTCGACAGCTGACAGTGCATGCGCCGTCGCGCTGTATATATACTCAAGGTCGGCGCTCGCTCGCTCAGTTGCCGCTCGTCGGTTGGTTTGTACGGCGCGTCGACGTCCAAGGTCGCGGTGAAATGAATGCCAACGAATCCACAAACACAATGATCGACGTCCCTTCGACCAGCGCCGCCCTTTCGCATACGTGTGTACGTATTCACTCATTTAACACCCCCTCCTACAACCACGTTAACCAATTTAGCCATCGACCCAAGTAAGTCGCAATTTAACACCCCATTTCACAACCACGTTAACCAATTTAGCCATCGACCCAAGTAAGTCGCACTTTAACACCCCGTTAACCAATTATATGCTCCGCATCCTCCTCAGTTTTCCCCCGAGGGAAGCTGCGGGCAATTTTTTTATTTGCTCGTGTACGTGCGTGCGTCACTTTCGGTGCTGAACATAATGAATAAGTTCTCGTAAGCATGCTGCGTGTTGGGACCGTTGTTTTTCCATCGGTTGTTGCGTGTGGCATACATACATGCATGTAAACATTAGCTGAAGTGAACGGCATGTCAATGCGGCGCTATATGGAGGGTTATCCCACGATATACATTTTGGTCGAATCTTTGCGAGAACTCTGTCGTTTACATTCGGTTCCGGTAAAAAATATACCACGTGTGACGCTTAACCATGGCACTGCCTGCAAGGAGCTTCGATAAATATTTATCCGCAAACGGCATACGCTTACCACATTCACAGGACACTTTTTGACCTCTTTCTCGGTCGCGGTGGTCTAGTGGCTAATGTACTTGGCTGCTGAATCGCAGGTCGCGGGATCGAATCCCGGCTGCGGCGGCTGTATTTTCGATGGAGGCGAAAAGGCTGTATAGGCCCGTGTGCTCATATTTGTGTGCATGTTAAAGAACTCCAGATGATGAAAATTTCCGGAGCCCTCCACTACGGCGTCTCTCATATTCATATGGTGGTTGTGGGACGTTAAACCCCACATATCAATCAATCAATGAATCAATCAATCAATCAATCAATCAATCAATTTTTGACCTGAGACAGATTGATTAGCATTGTTTGCTGCAAGATATACCAGTGCTACATGGGCGACGCGGGGCAATGCCACCTATAATTTCTGGCCTGCTCACTGCCTCTGCAGCAGGCTCTGACGTCACTACATTTATACCGGTGTGTTTCGCTGCACAGACATGTTTACGCTTGCTCTCGTCGCTCGAAAGCCTGTCGAACATTTCCGTGATTTGCTGGTGTGCTTTATCGCCACTCGAGAAGACCGTGTTTTTCTGTGTACGTGAAGTATACAGCGTGGATATGTGATGTGCATGTGTGCACTCGATATTCGCAATCTGTACGGCTGCAAATCCAAAGTGTGGTTGGGCGATGCCAAATTGCCGCACCAAAGGGACCGAAGTCACGAGTGTTCTCGTTTCCTCAACCGAAGAACTAAATGGAAATGTTTCGTCCGTGAAGCTGCATGACGTTGACTCCCGTTTTATTCATGACCCGAAGGCACGTTATATACCACGCACATATTGCTAAGTCGTTTTAATGGCATGCCATCTCCACCATGTTCCGTTCTTGCTCTAAAATAAAGGCGTCATGTGTGTTCCTGACTTGCTAGCTTGAGCCCTGTCATTAAAATATTAAACACGCGTGGAAGTACGTTTTCAGAACAGGTGTTTTCCCTTCAAGTATGCATAGAACTTCGTTTAGGTCCGTCAGAGCGTGAACTAGCACCTATACGTGCCCCTTCCACGTCGAGACAGATATATGCCTAACCTGCCCGCCACATCGTGGGCCCGTCGGACTGCCCATAGCTGCGTATTTGAATCCGTGCACTGCATGCGTATAGCGCTGCCCTACGTACTTGGACTATGTAACGTTTTCAACCCGTAACGCCGGGCACTGCCAGACCATATATAATCTAAGCTGACAAAGCCCGAACAAAGCCACGCATGTGTTTGACGTCTGAACTTCTGGATAAATTTTGTGCAAGAGTGCGGGACTGCAATATGCCCCGACCTGCAGAATACCTGAGCGTCAATGCCTGAGGCTTGTTTGATCAGTGTATACTGTGCATGCTGTCAGTAAACATTTTGCTATTGGTGATTAGCGCAGCGGACTTCTTGTATTACGTCTGTTCACTTGGTTGGGAAAAATGGAGGGAATGCTGTTGCATTGCTTAGTGCGCCGGCCTTTTGTATAGTATTTTCTTGCCGGTGTTCCAACTATATACTTCATTGCGGTATTATGATTTTGCGCCAGTCTTGCCAGCACCTTAGCCTAATATGCTTCCTTGATATTTAAATGCGTGTAGACAATTAGGGTAAAGTGCTTTCTTAAATGCTTTTCAGGTGTGTTAGCTATACATTAAGCTGGAATATTTAAGAACCACTACCAAACATACTGATCCAAGAACCAGCATTGCAGTATAAGCGCCCACGGGGGCTTTCTTTTGGCCCAGTAATAACATTTTTTCCCAGGCCCTAAGTTGAGTAGGAACAGTTTCTCTGCTTGTTCTAGATAGGGTGTGTGTGTGTGCGTGTGTGTGTTTGTGTGAATAAAGATTGAATAAAATTTGCCTTATTTATCGATTCTATAGATCGTCCACGCGTTCGATAGCGCACATGCTTTGACGTTTTCGTGGAAGATATGGCTCACAGATAAATCTCTAGACACTTTCAAGCGTAGTGAATTACTTAAAACAGCGCCTTTTTTGTCGCAGAAGGCGGAATAAAGGTGCTAAGCATGTAAAACTCGCCGCGAACGCTTTTTCTTTTACTGGAAGACGATGCTGGCAGTGGATTCACAGACTCCCGTACGTGCGCTTTCTCGGGCAAGACGAGTGACGTCACGCATCTGCAGTGAGCACGCAGGCCTGAAAATAATTTTCTAGGTGGCATTGCGCTGTGGCATCGTTTCAACCGTTGGGAAGTCATTTAGTTGCAGTGGAAAGTTGGGCAAAGCGCGAAAAGTTTGATTACAACTTACCACAAAATGCTATCGTCCTCCGAAATGCAGAAGGTGCAGCAGCTCACCCAGCAAGTGGCTCGATCGTTACCTCATGGCTATAGCGAGCATGCTAATTGTTGCCCGACTCTCAGGCCGCTCACCCCTTTATAATATATTCGATTATGAATTAGCAGCCCGAGAAATGCACTAAAATAAACTTCGCCAGCTTCTTTGT
Source organism: Rhipicephalus annulatus (assembly GCA_013436015.1). Lineage (NCBI taxonomy): Eukaryota > Metazoa > Arthropoda > Arachnida > Ixodida > Ixodidae > Rhipicephalus > Rhipicephalus annulatus. The sequence continues at coordinate 23,135 of WOVY01004571.1, read as the reverse complement.
GAACGTACAAGGATCAAGCTACACGACTAAGATTATAGTCGGAAATTGGGTGTCATGACCCTTTTAAAGGCTAACTGCTACGAAATACTGCACACATAAAAAATGGCACCTGCATGTTTCCACGGAGGGGGGGGGGGTGAACTCGTGTAAATGCGTCGCGGAGGGGGGGGGGGTAACACTTGACTGTCGCGTAATCGTGTATGGTTTAGGAATGCTTACTTTTTATTTCGTCTTTGTTATTCTTATTTATTGAATTAAGGAAAAGAGAAGACAAGGAGTGCATGGCTGAAGTGTGTATTTATTTCTTGGTTCCGTCACTTTATTGGACGGAGAAAAGACGCCCTTGACGGAATTTCGAACGCTCGCCCCGCCGCCTATATACACTGCGCGCCCGCCTTCGAAGTAGATGAGACCAGGCACGAGGCGATCCGAGCATGCGCAGTGGGGGTGTGGACGGCGCCGAAGCGCGACACCGTGCGACTAAGAAACGCTCCGCATTTAAAAAGCCGATTTATGGGCAGTGTATCTGGAGACGGGACAGTGTACCTGCAAATTTTCGCCTTTTATGTGCAAGCGCTTACCCAAGGAGAAAAAAAAAATCTCGCGAACACATTTTCATACCGACGAATTCCGCCATTAATTGATGCTAATTGGCCAAGTGAGCTGCTACGACCTCTCTTATTGGCTTAAAATGCCGCCGTTACGAAATTTGACAATATGGTGGAATTAGACAGTGTCCAGAATAGCACCCCAAAAAAAAATATCACCGCATGTCCACAAAGTGAATGATTATGAGTGGGAGAAACACGGAGATCACTTACACGCTTGGAAGCACGTAGACGAACCGTTTAAAACGTTCCTGTATGTTTCCTCTTCGTGATTACAAACGAGTAAGTTATCAGGTTTGGGTATAGCAGTAGCCGCACGTATCGCTCACTGCCGGAACTTTGCCTCCACCAAGGAATTTTTACAAGTAGAGCAGACCATGTATACTCACCGTGAGTTTCATCATCGGCGGCGAACTCTCGTCGCCGCACGGCAACGTCACCGGCGCGGGACCGTTTGTTCTGGAGGTTAGAAATCTTCATCAGACTCTTGTCGAACCACACGCAGTCACTAATTTTACAGCTGTGCCCGAAACGTTGGCCGAGAAAATCGTGCTTGAACCGTGAATCGGGGCCAACAACCTCGGGTAGGACCGCGGGGGGTGTTTTGCAGCCGCTTTCCGCACTCTCATCGCCTCTGGGTCCGCTTGCCGGCGTCGACGTGCCGCTGCAGCTTTGCTTGTCATGGCTGCCGCTCTGCGAGTCCTCAGCTGCGCATGCAGTTTTGCCGCCTTGTCTTCACGGTCTTCACAATCGAAGAGAGAGATCGTGCACCGGGAGCAAGCACGCGCTGCATGCTGCGGACGCTTCAAGGAAATATATCACGCCGACGGGAGGACAAGGCTCGACCCTAAATCACTCGGCAGACGAAATCGCGGTTTGACCCCAGGGACTCCGTACTACGTCACCATACGTCACCCGTTCCCGCGTCATCGCTTCGGTCCGCACGGAGCGATTCGTGAAACGACGGAAGCCCGACGCACAGTCGGGATCCTTGGGGAGCAACGCCGAAACCCTCGCTTGTAGCGCCAATTCTGCCGCGTGAATGCTGGTTGTGGGTGAATCTGTTTCTCGTCACGTGCCACGGGACTGATCCGTTCGCGAACACATTTGTTGTGTCAATACAGCTTATAAGGAGCTTCTCCCTTAAAACGACGCCATTACAGCTGACCGGAAGAGGCGAAGACCGCAGCACAGCAGACCGACCGATGCAGGCGAATCGTCTGCTCTGCTCTGCGAAGTATACGCGATTCTCTGTCGCAACTCAGTTTTCTTGATTGGTGGTAACGAAAACACAAACTGTGTATGCACCGTAAAGGAGACACAGATACACCGTTCATATTGGTTCGTTATTATAAAGCGTCTCTCTCAGTAACGGCTGACCACTTCGCACCTATCGTCTTGTCCTGCAGTATTGGAGAGCTCGCTGGTTCACAATATGTGATGGTGCTGGTTTACACGTCTGGTATTCTTTCTTCCTTCTTAGAGTGTGGATTGTTCGAAATCGCTGCACACACTCGTGTATATACCGAAAGTGTCCGCATTTCTCTAAACACTTGTCCGACTGTGCCCAAAACTTTCACATTAACCGATATCGTAGCACAATTTGTTTTCTTATACCTTTACGTGCTTGAATTCCTTCGGACAGAGCACGAATACATTCTTTACTTCTTTGATTACTCCTTACTATACATATGCGAGCCGATCATTGTTTGGAGCGTTGGTTACTCGCACATCGACTCTATATGGCTTCGCAGAGCGTCATTTTACCGGTTTTACGCTATATATAGGCTAATTGTCTTTCGAACAGCGTTACGTTACGCTCTATATAGCGTGCGGAACACGCTAACACAAGCGTTTGACGCTACAGTAAATTTGTCTAATATGAATACCTTTCAAGTCACCGGCACTTCTCGAGACGCTGGTCCGGGCTTCCCGCTGTTGGGTTATGGCGGAATATTGAAGGCACGGCGTCCGATGATTCAGCATTTTTCTCAGTTTACAGTATACTAGGGCGGAGGGACACTGGTCTTATACATGAAGACGTCATATTTGAAGTGCGTTGCGCAAATCGTGCACGCTCTTCGGTAGCTGTAATTTTTTTTAGCCTCACCGCGAAAACTCGCAGCTTTCGGAGCTCTACCTTTTTCGGAAAAGAGTAAATTCTCGGCGTGGTCGCTAACTTTTCTGAATGTGCTATGCTTAACGATGCATGGTCGACGTGCGGGGAAATAACAGATGCAACTGCAAGGAGACCTATAGATATACCACTCTCGCGAGCTGCGCGCTGAACTGCAATTTACGTCATTTCCATATTTGTCCGATTTGCTCAGGCACACCGCTGCGTCTTCTGCTCGCTGAAAATTATAGGACCAATAATCAATGAAATGCGCGACTGCAAGATTTTTCGGCGTTTTTTTATTGTATTGCTTTTTTTTCTGTGGGGAAAAAGCTTACGCATATTTACCATTGTATGTAGGGGATTGGCGTCCAGGGAGACAGCACTCGTTGAAAAGCTCCTGCCTCAAACGCCTGCCCATTCAAATTAAATACTGTATGCACTGTGTCTGAGTTCGGCCCAGCTTAGCCGGCGAGAAAACGACTGAATATAGTTGACGTTCCGAACAAGCCTGTATACGGCTAAAATGTTTCTAAAGAACTTGAGCATTTGTTGCTGTGAGCAGCACATGCTTATGGACCAGTTGGGGCATTCTTTCAGCAACGAATGATTGCGAAACACACACGCGCGCACTCACGCACACACACACGCACGCACGCGCACGCACACGCACACACACCCGCACGCAAGCACACACACACGCACGCACACACAGCGCATGAAGAACAGGCGACGACATCTGCGCAAACGTCATCCCTGTCTTTTCTGTGCTGTTTTTTTTTCTTCTCAATCCTTGCTTGTTGCTCTGACAATACACGTGTTTCATTGTGTAATTCCGTGCGCAAGAGAACCCGTCCTCACTGCATCTGCAGTACAGATAGTTTGCGCGTGTGTGGTCAACACATTAGTATTTGTCTATATTTGGTAAAGGTGGCGGCAACGCAAGCACCAATGTCGCTTTTGGCTTATTGCTTCCGCGCTGCAACTTCAGCAACGATTGCACTGACGTTGTCGGGCGAGTCGTCGCTGGCGTTGGTTGCTAAACGGCTAATGATTGCCACCGTCGTTCTGTGCGACCAACCGAGACTGATGCATGCGTGCACCCGGGCTCAAGAACGGACGCCGCCCGACAGCTTCGCATTGTTGAGCTAGCGCATTATATGGCACTCGAGGGCTGCACAAACAACGGCCTATACCTATACACCGGGCAGCTGTGTGCATGTGTTCCTTTCAAGTGCTCCTTGGTGCCTCGGATTCAGTGTAAACGCTATTTTTGTCCGCCAGGACATGAGAAGGAAATAAGGAGGTTATGCGGTCTCGGTGTGACTGTGCGGACAAGCGAAACGGCGGCAAAATGTGGTGGCGCTGCTGTGATATTGCTTGCGGTTAATAGGAGAAAAAAGAAAACCTAAACAAAAAAGGGGGCGGGGTGAGCATCACAGTCCTTATTCTTACTGTTTTCGTTTTATTTATTTATTGTTTTGTCTGTTTATTTATTTATCTATTTCGCATACTGCAGCGCTAATTGCGCTACGGCTGGAGTGGATATAAGGATACACAAAAAATCCAACTGAAAATCAGAATAACGCATACACGTAGCTTAATAACGTCGTGCGAGCGTTAAAGGCCAACTCCGGCGAATTTTCGACCATGTCAGGGTAATGGTGTTTTTACGTTTCTGATACACTCGTGTCGCCCAATTTTTAATAAGCAAGAACGTGCAACACCGAAACACAACCGGGCGCCCTGTCTGCGTATTGCGTACAATTTGGTAAGAACCGGAGGCCGTATACTGGTCCCACCAGCGTTTAGTATGAAAACTGTGAAAGCCCGACCAGCGAAGCGCCGGCCGAACACCACAGAGGAAGGAGGAAAGCTTTGCCGTGCTATACCCGTGCCAAACACCGCCGCGGTCGCCTTGTGCCCAGCAGAATAAACGCTGTAGCAGCCAAAGTAGCGATGCCATCGGCTGCGTCATTTCCGTTTACATGCCAAACATGACGTCACACAGACAGTGTTGCCAATAATTCTGGCAAGCGAGGTAAGCTTTTCGAGGCAATCTTGAAAATTTATTTGCAAACAATCAGCGCATCTCTCAAGCCTGTAATTTGGATTCAATGATGGGAATGTGCAAAGGAACGTATCCAGCGAATTTCATTGAGATCTATTGACCTCGAAAAATCGCCGGAGATGGCCTTTAAGGCGAAAATATCAGAACATAAAAAAGAACAAACAAATACCATTTGCAAACAGATGCGCCTTTCTCACACATATGTGTTATTAATTTCGGCTACAAAACTCTGTGATGAGCATGAGCAAACGTACCAGGCAATTAATTGTAGTTTTCAATGGAACGGGGGAAAAAACTGAACTTGAACATATTTGTTCTAGCGTAGCTAGTATAGCCTCAAATTTATAGGTTGTGATAGGTTCTCGTCGTTGACTGTGGGGCGAAGTTTATGTATTCGTTGTTATTGGCAGTTTAACTGTGGAGGAAACGATGCTTAGCAAGAATTTTAATCACTCTATTCGGCGACGCAAATAGAGTGGAGTTGATTGCAATGAAGATTGAGTAGAAGAGGGTGAGTAATCATGGTCGTAGCGATGACATGTGGATCTCACCTCCTTTTCATGCTTATAGATACCTTTGAAACTTGTCGGCGAGGTTTTATACTTGTAAGTGTCTTTCAGAGGCCGCTGAACTCAATTGGTCATAATGCGAGCGCTTGGCTGCCGTCTTTTTGCTGAGTGCGGTGAACTGATATGTAAACAGAAAAAGAGAGATGACTGAGAAGCAATTTAGCGGCTGGCAGGTTAAGAGCAAGAGGTATATCCGGAAGTAACGGAAGTGAAAGTAAAGTGCACTTATATATAGTATCGATACACTTCAACACGCATCTCTGACTCCATGCACTCGCCCGCAAGTGTGCCTAAACACGCAGGCGCGTATATACACAAACGCATGCACGGATGCACGCAGCTAACCCACTCACACGAACGTTTTGCGCGCCAAAACCACGGTGACATGTGTCACCAAGCACGCCGCTGTGGTGCCGTCTATCAGCGCCCTATGTGCAACAGATAATGTGACTTGGTGCATTAAAAAAAAAACATCAATCGAAGTTCGCTCAAGCAAACAATATTGGTTGACTGTTAGCTACCTAACAGAAAAAAATAATGCACAAGCTTTTGTGTCCGCGTCTTTTTAAGCCTATAAAATGACACGTGCGTTCATCTTCAGTAGATATACGTTCATCGTGAAACTTTTTTTCTTATTTTAAACGTCATGACTGCTGTTCAGCTTGGCACGTGAACGAGTCTTTTCCTATTATGGAAATCCTTCCCGTATGGCGTTTCCTTACACAATCTTTTAATAATTAATAATTTATTTAGGATTTATTTATTTATTCATTTTTCTGACGTGAGGTAAAAGGAGATGTTGACGCACAAATAATTCACTAGCCACTCTTGGGTGGGTCGAGCATACAGAACAACAAATTAACATACAAAACGGTAGTCCTTGAAAAATAAGCACGCGAAGTCACATTTAGTAAAAAACACACTCGAGCTCAATAATCACACTATCAATGAAGGAACGAAGGACAATTTCAAGGGCAAGTTTTTTTTTTATTCAATAGACATAATATTCATGAGAAATCACAGACAGCAATGTCAACTAAAGTATTCGCATGTTACTTGTGGTAATTAGAGGTGAAGCAAGTGAAGCGCGGACCAAACAAACAGCTTGCCGCTGGCATAGACCACACCTGCAAGCTGCGTGCGGATTCAATTCAATGATTACCAAAGATATTATCAGAGACATTATTAATTGCCTTTATTTTACGTGACGATAGTGTTGCAGTAGTGCTGTTAATGCGACGAAAGTGATCAGCAGATCGACAGACTATCCACACATGTGGGCAACATAGCAGTAAGCACATCATAGACTTGAGCACATACATATAGCACGTATCATATAATACACATAAGAAGCAGAACATACACACATTTTCATACACACTTGATGGACATGAATACATTCTTTAATTATTGTCAGCAATGACGCTGTCCACCAAAACGCGTTCTAACGCTTTCAAAGCGTGGATGGAAAGAACCGCGAACATGTGGGATCTACATTGTTTACTTCTTCGCATTTACATTCAGCCTGCACGGCGATAAAAAGTCACTAGAGTCATCCATTATGCAATCAATAACCATCAATCATGTTGTTATTGCCATCAAGCTCTGAGCGTCATGAAAACAGCGCGCCGCGCTGTTCACTTCTTTTTTTCATTCCCCTGTACGTCTCTCTGGTTGATCGCTGACCCACAAGTTTCTCCATAATGAATGGTCTGTGGTCTAATGCCATTAGTTCCTATTTATTACACCATCTCGACGTGTGCACGCACTCCAGTATATAGAAGGTGTCATACATCTTCATCACTAATGTACATTCGCATTCGGAAGTTTCAGTTCTGCCAATTCAGTGTAACAAATGTTTTATGCATGTGGTGCGTAGTTTTAATCGGTGAATAAGTGTTTTGATAGCGCTACCGTAAGTAACCGTAATTTGTAATTCAATAAACGAATCGAAAATTGCGGGACCCTAAAGATTCTCCTTTAGCAGTTGAATGCGATAGCGATATCATGTCCCTATAGTGCGTATTTCAAACACTTAGTGCATAAAATCTTTTTTAACTTGCCACGCACCCACTATACGGGGCCTTAAGAGAACAGGCGCAGTAACGCGTGTGCCTTTTGTAGTGGGTGACCGGCTTAAAACCATGAAGTCATTATGATAATCACATGTTCTGACACCCGATGACAATTAATGTACGCTTGTACGACGCATTATTACTGCAGTATATTTCATGGTGTATTGTGAAGCATGTACACAGGACGCGTGTGTTTGTATAAAGTGCAAGGGAGTTTAATAGCGACGCCGGGTAGTAGGCAGGCAGCCGGTAGGAACAGAAATGCTTGAGCCGTCCAGCGTCTACAGCTCGTGCACACACTCGCGCTTCGCACTCCGAGAGAGATGGTCCCACTAGTCAGTGCCTTGCAAATTCCCCACTACAATACCCCGGCGACCAAGACGAGCCATCCTGGCGACTCAAGGTGACGGGAGAACAGGAGGGTCGTAGCAGGGCTTGAGGCGACTGACGTGGACCGTCTCACGACCAAGGCGGCGCTTGTCCGTGGATGGCTTGAGTGGTTCAATCACATAGGTCACAGAAGAAGGGTGCTGTATGACGCGGTAAGGGCCCGTATACTTCGGTGCAAACTTGGGAGTAAGTCCAGGAGAGTGGAAAGGCAGTCGGAGCCACACGAGAGAACCGACGGGGAATGTGTCCTGAACAAGATCACGGTCGTGGCGATCTTTTTGGAGGGCTTGATTATCGGCTGTGAAGGACCGTGCAAGCTGACGACACTCTTCGGCATGTTCTGCCATTTCAGAAACTAGGCTGAACTCGGAGGCATCAGGATTGTATGGCAGAATTGTGTCGAGTGTGCTGCATGGGTCACGACCATATAAAAGAAAAAATGGAGAAAAGCCCGTTGTTGATTGAATCGCCGTATTGTAGGCATACGTCACGAAAGGAAGGACAACGTCCCAATTGGAGTGGTCCGAATCAATATACATAGCGAGCATGTCTCCGAGAGTTCTATTGAAACGTTCCGTTAGGCCGTTCGTCTGAGGGTGGTAGGCTGTCGATGTGCGGTGTACCGTGCGGCATGAATGTAAGAGCTGCTGCAGAACTTCGGACAAGAATACACGGCCCCTGTCACTCAGGAGCTCCCGTGGTGCACCATGACGAAGAACAAACCGATGCAAGATGAAGGTTGCAACGTCACGAGCACCAGCCGAAGGTAGCGCTGCCGTTTCGGCGTACCTTGTCAGATGGTCGGCAGCCACAATCACCCATCGATTACCACCAACAGAGCACGGTAGCGGGCCGTATAGGTCAATCCCAACACGGTCAAATGGGCGTGCAGGACATGGTAAAGGCTGCAGTTGACCGGGTGAATGAGGGAATGTCTTGCGCTGCTGACACAGGGAACATGAGCGAATGTGTTTGCGTACAAACGTGTACATACCCCGCCAGTAGTAACGTTGGCGGATCCGTTCATACGTCTTTAGCGCACCGGCGTGTGCGTGTTGAGGCTCAGCATGAAAATATTCGCAGATATCAGAGCGCATATTGCTGGGTATGACTAGCAGCCATTTACGACCCACCACTTGATAGTTGCGACGGTATAACAGGCCATTTCTTATGGCGAAATGCGTTGCTTGGCGGCGAAGAGCACGAGGGTAACCGGAAGTTGATGTGTCAGAAAGCATATTCAAGAGCGAGACAATCCAAGGGTCTTTCCGCTGTTCGGATGGAATGTCTGTGACGCTGACGGAGCAAGGGGAAGGTCAAGGGCTGATATTTCCGATTCATCAGATTTCACGGGGGATCGTGAAAGCGCATCTGCGTCAGAGTGCTTTCGCCCCGATCGGTAGACGACGCGTATGTCGAATTCCTGGAGGCGTAGTGCCCAACGTCCGAGGCGACCAGAAGGATCTTTCAGTGAAGCCAACCAACACAGTGCGTGATGGTCTGTTACCACTTCAAAAGTTTGGCCGTACAAATAGGGGCGAAACTTGTTTAACGCCCACACAATCGCCAGGCACTCTTTTTCAGTAACAGAATAGTTGGCTTCTGCCTTAGTGAGGGCGCGGCTGGCATAGGCGACCACATACTCCGTAAAACCTGGTTTGCGTTGCGCGAGTACTGCACCAAGGCCGACGCCACTTGCATCCGTGTGTACTTCGATCGGCGCAGTAGGGTCGTAATGACGCAGTACGGGTGGTGAGGTAAGGAGTTGGCGTAGTGTTGTGAAGGATTCGTCACAGGCTTCTGTCCAATCCGAAAGATCTGCAGGGCCAGCAAGGAGTTTGGTGAGTGGAGCGATGATGGAGGCAAAGTTCCGGACAAAACGACGAAAATAGGAGCACAGGCCCACAAAGCTCCGTAGTTCTTTAACAGTAGTCGGCTTAGGAAATTCGGCAACAGCACGAAGCTTGTCAGGGTCGGGAAGAATGCCGGCTTTCGAGACGACATGACCAAGTATGGTGAGTTGTTTAGCCCCGAAGTGACACTTCTTCAGGTTAAGCTGAAGCCTGGCGTTTGTAAGGCACTGTAGAATCTTACGCAGACGAGTGAGATGCGAAGTGAAATCGGGTGAAAAGACCACAACGTCATCAAGATAGCACAAGCAGATGTTCCATTTGAGACCGCGTAAAATGCTGTCCATCATTCGCTCGAATGTGGCGGGCGCATTGCAGAGTCCGAATGGCATTACGGTGAATTCATAGAGACCATCTGGTGTGACGAACGCCGTTTTTGAACGATCAGACTCAGCCATTGGGGCCTGCCAATAGCCTGAGCGAAGGTCAAGCGAGGAAAAGAATTCTGCACCTTGGAGACAATCGAGAGCGTCGTCTATGCGGGGAAGAGGGTAAACATCTTTCCTCGTAATGTCGTTTAGGCGCCTGTAGTCTACGCAGAACCGTATCGAACCATCCTTTTTTCTGACTAGTACAACTGGTGAAGACCAAGGACTACAAGAAGGCTTGATGACTCCACGCTGTAGCATGTCGTCTACTTGTTCTGCAATTACGCGACGCTCTGCCGGAGACACACGATAGGGGCGCTGGCGCAAAGGAGTACTCTTTCCTGTGTCAATTGTGTGCACAATTGCGTTCGTTCTTCCTAGAACCGCTTGGGGAAAGTCGAACGAATGCCTGAATTCGTGTAACAGGGTAAGAAGCTGCTCTCGTTGAGCCGGGGCTAGATGGCAGTCAATAGAACGATGAAATACATCGGAGGACACACTGTTCGAGGCAAAGTGAGGAACCAACGCGTTCAGTTCCATATTCGGCTTGGTGTCGAAGAAATCGGCAGGCACGATAGTACCTTCATCGATAAGCTGAATATGGCCGAGCGTCTCGTTGCGGCGCAAACTGAGGGGGCACGAGTTCGGATTGGAAATAAATATTCCGGTAGTGTCTTTACAAAGCGCAAGAACGGCGAATGGCAGCGATGTGTGATGGCGGCTACCAAAGATGTGAGATGGCGTGAATAGGACGGTAGCGTCAGAAAGTGAAGTGCAGCAGGCAGGGACAAACTGGGCGCTGAAAGGAGGAAGGTCTATGTCCGTCGCGACGACAAGGTTAGCCACACTAGATACGGCCGCATCAACAGAAGGCGCATCACGAAACGGTAACAGCTCCACTTCGGCCCGAGCGCAGTCCACGACGGCGTGATGACGTGATAGGAAATCCCATCCTAGGATGACATCGTGGGAACATGAAGCCAACACGTGAAATTCAATGATGTACAACACGTCTCGAATAACCACTTTTGCCGTACAAGCCGCGACGGGCTCAATTTGTTGGGCGCTCGCAGTGCTCAAAGAAACTACGGGAGAAAGCATCGTCACTTTACGAAGAGAGCGGCAGAGTCTTTGGCTAATCACAGATATCGCGGCACCGGTATCGATGAGTGGAAGTGTTCGTACACCTTCGACGATTACATCGATAAGATTGGTGGGAGACAGGCGAGGACTTAAACGATTAGACGATGACGCAGCTCGTGCCTCCGGAGCTGCGGCAGTTAGTTTTCCGTCTCAATGGAGGTGGGTCGTCGACGCATAGGCGACACGGAACGACGACTTGGTGAAGGGGAAGGTGAGCGGGAAGTAGAACGTCGAGAAGCGGAGGTTCGGGTGCCGGAAGCAGCTTGCGCATCGCGTTCGTGAATTTCAGGTGGCACATGAGGCGCGTGGCATGAAGGCCGAAACGAGTAGTCAGGGTATCTTGGTGTATTAGCTGCGAAGCGCCGACGACATAGACGCGCAACGTGACCTGGAATCCCGCAAAAGTAGCATATCGGCCGGTTGTCAGCAGTGCGCCAAGGATTTCCAGCATGCTGCTGTGTAGCTGGAAACGGCGCGGTAGAAGGTCGCACAGGTTGTGGCGTATACAATGGCAGACGAGGCGGAGGCATTGCCGCGACGGCCGCATAAGTCAGTGGCGCGGCAACAGGTGTTGATGGAGAGGCAGGCGTAGGTAATGGCAACGCCTCGGAGACCTGCTCCTGAATAGCCTGTCTGATTGTCGGCGTTAGACGGTTCGTTGGTGCTTCGGTGGTCGGCAGATACGAGAGACACGAAAGCTGTCGTGCGACCTCTTCACGTACATATACTTTTATCTGCTCCAGCAGGGTGCTGTCACCACTGACGGCCAGGGAAGCGAGAGAGTCGTCTGCTGTCGTTGACCTCCGAACTAATGCACGTTGCTTGCGAATCTCTTCCAAGTTCTGGCACAAGGTTACAAGTTCGGATACGGTACTTGGGCCCTTTGCCAGCAACATTTGAAAGGCATCATCGTCTATTCCTTTCAAGATATGCCTGATCTTTTCTTGCTCGGTCATCTCAGGGTTAAAGCGCCGGCATAAATCGATAACATCTTCAATGTAGCTAGTGAAGTTTTCGCCCTGCCTTTGCGCTCGTCCGCGTAGGCGCTGTTCAGCACGCAGTTTGCGCACTGCGGGGCGATCGAACACAGCTGAAAGGGTGGTCTTGAACGCGGCCCAAGTGGTAAATTCCGTACGGTGGTTTGTGAACCACAGGCTGGCGACGTCTTTGAGATAAAATGGGACGTACTCCAATTTCGAGGGGTCGTCCCACTTGTTGGCGGCGCTCATCTTTTCAAACAGCTGCAATTAGTCTTCCACATCTTGGTCCTCGGTGCCGCTGAAGAAGGGGGGATCCCGTTGGCGCAGGGTGGTAGGTACGATGACCAGTTGAGATTGGGCCGTGCTCTGCAGGGGGGTGCCTTGCTCGGTCGTCTGATCAGGCATTGCTGATGCAGTGGGCAGCTTCCGGCTTCGAAGTTCCAGGTTTGCGTACCCAGCACACTTCCACCACTTTGCAAGGGAGTTTAATAGCGACGCCGGGTAGTAGGCAGGCAGCCGGTAGGAACAGAAATGCTTGAGCCGTCCAGCGTCTACAGCTCGTGCACACACTCGCGCTTCGCACTCCGAGAGAGATGGTCCCACTAGTCAGTGCCTTGCAAATTCCCCACTACAAAAGCATAAATTACATTCACTGCACTTTCGCGAAGATGTAGAGTTATTTTCACTATATTCAGACAGAGGCGCGTGGCTGTGTGGTGGAACATTCGCTTTCCGCGCAGACGACTCGGGTTTGATCCCCGCTTGGACCGGAACGACCCTGGTTCGGTTCTCACTCTGACCCAGGATTTCTTTATTATTCATTTTATTTGCATATTTCTTGATTTTTGGGTCACGCATGAGATGATGATTTTGCGCTCACAACCAATGACGCTGACGCCGGAATTTCTGCGAAACGAGCTTTGTAACGCTATCGTGTCAATAGGGTACAGATTACAGACAGCTCTTTAAACTTTGGTCGAACCAAGTATACCAATTAGGAATCGTGCTGCTTTTGTATTACCGCACAATTGATTTTTAGAGGTCTGTAGAGAAACTGCATCGTTGAGATGTGCTTGTCTTGCCGCCTCATCGGCGGCTGAGTTGCCGGAAATGTTACGATGCCTATATCATGTTTAACCTGACTTGATCTTGTGAGATTTTTAAGTGTTACACAGCTTATACTATCACTAATTACTGTCGAGTTTGTTCTGGAGAGTTACGTTTATGTGGCCTGCGAATCGCTAAAAACGCGTCTGCAGCAGAGATAAATTTTATACCTAACAGAATCGCGATTTTGCACTGATGTCGTGTATGGCTCGGCAAAATTCTAACTTTTTTTTCTCGTGGGAACTTTCAGCGCTTATGCGCCACATAAGCGTCCAAACAATGGACGCTTATGCGTCCTTTGTTTCAGCGCTTATGCGCCATAAGCGCAACTTGGCGCTTATGCGCCAAGTTGGTCAAACCTCGCTAAATAACGAAGAGCAGACGTGAATTCGGGGCCAGTGCGAAAATCATAAAACAGAAGGGTGCGCCATTCGCGGCGCCGTCGGATCTGATGGATGATATTTGGAGTTTAACGTCCCAAAACCACCATATGATTATTAGAGATGCCGTAGTGGAGGGCTTCGGGAATTTCGACCACATGGGGTTCTTCAACGTGCACCCAAATCTGAGCACACGGGCCTACAGCGTTTCCGCCTCCATCGGAAATGCAGCCGCCGCAGCCGGGATTCGATCCCGTGACTTGCGGGTCAGCAGCCGATGCACCTTAGCCAGGCCACCGTGGCGGGGCAAGCGCCGTCGGAACTGACGTTCTCTAAATGGACCATATAGCTGAACCCCTTGATAAACACCGGCGGGCTGCATATTTCGGCTGCTCAGGTTAACCATCTGTATACGGCGTGCTCGGGCGGTGATTTTTGTAAATTCAGCGCAGATGTTTAATCAGCTAGTGGTCCTGACGTTAATACGCATAAATTATTGCAAAGCCGCTCGGACAAATCGCAAGCGACGCGTCGTCATTCACGCGTGTCGTAGTCTGACATAATCAACAGGTGTCGCGTCGTCACACGTAGTTTCCTTTTGTTTGTTTTTCTTTTTTTCCTAAAGCTAATTCGTCTTCTCGATGCATCAGCGTCGGTTTTCTCTATCAGTAACCATCTCCGAATACACACGTGCTTGTACGAGTGCGCTATCATTCGGATACATTGTAAATTTTGTTCAAGCAAAAAAAAAAAACTGCAAAATTTCTTGGAAGGAATACAGCACAATGGAATACGGGTACCAAATAAATAAAATAAAAAAGAACCTGGGATATATAGTGTCAGTTCTAAGCTAAATTCCCGCAGCTCCGCATCCATTATATCGGCATGCTTGTAATTGCGGCTTCAGTTCAGCTGTTTTTTTTTTCCTGTAGTCTTTCGTTAACAAAAAAAAAAGAATGAGAACAAAGCACATTCCCACAACATGAAAAGTAAAAAAAAGACACATTCCTCATCTCTGAAGCCATTCAAATTGGCCCATTACGTGTCACTCGCAAATGCTGCGGTTACCCCCGCCTTTGTCGAGCTACGTTGAAAATGGAATCACTGTGCCGACAAAAGAGAAAAAAAGAGAGTGGCGGGGAAGGAGGGGGAAGAAGGGACAGCTCCCGCTGTGAGAGTGATTTATGCTAAATGCGAAAGTCACGTGGGTCGCCGCCGGTGGTTGTGGTTGGGCTGGGGTGCACCGACGCCGCATGTGGGGAAGAAAGCTGGAGGGGGGAACGCGCATGGTGCTGTTATTGCCGCCACTTTGCAAGAGGAAAGAAGAGTACCTGCACATACAAAAGGAAAGAGAGGCTGAAATGAACGCCCGTGACCTATAGACTATTATACCTAAGACGTAAGGGTGCCGCCATTTTGGGTTGTTAAGCCGATGTTTTATTGTTTTTGTGTATTGCGACGTGAATTAATTGAGGCCACGAGACATAGCATGCACCGAACGTATGCGTCCACCGTAACACTGTTCGTTAATTTGTTAAAAGATGCAGAACACGAAGGTGGCGGCACTGAAGCTCGAAGTGGCGCCACTGCAGAGCCCGTCTGTAAAATAGCTTATATACACTTAGCGACATACGCGAGAAATCACGGAGTGAATATTAGTTCCTTAGACATGAAAGTGGAGATGCTATTGTGCATCCCTTTGTAGTCTAAGGTGTTTAGTAACAGAAGCACTGGTGCGACAAGATGCGAATATAAGAAACACGCTGTGAATAAGCGTGTGCTTTTCTGCTCGTGCCTCCGATATTATATACAATATAATGCCATACATTTCACGACTAACTTTCACGGTTATTAAGAAACGGTATATAATCACGGCGGATCACTGGGAAAACACGAGCGCCTTTAACTCAAGGACTTCTGCGCATATGCGGCTGCTTCACAGCACAGCGATCGGGGGGCGTTACGTGTCGTCTCCGCATTGTAAACCGCGCCAGTAAGTTGCCGCGTTTGGCTGCATACTTTCTGAGTGCCCTGGCTATATAACTCTAGCCAGAGTGTCAAAAAAAAAAAGGCGACGCACTTTATGATGACGTTACCTGACGCCCGGTGTTGCCGTTTTTGTTGTCACTATATTTTGTGATCTGCCTAATTGTTTATTTAAGCAAATTTGGTTACCTAACTGCTTAAGCAAAAAAGCCGTGCGAATATTTCAAATTACATAGTTGTAGATCAGTTCGCAAAACGCCGGATTAGACAGTTTCTGGCCTTCTATTTATTTGTATCAGGGCGTTTCTCCTATAACGCCATGGTTTAGCGAAAAAAAGAAATACTACGTGACATGCGCGCTCACACGCCATGATTGTGGAATTGGCATTACGTGTGTATATTAATAAGGAGGGGTGATATATGTAATAAAAAGTTTATTATTTTTTTAAGTTCTTCTAACGATGGCTATTTTTTTTTCTTTTTTGTGGCCCCGGTGGCGAGTAGAAACAATTCCACCACTTTTGCAGTGTTTCAAAAACGTGTATGCGTGCACGTTTGTATTTCGGGTTTTAGATAAGAAATTTGAGCACTTTGATCAATTTCGTCGGGTATTCTGACATCGCTGTAAAGCCATACAGAAGGCTTAGGCAGTGACAACGAACCTTCGACTCATAATGTATAACGTCCATTGTTAAAGAGCTCACTACAGTGAGCACCGTGTCGGTGACTGGCCCCCTAACAGCAAGTGCCGAAGGAAACAATGTTCATGCGTGACACTAGTCTGTCTAAGTCAGGACTGTCAATCAGCGGTAGTATTACGCGAATCTAAGATACTGTGTCTTTTGCAACATAGTGAAATCTGAACATACCGTACACGCAAGTGTTCGCTTTAACAGTGGACCCGTCTGTGCATGTAACATGGACCGGTGACACCCAACTTTTGTGGCGCAGACCCGTATATAATCGACCGTTATGACGACATGATACGCCTATACCCTATATGCTTTGCCCGTAAAGAAATAGTGGAGTCCTGGTAGGCACTGGCTACATCTCTATTGTTGGGCTCCAGGAGAACCTCCCAATACCAGCCCTGTACAAAAATACTGCATTCTCGTATATACAGAAACCGGCAATGGCACAAAGTTACGCGATGCCTTTGGACTTCAATACGCGCTTCGCAGATTGGATTAAGGTCCAACCGTGATACAACGGGTACAGCCAGTCGCGAGCAGTGGACGGTATAAGGCTATAGCATACACTGCAGAATCGATCACAGCGCGTCGCTGGAAAATACCTGCGTACTTTTTTTTTATTTTCGCCGTGCCACGAAGAGATAGAAACATCCTTTTTAAACCTGCGCCACAGCCACAACGGTAACACAAACAAACATCGTCAAGAATTATGTTTGACTATGCAAATGAAAACCGTTATATTCACCACAAATTCACTGCTATTCTTTCAGTCTTGGCTATATCTTTGAGCTACGCCTTCTCCAAATGTATTGGCAATTTAGCGGACAAGTGATATTTTCTCAGAAGTAGTCCTGGACATGCGAGTTGTATACTTACCCCCGTATTCACAAACGCTCCTCAACTCGACTTCCACCCCTTCACTTGATAGAGTTGAGCACGGCGCCACCGCTCGGCTGAAAATACGCTGTGCTACTCAAGAATCGCAGCAGATTATCACTGATATGCAGTGACTTACCATGCCTAGAGATGGCGCTCCCATCGGCTTTT
This sequence comes from Rhipicephalus annulatus, assembly GCA_013436015.1. NCBI lineage: Eukaryota > Metazoa > Arthropoda > Arachnida > Ixodida > Ixodidae > Rhipicephalus > Rhipicephalus annulatus. The sequence continues at coordinate 5,693 of WOVY01004571.1, read as the reverse complement.
TCAAGTGAAGGTGAAGCATTGAGTGAAGGAACGTTCTAGATATACGGGGGTTAGAGTGTACAATTCTTTACCTTGCTGAAGGAAGGAAAATGGGAGGGAAAGAACGGCAGTATAGGTTAACCAGTCTATAGGCAGCCGGTTTTCTACCCTGCGCATGGGAGGGGGAACGGGGAGATGAAAGATAGGGAGAGGGAAGAGAGATAAACGCAGCAATAAGCAGCACACACGCACATATAACCTTGCTGAGATATATGTTTGCTTTATCCTGCCTGTTTCTTTCCGCGTCGTGCTAAAATAAGCCCCCACCCCCCACCCCTCGGAAGGGAAAGGGGAGAGAGGCAGCTGCCGGTATCACGCCAACACAGTTAACGTATCGAGCCGGTGTACATTTGTTAATAAAACAAATGAGGACAACATAATTTGTAAGTACGAAACGATAAAAGATGAGTGTCCTTCGCCTGAGGATACACTGTATAACCGCCGCCCTTAATTGCAAGCTGTCATCAAAACCGCGCGCGCGCTCGTTCTGGTACACCGTGACGGCTCGCTGATAGCGCGCGCGGCCGCTAAACGTCCTTAGCGTATACGTATGCCCTCGTGTAGTCGTATAAACGGAGCAGTAGCGGAAGGGCGCGGCGTAGATCGGGCGCTGATCGGCGGGCCGGCTGTATACGCCGCAAGAGACCTACCTGCCCGCGTTGATTTCCAATTACCTCGCGTCCCGCCCGTCGCTGCAGCCGCCGGTGGCACACGACATCTTATATACACGCTCGTATAATTTCGCCGCAATATCACCACTGCCTCCGGCGCCATTTTAATCTCTGCGGCGTTGCGACGGCGGCCTTGCGCCTCGCGAAAGTCGATACGCATCTCTCAACGCTTTTTTGCACGAGGGCGCGCGTCATTTGCCCCGTTTTGTTTCGACTGTTTGTTTTAATCGCCGTCTTTTGGGTGCGGATCAGTTTAGGCTGGCGCGGGCCGTCGTATGCGGTCGTGTGCTGTGGTATGCTGTCGTCGTCGCTTGGCGGAACGCTCCATGTGGAGCGTATTGAGCGTGCGCTCGCGCCAAGGAGAAGTCTTCTTCCTGTTGTCCTTGGAGTGCCTTGACGACGATCACTTGTCGTCATGGGCAAACAACAACAAACAAACAGCAGCAGCAGCAACAACAACAACAACAACAACAACAACAACAACAACACAACAACAACAACAACAACGACGACGACGACGACGACGACAACAACAACAACGACGACGACAACGACGACGACAACGACGACAACGACGACGACGACAACGACGACAACGACGACGACAACGACGACAACGACAACAACGACAACAACAACAACAACACCAACAACAATAATTTATTTAACGTGCCCACGCACATCCATAAGGTCTTTGTGCACGCACATACAAAAATAATTAATAAAAATTAATAATACAATACTTGGAGTCTTCAGAAAATGAAATCAAACAAAAAGAGAAAAAAACGCATAGGCAAAGGCAGACGCATAAACAAGAACAAGAACAAGAAGAAGAACAAGAAGAACAAGAAGAACAAGAAGAACAAGGAGGAGGAGGAGAACAAGAACAAGGAGGAGGAGGAGGAGAAGGAGGAGGAGAAGGAGAAGGAGGAGGAGAAGGAAGAAGGAGGAGGAGGAAGAAGGAGGAGGAAGGAGGAGGAGGAAGAAGGAGGAGGAGAGGAGGAGAAGAAGGACGGGGAAGAAGAAGAGAAGATCGTCGTCGTCAAATATGCTTAGCGTACGCAGTCAAAACCACGTATAAAAACAGAAAAAAAGGAAGCAAGCACAAAGTAGGAAGATAAAGGGAAAAAAGGGGAAGGCAGGAAGTACAAAAAGAAATAAAAAAAAAGAAAAAGATAACGAGAGAGGAGGAAATTAATAAAATAAAGAAAGAAAGAAAGCGAAAAAGGAGAGAAAGAAAGAAGGCTGCTCATCTTTGCACCTCCTTGAGTCTTCGCACGTGCGAAGCTAGGAAATTAATAAAATAAAGAAAGAAAGAAAGCGAAAAGGAGAGAAAGAAAGAAGGCTGCTCATCTTTGCACTTCCTTCAGTCTTGGCACGTGCGAAGCTGCCTTAGGCCCAAACAACGAAACGTTCCTTTCCTTTGACCGCGTCCTCTCCTTACGTGAGGCTTCCTTACAACCAAGTACCGACGGAGGAAGCAAGCGTACTCTGAAAGCTCCCTTAACCCGTCCTCGCGGGAGGAATGGTTGCCGCGCTCCTGCGTTCGAGATTATCGAATATAAGCTTTGCTCACAAGCGTTTATTTTGTAAAAAAAAAGTTGGGTCACCACATCACTTCCAAATTGAAGTGTTAATATAGAGACGCGTGTACGCTTTCTTCAAACTACGATTACTGAATGTGAAAAGCCACCGTAGTTGAGCGCAAAACGTGGTGCATTTTAGCAACACTGAAACGCCCCACGGAGGAAGGATAAGCTTTCCTTTCCCTTCTCCGTGTGTGCAGTGCACGCACGCTCGCCGCTCGCGTCTCCCACAGGGGTGGGGTGAGAGGGTTGCCTCGAAAACGAAAACATCACGTGGGCTAGCTGTGAGGTGAAGCGCTCGTTCAGGGCAAGGAGCGGACCTAAGGGCGCACGAAGGTAGCCCCAAAGCAACCTTAAGCTGAGGAAGCGCCAAGGAAGCCTTCACCGAGGGCTCCTTAGTGAGGAAGCTTTCAGAGTGACATAAGGCGTCCTCACAAAAATGAAGGCTTCCTTACTGAGGAAAGGAACGTTTCGTTGTTTGGCCCTTAAGCTGAGGAAGCGCCAAGGAAGCCTTCACCGAGGGCTCCTTAGTGAGGAAGCTTTCAGAGTGACATAAGGCGTCCTCACAAAAATGAAGGCTTCCTTACTGAGGAAAGGAACGTTTCGTTGTTTGGCCCTTAATCTTTGTCTCGGGGTGCAGTGCAACAGACGCGGGGCATTCATTGAAGGAATATTCTCGAGCCGTGTCGTTTTTTTAATATGCTAGAGCATTTTCCTTGAAGTATTATGCTTTATATGTTACGAGGACAACATAATACGGGTGTGAACACAGCGCAGTGGATAACTATGCGATACCTGTCACACGCGGACGCCATGAGGGGAAAACGACTTTACTTGGTATGATAGCGCCCCGCAAATTATGCTACTGCTATTGATGCCCTGCGGGACAGGACATCCTTAAAGATTGTTTTTACTCGGCTGTTTACTGTACACGGATAAATTATCGATACATACGCAGTTTGATGCGGTTCTATTCGGGCGGGAATTGAGACATCTTTTTTTTTCCTTTTTTGAATAGGTGATAGCTAGCTATACGACAAGCAGCAACGATGGGTGACATCATTGCTAATAGCGGCGTGATAGCGTGTGAGGTCGTAAAAAAATTGCTTGTCAATAGATATCGACACGACCTCAATTTCTCGGCACGGATGCACATAAAACAATACCGCGCATGCAGGTCTTGATGAGGTTGTCCGGTAAATCCAGTACTGCGAATACTATTTTTAACAAAACATTGCTTCCGTTGAACGGGGGCCTATATGTATGCACATGCTACATCAAAAGCCTACATTTCATTTGGATATGCCAACAGTTCGTCATGGAAAGAGATGCGATGGTCCGCAGCGTGCTAGAAGATCGTCTCAGGCATCATGGTATCTTAAAACATCGTTTTCCCTGAGGGCCCGTTCTTTTCTCGATTGTGCAGGGGTGAACATTTGCTGGCTTTGTATGTCATGCAGGCTGACCTCACCTGCTGCCACCGCCTACTTATATAGATGTAGAATTTCCAAATATCTTGCGTGTATGCCGCCGTTTGTGTCAGAGCCATACTCAAGCAGACATATAAGGTATGGACGCAGCAGCAGAGATATTTTGCACCGTATAGTCAGCCCGAGCCACTCTTCTTTGAGCAGGCTCTGCTTCTTTTGCTCACTTTCTTATTAGCCGAATCTTGCGCAGTCCTTTCAGCCTCGCCTTCCGATCACTCTTCGCGAGTCAATCGCTATATTCACGCTGCTCTTTTCGTGCAGAGCACGAACGGCGTCATCGAAAACTTGAGCGATGCGCTGTATTCGTTGAGGAAGGTCATTGGGCCACCGCGAGTCGTGGACGCGTCACTTGACACATTTCCTTTTCCTATAAGCCTTTATAGCTACTCCGAGCAGGTGCGCACAGAGCATAACAAACCGTGAAAAGGGGGCACAAAGGGGCCGGGCAACTTCTATGTATAGCAACAGTTGGCGCGGCCTCTTTGAGAAGCTGTCGGTCAGAGGTCTCCGCGAGCCCGATGATGCATGCCAAAGCGCTCTGTGCCGCCGCCACCATTGCGCGTATATGTGACAGAAGTGGGTCGCCCGACCATCGTGCAGCATCTGTACAGCCTCTTCTTAGCTACGCGTCACCCGACCTCGCGCCAGGCGCCCTGCCCACTTAAGGCACTCGTGGCGCAATAAAGCAAAACATAAATCAGGAGTATGTGTTACTTTTCTTTGTGCTTTTCGATTTGATATGTATAAGTCTCTTTTTAAAGGGAAGTGAATAATCTTTAGCCTATACCGCGATTTATAACGATCTCCTGACAGGCGTCACGTGTATATTTAAGCATATATATATATAGTTACATTTATGCTTAAAGAGAAACGTGACGCCTCTCAGGAGATCGTTATAGAATCGCTGTGTACGCTAAAGAGTGTTCACTTCCCTTTAAAAAGAGACATATATACATATCAAATCAAGAAGCACCAAGAAAAGCAACACACACTCCTGATTTATTTTCGCTATATTGCGCCATGAGTGCCTTAAGCGGGCAAGGCGCTCGTGCCAAGTCAGGACTCACAAGGAAGAGTCAGAGAATGCCTTTTTCTTTCTTAGAGTGTATAAAATGCCATACTACCTTCATAAACCGACATTTTACTACTGCACGCTACAATAGAGCTTGAGGACATTTCGAAAAAATTTTCTTGCGTACAATTCTGTCTTACTTACGCAATTCACCGGCATATTCTCCGCTCATATTATACAAAAACATTTTCAGAGATTGATTGATTGATATGTGGGGTTTAACGTCCCAAAACCACCATTTGATTATGAGAGACGCCGTAGTGGAGGGCTCCGGAAATTTCGACCACCTGGGGTTCTTTAACGTGCAGCCAAATCTGAGCACACGGGCCTACAACATTTCCGCCTCCATCGGAAATGCAGCCGCCGCAGCCGGGATTTGAACCGCGACCTGCGGGTCAGTAGCCGAGTACCATAGCCACTAGACCACCGCGGCGGGGCCTTTCGGAGAGGCGAACGAAAGATGCCAATACATACTTGAGCGATTTCGCGTGACGAGCGAAGAGATCGGTCAGCCGTCACTCGGCTTGATAGCTGACACTTCTTTATTTATTTCATTGCCCCAACTTATTCTTATACGCAGTCTCAGATATTGCGCTTATATATCCACATGACAGAAAGCTTTTTTTGAAGATGGCGCTCCATACCGTCAAAAACTTGTTCTTGGTTCGTTTCTGCGCTTTGTATCATACTTAGCGCCTATTGCTGTTTATGGCTTCTGGATCAAGAAGCTGCTGCATTGGGTATGTTTACCCGCGGGGGCAGAGTTTCAATCGAGCCATTTACGCTATAGTGACTGCATGGCAAGCTCTCGCGACCAAGTTGGCCGATATGCAGT
>WOVY01004570.1:0-63528 GCA_013436015.1 Rhipicephalus annulatus | reverse complement strand
TTGTCGTAGCCGTGTGAATACATGACTTGTGAATACTTGACCATTTTGTGCCGGTAGTGGTGATCACGTTAGGCATGTTCGTAATGTAGTACGTGCAGGAACCATGCTTAATGTCACGATGACTTTGCGTTCTGTCGGCGGTGTGTGAGCTAACCAAGTGTGTGGTTAAACAAGGTAATCACCTAAGTATTTTACGAAAGCAGGCATTTAGATTACGTGCAGCGAAAAATATGTCCGTGACTTGAGTTATTCTCTTCTGGATAACCTTGTCTTAGGTGAGTCTATGTTTACTAAAAATATTGCAGTGGCATAAGGCTCAAAAAGAAAAAAAGAAAAAACATGCAGCAGAGGTTATTTTGTTCTATTTCTTTTTTCAACACTGCATCTGGAATATGGAAAATATTTTTGATATCTATAAACCTTTTCAAAAACGCCTCCCTGGGTGCCGCCATCGCCCTATTTGGGCTGCGCAAATTGGCGTGACCCCCCCCCCCCCAAAATGCACTAACAAGGCTGCGCCCTTAGCCTTTGTACTCCTACGCGAAGCCCATCATGGCGGTGTTTTTTTCCCCTCCTGTGAAAAGGTGTATATAGAGGTCTAATTTATTGAACTTATGAGTCTACCGTTTCAAGCCAATACGCGATTCATTTACTCATAAATACCAATTTTTTCGTTCACAAAAGATGCCCGGACAACAATATTCACTACACTGACAAAAATTGAACGTAATAATCTAGTACTACCTACATAGTAACAATAGAAATATCGCCAGCATTCAGCATACAGTGGATCATTTGCGGTAGTAAAAATTGTCTCACCCCGAATGGGAGTCGATCGTCACAGACATGTGACGAGGCCTTTGAGGACACGTGTACACATTGCGGTCGTCGACTGGCACGAGGTCGATATCATGGAACACGAAGCACTGGTAGTCGTAGAGTGCCGTTGATTCCAGATATCCAATGTTTAGGAGCTTAGCACGATTAAAAGCTTTACTATCACCCTAGAAAATAAAATGGTTTGTACATGATATCCAGCCAGCATCTCTGTTACCGCATGATGCATTCTGTGTAGTGGCTACGAGCAGATAATTTTTGTTCTGCAAGTCCTTGCTGCAAACCGTATCATGCTTACTTATCCAATCTATTTCCTGGCTCACCTTTCGAGAAAAAAAATAATCTTGTACTGTGCGTTACAGTACAACCGTGTATACTTCTGCATTTTTTCCCCACTACGAACATTTCAGGAATTTCAGGTACGTGCGAGATGAGCCAAAGTATCAAGTAAAAAGATCCTCAGGTAAAATGCAAACCCACATGTTGTTATGTCGCTTTATTGTATTGGAATTGCTTCTGAACAAGACAAGTAACAAGGGATATTCATGCAAATAAGGATATCCATTGGGAAGGACACACAAGGTCAATAGGTCACGAATGTCGGAACCAAAAGTGATCAGAAACCTATTGCGACAGACATCAACAACCGCATGAGATTGAAGCACGACTAAGATAGGGGGAAACAAACAGCGAGAACAAAAAAATGAACATTTATTTTGATGAATTTTAATTTTCTTTGTTACAAAAAATTATTACTTTAATAAACCTTTGGTCATTGGTATGTGGTTGAGCACCCATTTTTTTCCGTTTGATTTCAGAAACAGCGGGCACATGCAGGCAGTCTGGTAACATGGGCCAACGAAGTTGGGGGGCAAGATGTTATCACAGCTTGTGTTTAGTTTGGCGTGTTCTTTGGTTCGGCGCATTGCGAAGCTAACGATGCATCGCTCACTTTTCTGTGGTGGTGTCGTGCGTACCTTCAGAAGTTTATTTATTTATTATGTGTATTTCATAACTCAAATAGCTCACAGAATGTGTATAAAGCCGCTCCTGTGCCTGCCGACTGCTTTCGCTGGCGCATGGCCGGCATGCCCTCGCCTTTGGTGACTGCGAACGCCACAGGCAAAGCAACAAGACGTGGTGGTATACTGCTGCCAAAGGCATATTTTCAAAGCTGCTGTCTCGCCTCAATAGTTTTGTACGATCGGGCAACGTGAGTTTTCGAACTATTGTAGGTGTTCTCTGGTACTATGCCATTGCGTTCGTGAACAGTTGTCTCACAATTGCGTCTGCGAAGTTTCTTTTGCATATTGCGAGTATGTCATTTGGCTAAAAAAACAACTTTACAACGGCAATCTTTGTTATTTGTGTTTATTTCTCTCTCGCATGCAATTAGCGAGACACAACTAAGGGGCAATAAAATCGCGTAATAATAAAGGCACGTAGCTGGTCAGCAATGAGGAAAAAATTCAATGTCTCGCCATGTAGGGCAAATGCTCGACATTGCTACCGCTTTCTGTTGCGACGTCATATTTTATTATTTTTTGTTGTTAGTTGTCCCCTTCACACGTAGATGGCGACGGTGGAAACAAGCTGCTGACTACTGGATCCACGGGCTTTTATGGAAGTTACGCTACCAGTTTACGTATACCTTGGGACACATGTTTATTAAGGCGGAAGCCTTAGATGACTCCAACGGTAAATGCTACCGTTGGCGTAAAGCAAGAAATCATCATCTGATGTCGTCCACGTATAACGCTCCAAGCCAGCAAACTTTTTGACACTCTTATGACGTAAATATGATTTCGCATGATGTAATCACGAGCGGTCATCGTTTAGTGAAATGAGGGCTGATGCCAACGGCACTACGAGACCTCGCGAAGTGAAGAAACGTTGCAGTGCCGATTATCTTAGGTGATGCCGTGACCATTCGGCCCGTGAGCCTGCCCATCCATTTTTATTCACAGAACAAAGATAAGTTTGTGTCACCTATGCATCCCTTCTCTTGTAACAATGAAAGCAAGTCTTTCACATGCACGCAGATAAATTTACAGTTTCTAGAGTATAAGTGCCAATTTGTTTCTGAATAAAATACTGTCGCGAGTAATCGCCCTTACTCGTTCTCTTCTCGTCCATCTTTCTTTTGAGCAGCACTTTTTTTAATTACCTGCTACTGAACTCGCCCAGCAATATGCGTTATTCTTAAGCTCAGCTTACCTGCTCGATGACGAAAACACCGTAGTCGATTTGCTGCCTCGCCAGCACCCTGTGAATGTTGTATATGAATATATTGAGGTGTTGGGCCCTGTTTCTGTATGGTATGAGGATAGCCACCCTGTGCCGGGATGTACATTCTTTGGGCCGGAAGTGTCCTCCAGGCATTACGTCAGGAAATTCGTCTTCTACATCGTCCAATGATCGTACATCCATATTTGTTGGTATGTAACCTACTGAAATAGTCGATATAAAGCACATGAGATGTAATGTCGAGATTCATAATGGGGAAAAATAAAAAACAGTTTGCCGACGTCTCTCGCAACGACTGCTGAAATACAAGCTGGTCGTGTGGAGGGAAAAGATACATTGTGCAATTCTAAAGGGGCTTTGTATATTGCTTTATATGGCTTAGACTTAAGCATTGATTTATACGATAACATGACGTTTACTCGGAAGAATTAAACACGCCCACATTCTTAAATTATAAGGCAGTATGTTCTTTTACCCTCTAATTCAGTGGCCCCTGGATTGATCGTAGCTCCATAGAAATTCGCGTGCGCTTCATGGCAGTACAATAGCCTAGCTCTATATTGCAGTGCTTGATTTGAAACAAATATTTCAGGTATGACCCCTTAAACTAATGTTGTTATGAAATTGAAACTTATGAAAGTGAACAAAAGATTGATGTTTGTAAGTTTATGTGTTGGGTAGTGATCTGAGAGCTCGGTAATATATTCGCTCTACGCCTGCATCAAACAGCGCCGCATATTAAAAAACCTTAGAGTCAAGTTAGGCCAGTGTGGAGCTTTGGAAAAGCTCCTTGGAAGTTTCTAGAGGGGCTGTCTTTTACAAATCTTTATAGCAGTTGTGTTTGACTTCTCTACATGTTAACATTAATATACTTTCTCTTGAAAGGCGGTTGAGTGTTATGGGTGTTTTTTAGGCGTCAGGATAACAAGTTACAAGTTTGTTCAATGTCACCGCTTCTTCTGAGTTGTTTGAAATGTTTGTGCCGCGAGCCACTGAAGGAGAATGAGTAGTATAAACACACAAAAAAGTCATACTAACGCTCCTTGCTAGAATTTCCGAGAGCAGATTTCGAACTGATCAGATCGTAAGTTGACTGCGCATACAGTGATACACAATTATGATAGCTAGATGTGACCTAAGAGTCGCCTTTAATCTATGACGTCACAAACGAGACATTGATTAATAAATGGTTAGGTTGTGACCAATTTAGGAAAGAGAATATACTACTAACAACCACATGCTATCAATGCAGCTAGCGATATATCGTAGAGAGTGCACGTGACAACGTGAGTTTTATGAACCCCCTACCACTGACGCGCACTCTTGTCACGTATTAGAGTCTGACAGTCCTGTTTCGACGCTTACATTATATACTTATATGGTGTGTATATAAGGAGTCACTGTTTAAAAAGAAACATTTTTGCTAGTAGTGCCCCGGGTTTTGTTCTTCTAAACTCACTGTTTTGACAGCACCGTAGCATCTCGAATGCGTATCGAGACGTTCAACTGGCAGACATTCTGCTTGCTAGACGGTATTTCCAATTGTACGTTTACAAGTGATTCCAACGTACTGAGGCTTACCAAGGTTTGGTGGTATTATGGGGCATAGCTTTTGCTCTGGCACGTGGCTTATATTGCTGTCGCTGACAACATCCTCCGGGACGCCTGCAACGCCAGGTGTTTTATTATTTGTCGGTGCATCCTTATGGTACTTCGCTGCTGCCTCGGATATATTGTGGACCACGGATAACCTTCCAAGCGCAGTCTGTGGGAAATGGGCATACATGTATGTCGATTTATAGCTAACGCTTACTACAGTACGACTGTTTTAACAAACTGAAATGTCAAACTTACGTTCATATCTGGCCCATAGAGTCCACTGACATTCAAGCAAACTTTCATCATAAGGTATACCAGCACGCAGCCCAAAGCGAGTTTGAAGTAAGAGCTGCGGACCACCGCTACTAATGCGGCTAAAATCTCGGAGCCCTGAGCAGTGCTGTTTATAGTAGAAACGACCGGAACTTTCATCGGCCCTTCTGTCGTCACCCCTTCCGGCAGGGTAGTCGTCTTGGTGCCCCAAAGCGAATACCAGTATATATTTTTTTATGTTCACATTCCTTCACATTACTCACTAAATCTGCAAAGACAAAAAAAGTTGCGATAAAGCTCGAGTATATTCTTTGAATGTGCAGTAAGTTTGTGAATATCTCTGGCCAAAGAGCTGGTGGAACTTGTTTGCAATATTTGAGAAATTAATAGCTGAGAGACTGTCAAAGTCCATTTAAGCAATGTTCTAAGCACCAGGACCACCCTTACGTACAGTGTCAATTTTTATGAAAAGGTACACGTGAATGCTTGGCCCACGCGCTCCGGCGGCTGCCTGTAGCACGTTCAAGCGGGAGCGATAGCAACCACGTTCCTGTGTACCCGTCATCTAGTGGCGAGCGAAACAGCCGGTCATTGTTGATATGTACCTCGCGCCAGATAGCAACCACCTCCCCTTCAAGGCGATTACTCTCGGCTGCTTACGTAATCACCTTAAAAAGGAGGCGGTTGCTATCTGTCCGCCGGCTCCATATCATCAATGACAGGTTGTTTTGCTCGCCACTAGATGACGGGTGCAAAAGCATGTGGTTGCTATCGCTCCCGCTTGAAGGCGCTACAAGCAGCCGCCGGAGCACGTAGGCCACGCGTTCGCGTGTCCCCTTTCATAAAAATTGATGCTGTACGTCGGAACACATTGTACATCGGATACTGTACATCGAAAAGTGTAACTACTATATCGCGATGCCATAATGTGCGCTATAAAATTCATACCATCTACATTTCATTGTCTTCTCTCATTTCACTCTTCAATGCATAATATTCATTCGGACATTTACCAGAATTTATCCTTCATCTTTAAGGTTGGAAGGCTGGACGTTTGTATTTTTTTGCCATTGAAACTTTCAAATGCTTAGGTAGTTTTCCACAAAAACCATAAATTAGAATAAAAGAGTCTTTTTTCAAACGTTTAATGATAAGCTCTGTAGCTAACCAAATGTGCGCAGCGTACGTATTATCTTGAATCTTTAACAAAGAAGGAAGAGGAAGAAAGTTTAAGCGGAAAGACAGGGAGGTTAGCCAGTTCTTAGACCGGCTGGCTACCCTGTGCTGGGGAAAGGGGTGAGGGGAATAATAGATGTTAAAAAGAAATGTTGCGAAGAGAGGTAGAAATTAAAAAAAATTGCGACAGAGGAAAGGCAACATCAAAGAGTATCAGACACTAAAGTCTGTCTCTGAGGCCAGTTGTCCTCAAAAAGCGCAGCAAAGCTTTCAAAGCCTTCTGGGCTGAGGATGGGCTTGGCCAATGACCCAGAATCCTTTGTTCCGACAAAGGCCGATTGTCTAGTCTATCCAGAGCTGCAGTGAGTTCTTGTCTTTGCACGTTGAAATGGGTGCACTCACACAGAAGGTGCGTGATGGTTTCTTCGCAACTGCAGTAAGTGCATGTAGAAGAGCCGGCCATCCCGATGAGATAAGAGTATGCGTTCGTGAAGGCCACTCCAAGCCACAGGCGGCATAGAAGAGTCTCCTCAGCTCGAGATATCCTTGGGAGAAGACGAAGCTGCAGATCGGGATCCAAGTTATGCAGGCGCGCGTTTGTGAAGTCTGTCGAGTTTCACTGTGCCAGTGTGAGGTCACGTGCAAGCGAACGAAGTCTTGTAGCTGCGTCGGTTCTTGAGAACGGGATGGCTGTGTATTGGGTACCATCGTGTGCAGATCTAGCGGCCTCATCTGCGCGGTCATTGCCATATATACCGCAATGGCCTGGTATCCACTGATACACTATGCTGTGCTGTTTTTCGGTTGCTTGGTGATGAAGAAGCCTTATTTCAGCTACTAACTGTTCATTAGGTCCATGGCGAAAGGGTGATATAAGACATTGAAGAGATGCCTTCGAGTCCGAGAAGATCGACCAAATTCCCGAAGGTTCTTTCACTATAAACTCCAGAGCTGCACGAATGGCTGCAAGTTCTGCAGCTGTCGACGACGTCAAATGCGATGTCATGAATTTAATTGTGGTGTTCCTCGCGGGAATAACCACCGCCCCTGCAGAGCTTACTGAAGACACCGAGCCATCCGTGTAAATGTGAAGGCGTCCGTTGTGCTTCTCTTGCAGGAAAAGTAATGTGGCCTGTTTCAGGGCTAGATCCGACGACTTTTTCTTATTTTGGATGCCAGGAATTGTAAGAAGGGCTTTGAGTGGGTGTAGGCACCATAATGGTATCGGTGGCTGTGCTGCATGCGTGAAGTGCAATGAAAGCACTGCGCAATGCTGAGCCACAGTTGCGCTGAACGCTGAGTGGGGCCTGGAAGTTCGAAGTGAGGCTAGGTGATGAGATGGAAGCCGAGCAAATGTCTTATGTGCATTCTCAAAGCGTCTACGCGGGTGTATGCGTTGACTGGATAATCACGCGCAATGATGACTGTCGCTGCTGTAGACGCACATCTCGGGAGACCAAGGCATATCCTCAGGGCTTCGGCTTGGATCGACTGGAGGACGCGCAAGTTTGTTCTTCGAATCCCGCAAAGCACGGGTAAGCTGTATCGCATATAACCCAGGAACAGAACAGTGTAGAGTTGGAGCATTGCTTGTACCGATGCCTCCCACGTTTTTCCAGCAAGGAACCTCAGTACGTGGGTGATCATGGTGAGTTTAGTTTTCATGTGGGCGATGTGAGGGCTCCAGGAGAGGTCGCGATCAACTATGACTCCGCGGAATCGGTGGGTCTTCACGTAGTTGATCGTGTGTTCGGTGATTTTAATAACATATGGGCTCATAGCCTTATGCGTGAATGCTATAAGCGAGCATTTCCCTGACGACAGCTCTAGTCCCCGTTCTTCCAGGTACTTTGTCGCTATTTTTGCCGCTCTCTGAAGCCGGGCACGCAAATGAAGGCGTGTTACGCCTGACGCCCAGATGCAGATGTCATCTGCATATATTGATAGATGAACAGATTCTGGAAGCGCATCAACCAGGCCGAGTAGCACTAGATTGAAAAGTGTGGGGCTAAGAACGCCGCCTTGAGGCACACCTCGACGGTTGCTATGGTGCGTTGTTGTGCCATTCTCCGTCTGTACAAAGATAGTTCTGCCTTTCAGATAGCTGTGGATCCATTGGTAAACCCGACCCCCTAATCCAACATTTTACATGACATCCAGAATGGCTTCATGTGATACGTTATCGTATGCACCTTTCACGTCCAAGAACAACGCCGCAGATAAACGTTTCAGTCTTTTTTGATGCTGAACAGATGAAACCAGGTCTATAACGTTATCAATTGCGGACCTCCCACGCCGAAAGCCCGTCATAGCATGAGGGTATACCTCGTGGCGCTCCAGGTACCACTCTAGACGAGTCAAAATCATCCTCTCCATCACTTTCCCGAAACAGCTGGTAAGCGCGATGGGGCGATAAGAGGTCAAGTGCAGAGGAGATTTACCTGGTTTAAGCACAGGGACGAGGCGGCTGGATTTCCATGAATGAGGGATAAATCCGCTGCTCCACGAGTCGTTGTACACGGATAGAAGGGCCCGTCGAGCTGCTTCTCCGAGGTTGCAAAGAGCCATGTACGTGATCCCATCCGGACCAGGCGATGAAGATCGTTTGCATGCCGTCAAGGCCGCTTGTAGTTCCTCTAGAGAGAAAAAGGTGTCCATTCTTGAATCTCTGGAAACTGGAGCGTTTTCTAGGTGGCGCGTGGTGCACGTGGACGCATGACCGACAACTTTCATTCAGAAATCTTCTGCTACTTCAATTTCGGTGCGTCCTTGGTAGAGAGAAAGACACTTGAAGGGGCGATGTTGATGTGGCGATGTTCGTAGGCCACGGACAATCCTCCATGTCTGCGTCAAAGGCTTGTGTGGATCCAAAGATTCGCACAGATGTTTCCAGCGAAAGGATTGAAGTGAAATGATTCGCCGCTGAATTTTTTTCTGTAGGCGCCTTGCCTCCCTCAAGTCGTGAATGGACTTAGTGCGCCTATATCTTCTTTCTGCGCGACGACGGATCGCTCTGAGCCGTTCCAATTCCGCTTGATATTGACAATAATCTGAAGTATGTTGAATATGATAGGTCGCTTCTTGAGTAGCACCTCTAATCATATCCTCGAGGGTGTCAAAAGGAGGCTTTTTATTTTCTTGACACCTTTTTTCCGTCAGTGACCTTAACTTTGTCCAGTCGATGCGAGTCGAAGTGTCGTAGTTAGGCGATTTTTCCAGGCCCTTGATCTTCAAATAAGTTGGTATGTGGTCGCTTCCATGAGTTTCATAGTCTGCGAACCACTTGACCTTTCCATTTAGGCTTCGTGACACAAATGTCCAGTCAAGGCAGCTGCTGTATGTCGTTCCCCGTAGAAACGTTGGGCTTCCGTCGTTTACACAAAGCAGCTGCTGCTCCAGAGCAAAGGAGAATACTTGCCTTCCGCGACTGTCTGTCTTCTGACTTCCCCATAGTGGGTGGTGAGCGTTGAAATCTCCGGTGATGATCCATGGTACAGGTGTGGCTGTTAATAGTGCACGTAGTCTTTCAGGTTCAAAACGGTTCGAAGGTGATATATATGCGCCTACGAGTGTGAAGTTGAGGTCTCTACGTTTAACTGTCAAGCAGACATACTGGTTGTCATCGTGAGGTGCTACACGGTGCTCGATATAGGTAAGGTCGCATCTGATATATACAATGACTTTACTCTGTTCGTTGCAGGTAGCGGACTTGAAGCCTTCGTACCTGGATAGTCGTATTGCATTGTGTAGCCTTGGCTCACAGATAACAATAATTGGAAACTGGTTTTTGAACACAAATTGTCGTATATCAGAAATGCGGGGCTTGAGGCCTCGGGCATTCCACTGAAATATCGAAGCTCCTTTGACCTCTTTACGAAAGGCTTGCACGGGCGGAGCCATGGTGCCTTTCCAGACTTGATAGCACCGGCTTCAGCGCATCCACTAACTGAAGTGCACTCTTTGCAGCTGTACTGTCAATGCTAGTGAGGAGCATACGAATGGTGTTCATAAGGGCCTTTACCATGACTACGATTTCTTTGTCGCGACTATCACTGCATTCTCGTTCCGAAGTTATTGTAGACGAACGATGTGGTGGCTCAGACGGTGGGTCTATCGTTGGCAGCGCTGGCCATGCTTCAGGCGAGCCCGTGATGCTCTTGTCTTGCTTAGAGGATTTGTTGTCGGCGTGTCTGGACGCTTGAGGTGGTATGCCGGTGGTCGTTTGGTGAGGTTCAATCCTTGCTTCAGCACTGGGTCTCCTCAGGGGCCTCTGGCGACGAGACTGCCGGCGTCGTACTTGGGCAGCGGCCTCCCTGTGAGTTGAGCCATCCCGGACCATTTGCCTCAACACTTGCATTTTCTTTTTCATGATTGGGCAATTTTTCGACGATGCTTCGTGAGGGCCATGACAGTTTCGACATTTTCGAAGTTCTGCCTGGCAAGTATCTGCGCTATGTGATTCTGAGCATAGCGAGCACACAGCCAGGTTTGTACAAACAGCACTGACATGTCCCAATCTAAAACATTTCCGGCATTGAAGGGGCTTCGGTACGAAGGGTCGCACTGTGTGTCGAAAATGGCCGACCTTGACTTGCGATGGAAGGCTGTCACCCTTGAACACGAGCTTTACGCAGCGTGATTTGCCAAGGCGACGAGCTTGCAGTATAGTAGGTTCTGCAGACACCGGTTTGATGAGAGCAGCAAAGTCACTTTCGCTGATGGAAATGTCGACGTCGTAAATGACGCCTGCCGTAGAGTCGCGGCCATCAGGTATATATGAGCGAACATTGATGTTATCCAACATCTTGACGTTGCTCAGCACTTCCCATGTGCTTCGTTGAGTGACGTCTACGGCGAGGATATTCTTACGGCCATTGATCCGCACGTCCGCGATCTCTCCCTGGGCGAGTTCCTCAAGAAACCTAGACGTGACTTGACGATTGAGCCGGTTGAGACTATGAGCCGCATCGACCGGCACAAATAAAATTGTGTATATCGTGGGCTCTCGCGTCGTCGTCACATTCTTACTTGTTGTTGGAGACGGCATCACTAGTCTTCTTTTTCGCTGCCGCCTTGTCACAGGCACGAAGTCGCCTTCGTCGGAGCTCTCGTCGCTGGCCGTAGAGTAAATCAGCGTGTCTTCGCTGTCGGCATCACTCGGGTGGCCCGTACGCTTTCTCGTGGTAGCTGCGGACGACGTCGATGGTTGCAGTGGAAGCCCAGGCGAATCCACATCCATCGCCGCAGTGACTGGAACGGTGTCTTCCACAGAGTCGCAGAAAAACTTTGAAAAATTACAGATAGTGACAGCAGTGTTCTACGCCAGAATCACTTCCCTTTAGCAAAAATTTGCGTGGTAATAACAGGCCCCCCCCCCCCCAAAATAGCGGTGATGGCAGGCGGCTCGCGAGCTCTGCGCTGGTAGCACTTCTCTTGCGTGCAGTGCCCCCTTGCGTGCCGCACCTTAAAGGAAGCCTACACAGTAATGCGGAACACTAGCTTGTGTAAAGCCCCAAATTCACTTCCTAAATGCGGTGCGTGTGTTGTTCGGGTTCGGTATCACTGAAGGCACGGGCATCACTGATGTTCGTGAAGTTTTACGCGGTTAGTGCAAGGAGCAGCTGTGCGGCTGCTATGAGTACGTGGCTGTTTGTCCCGTAGACAAGGCCTATAACCACACTTCGCTCGACTACTGTGACCATAGCCATGCGGTCATCGATCTCGGTAAGCCGTTTTTCTTTGTGCAGCTGTAGTATGTTTCCCAGATTATACGCCACGGCAGCTCATATAGCCTCTCTTGCATGCAAATGAAGTCTGATAAAAGCTTAATATAAGATCAAAGGTTGTTTTGAGTTAGTATTAGCGGTGGGGGTACCTGTGCTTTTCCACGTTCTAATTTTGCGCGTTTTGCTGTTATGGGGGTGCGTTCCTTCCGTGAAGGTATATGTAAACTGGTAGCTTGAAGCCCATGTATTGAGTTGTTGGCGGCTCGTTGCCACCATCACCATCTACGTATAGAGGGAACAACTGAAGGCTAGCAAAAAATTGAAAAAAACTAATATGACGTCACAACCAAAAGCGGTAGCGGCGTCGTGCATTAACCCTACACAGGGTGGTAAATTGGATATTTTCTTAATTGCGGACCTTATACGTGCCATTATAAATACGCAATTTTATTGCGCCTTATGACTCGCTAATTGCGTGCCAGAGAGATAAGGAAGACAAGCAAGACAGATTGAGGAAGCAAAGTTGTTTTATTAACCAGATGGTGTGCTTCCTATATGAACTGACTTCAACGATGAAGTTGTGCAACTTTTCTCGAGCACAATAGCAAGCTAGTTCGAAACCTCACGTTGCCAAATTGTCGAAAACAGCTGCAGCGAGACAGAAACTTTGAGAAGATAACTTCGGCAAGTGTAGAGCGTACAGCGTCTCGTTGCTCAGCGTGTCGCATTCACAGCCACCAAAGGCAAGGTTACGCCGGCCGTGCGCCAGCGAAGGTAGTCGGCAGTCGCAGGAGCGGCTATCTAAGCATTCTGTGAGCTAGTTCAGCTATGAAATATGACGCGAGTGACCAGCAAATAAATGAGCTACGGGAAGTACGCATGAAACCACCACTTCTAAGAGAGCGATGCCTCGTCTTCCAGGCGATGCCCCGAACTAAACACAAGCTTTGATAGCAGATTGCCTAGATACGCCCAATCCTCCTCCCCCTTCATCTATGACACTTGACCGAAAAATGAAGCAAGCAACCATTTAGATAGGTATCAGACAAACTGTGAAGCAAGTTTAGAGTGAACTATGACAAATATAAAATTACGACTATCTCAAAAAGAAATTCTGTTGAGTTTTTAGTTATGGTCATTTTACCTTCCTCCGCTAGCTGAGCTTCAATCGTAGACGGGCGTTCATGGCTGTGGCGATGAGTTCTCGGCACTTTTCGTTTCAAGTTCCGCGACCTATGGACCAAGCCATCTGTCGCTAAACATTGGAAATGTTGGCTGTGGGGTAAGGAGTTTCATGCCAAACGCTCTGATTGATGGGGGATTTTAGTGCTGTATTTGTCCAAAAGTAATCAACCGCCAACCAAACAGTCACTGAAACCACAGTGAGACGCTTGTGCATGATAAGGACGTGAGCTCTTTTTTTTTCTCTGGACAGTTCATTTGCATCGCCTCCCAGGCTTGCCACGCCCACCTTGCTCGTATCGCGTTGGCACGAATGTAGTATTGAAAGATGCTGAAATGAACAGATAAGCATCTATCAGTGTGCGCTTTCATCCAAAAACGTAGTCCGTTGCAGCTAAACAACTGGGGTGCTTCCGATATGGTTCACCAAAGTATAGAGTAGTGCTCAAAAACGGCGTGAAAGTCTGTTGTATGCTACCGATATAAAAATAGAATAAAAATGAAAGCAAGCTCGCATTAAGAGCCTGCATAAGGCGGCCAACAGACGATTTTACGTAAGATGCAAGGGCTCCGACACTTTGTACTGGTAATGTTTGTTTTGTTTCTGTAGGAAAACCCAACCATTTTTATGCGTATATGTCTATCATAGACATATATTCATTCCGGTGTTAACGGTACAAAAATGGACCACACCCAAGAAATATTACGTAGCCCTGAACCCGGAGTGTTTGGTTCTGAAACCACTCCGGGCTTTCTATTTGCACCTATCTGCGAGTACGTGTTTGGGTAGTGACATTGCGTATAAGCCCGGCGTGAATCAATGCATTAGTAGAGGAACTTCGATTCATTGCTTCGGTACATCGTTACCTTTCGCTCGAACTTGTTTTTGGCTTACACGTATCTGACGCACTTCATCACACGCAACACCTGTAATGAGGTTTGTAATTTTTCTGTTGCATCTTACTATAACACGTCATGGGGCAGTAGAGTAATACTTCATCATACGTAAATAAACCCAGGCATACTGCGTGTCAATCAAATACTTTAGCACCGAGCCACACCAGGTCTCGATACTGATTTAGAGGAACACAATATTCAGGTGTAATGTTGGGAAAACGTCAAGGTCAAGTACAGCGCTGACTTTATTTGATAAACATTACCTATTGTCATGTGGGAGGTAGTGGCCAGATACTGCACCAGGGTGGCCAATCCTTCTCTGGTGAGGGAGTGCGTTCTCGGCGGTGTTTGCCGGTGAGGCCGCACCCCAGGCCTCTTAATGCAGTTCCATCAACACGCGGATTTTTTTTTAATCCGGTTGAGAACTGCGCGGTACCGGGATTTGAACCACGGACCTCTTGCATGCGAGGCGGATGCTCTAACCACTACGCCATCGCCGCATCGCCGCATCGCCGCCATCGCCGCATTGTTTGTGGGAGGTAGCCACTACCTCCCACATGCTTACGTCAAATAACTCACGGCCCTCAGTCCCCAGCAGCTGCGAAGCAACTGACCACGGCGGCGGTCAGATCTGCAACGCAGCAGAGGGTGCTAAGAATCTCTGGATCCGGACAGGCCGCCATTGGAACCTGAACTTGGCCACGTTTAACGCTAGAACCTTATCTAGTGAAGGAAGTCTAGCTGTACTATTCGAGGAGCTAGCGGGTGTTAAATGGGATATAATAGGCCTCAGTGAGGTTAGGAGGACAGATGAGGCCTATACGGTGCTACAGAATGGGCACGTCCTTTGCTACAGGGGCTTGGCAGACAGAAGAGAACTGGGAGTGGGGTTCCTTATTCACAGAAACATAGCTGGCAACATAGAGGAATACTATAGCATTAATGAAAGGGTGGTAGGTATCGTAATTAAACTGAATAAAAGATACAAAATGAAGGTAGTACAGGCTTACGCGCCTACATCCAGCCATGAAGACGCTTCAGTTGAAAGCTTCTATGAAGACGTGGAATCGGCAATGAGTAAGGTAAAAACACAGTATACTATAGTGATGGGCGACTTTAATGCAAAGGTAGGGAAGAAGCAGGCTGGAGACCAGGCCGTAGGAGATTATGGCATCGGCACTAGAAACGCCAGAGGAGAGCTACTAGTAGAATTCGCAGAACGCAATAATTTACGGATTTTGAATACCTTCTACCGAAAACGAGAAAACCGCAAGTGGACATGGAGGAGCCCTAATGGCGAAAATAAGAACGAAATAGACTTTATAATGAGTGCACACCCTGGAATCGTGCAGGATGTGGAAGTGGTTGGCAAGGTACGATGCAGTGACCATAGAATGGTACGGTCTCGAATTCGCCTAGACTTGAAGAAGGAACAACAGAAACTGATACGCAAGAAGCCAATCAATCAGCTAGCACTGAGAGGGAAAGTACAGGAATTCAGAGTGTCGCTGCAGAACAGGTACTCGGCTCTTAGTGAGGAAACCAACCTTAGCGTAGATATAATGAATGATAATCTGACGAGTATCATTACGGAGTGTGCAGTGGAAGTTGGAGGCAAGGTAGTTAGACAGGACACTGGCAAGCTTTCGCAGGAAACGAAGAACCTAATTAAGAAGCGTCAAATCATGAAAGTGTCAAGTACAACAGACAAAATAGAACTGGCAGAGCTTTCGAAGTTGATTAATAGACGTAAGGTATGCGATGTAAGAAGGTATAACATGGAGAGAATTGAACACGCTCTGAAAAATGGAGGAAGTGTCAAAGCATTGAAGAGGAAACTTGGGATAGGCAAAAGTCGGATGTATGCACTAAGGGACAAAGAAGGCAAAATAACTACCAATATGGATAGGATAGTTAAAATAGCGGAGGAGTTTTACAGAGATCTGTACAGCAGCCGAGACAACCACGACCTTAATACTATAAGAACTAGCAGTAACCCAGACGACACCCCACCGGTAATGATAGAAGAAGTCAGAAAAGCTTTGGAGAGCATGCACAGAGGCAAAGCTGCTGGTGAGGATCGGGTAACATCAGATCTGCTGAAAGATGGAGGACAGATTGTGTTAGAAAAACTAGCCACTCTATTTACGAGGTGTCTCCTGAAGGGAAAAGTACCAGAGTCTTGGAAGAACGCTAACATCATCTTAATACATAAGAAAGGAGATGACAAGGACTTGAAGAATTACAGGCCGATCAGCTTGCTCTCTGTAGTATACAAGCTATTTACAAAGGTAATTGCTAACAGAGTAAAGAAAACATTAGAATTCAATCAACCAAAGGAACAAGCAGGATTTCGAACAGGCTACTCAACAATTGACCACATTCATACTATAAATCAGGTAATAGAGAAATGCTCAGAGTATAACCAACCACTATACATAGCCTTCATAGATTACGAGAAGGCGTTTGATTCAGTAGAAATATCATCCGTCATGCAAACACTGCGGAATCAGGGCGTAGATGAAGTATATATAAACATTCTGGAAGAAATCTACAGGGGATCAACTGCTACCATAGTGCTTCATAAAGAAAGCAACAGAATACCAATCAAGAAGGGTGTAAGGCAGGGGGACACAATTTCCCCAATGCTATTTACCGCGTGCTTACAGGAGGTTTTCAGAAGCCTAGAATGGGAACAGTTAGGGATAAGAGTCAATGGAGAATACCTTAGTAACCTGCGCTTCGCCGATGACATTGCATTGCTGAGTAACTCGGGGGACGAATTGCAACTCATGATTACGGAGTTAGACAAGGAGAGCAGAAAGGTGGGTCTTAAAATTAATCTGCAGAAAACGAAAGTAATGTACAACAACCTCGGCAAGGAGCAGCACTTCGAGATAGGTAATAGTGCACTTGAAGTTGTAAAAGACTATGTCTACTTAGGGCAGGTAATAACCGCAGAGCCGAACCACGAGATTGAAGTAACTAGAAGAATAAGAATGGGGTGGAGCACATTCGGCAAGCACTCTCAAGTTAGGACAGGTAGATTGCCACTATCCCTCAAGAGGAAGGTATATAACAGCTGTATCTTGCCGGTACTTAGCTACGGAGCAGAAACCTGGAGACTCACAAAGAGGGTTCAGCTTAAATTGAGGACGACGCAGCGAGCAATGGAAAGAAAAATGGTAGGTGTAACCTTAAGAGACAAGAAGAGAGCAGAGTGGATTAGGGAACAAACGGGGGTTAAGGATATCATAGCTGAAATCAAGAAGAAGAAATGGACATGGGCAGGGCATGTAGCGCGTAGACAGGATAACCGCTGGTCATTAAGGGTAACTGACTGGATTCCCAGAGAACGGAAGCGGGTTAGGGGGAGACAGAAGGTTAGGTGGGCAGATGAGATTAAGAAATTTGCGGGTATAAATTGGCAGCAGCAAGCACAGGACCGGGTTAACTGGCGGAACATGGGAGAGGCCTTTGTCCTGCAGTGGACGTAGTCAGGCTGATGATGATGATGATGACCTATTGTCAGAATTTGTTATGCGCTTCTTGTGATCTGTACACTATCATAATCATCATCCGCCTGGCCCTCCGTCTTCATATTTACTGGGTGTCATCACGATCGTGTGTGTTCGTGGTCTGCTTCAGGCTGCCTGTTCACTGCTATGTCCTCGGAGTAAGTAGGCGTAGTTGAAACACAGACGTCATAATATGTGCTTTCATGACGTGGCCATCCCGACGGCTTAAAGTAAATTGTAGTCAAGCAATAGGATCAAAAAGTGGGCTAATTGCTGATTCATATCGTTCAGCAAACTGGGAGTGCGGGAGGAACACACACACGAAGCAAAGAGGAGGCACACAGCACGAGCACTCACTAACAACTGGTTTATTCTTACGTTAGAAGGAAATATAGGCACACAAGGGCGCGCATGTCATCAGGAATGAGACGATAGCGTGAGCAGCATGCGTGGCGTTCATTCGAAGCACTTGCCTAAGAATTATCTATATAGTTAAACTCCCAGTCAAGTAG
This sequence comes from Rhipicephalus annulatus, assembly GCA_013436015.1. NCBI lineage: Eukaryota > Metazoa > Arthropoda > Arachnida > Ixodida > Ixodidae > Rhipicephalus > Rhipicephalus annulatus. Next base: position 45,561 of record WOVY01004570.1, on the reverse strand, counting down.
TGATAATGGTGGATGGCTGATACATTGATCCTTATTTCTGGAAATGTGATATACCTCCTAAATATCACGCGTGGTTTCAAGCGGATGCCGGAAAAGAACACTTTTTTTGTCAAACAACAGTTGGCATTTGCAGGAATTGCAAAGTGAACCTCAAATGGCAAAAGGAGCACCTTTCAAGAAACTCAAGTGCTCCCTGAGGCGTACATTCCAACATCGGCCAGTTCGGCCGATGTACATGCGACCGCAACAAAGCAGTATGCTATACACCACTCCTAAAATACACTTAACAAACTGTTTCGCGTATTTCTGCAAACACCCTTTGCCTTTAAACGCGCCCTGCGCCTTCATATGTAGCATGGCACAAATACAGTTAAGCGCCATACACTTACGTTCATTTATGTAGCAGCGTCCATGGCTACCATTCTCGCGTCACGTGTCTGAGCCACAGGTCGCGGGGTCGGTCGAATGCCTGCTGCGGCGGCTGCATTTTCGATGAAAGCGAAAATGCTATGGGCCCGTTTGCTCAGATATGGGTGCGCGTTAATGAACCCCAGGTGGTCGAAATTTCCGGAGCCCTCCACTGTGATATCTCTCATAATCATAAGGGGGTTTGGAACGTTAAACCTAAGACATCGTCATCAGTAACGTGTTTCACTTCAATATTTATATGCGATCTCACCCTTTCTGGAAACGCGCAGCTTTTCAACCGCGACCAGAAAACAGGTCTTGCACGTCGACCTTTACAAGGCGTGAAGTGGTAGACGTCCGTGTGCCGTGGCATATGTCTGTGCATGTTGCAGAACACCAGGAAGCTGAAATATCCTGAGCTCTCCACTACGGCGTCTTTCATATACATGTCGTGGTTTCGAGACGTAAAGCCCGAATATCATTATTTGTTTTACAAGGGGCTCTTGAAGCCAGGGCTGCCCGACTTGTGCTAGGGTCTTCTGCAATCCCACTGAAATTGAACCCGTTTTGTGGGTATTTGCCAACAAAAAAGAACTAGTGCTGACGCTTCACTAGACGTGACTTCACCTGCTGTATTCTGGAGGCCGGATCTTCCGTGAAATTTGTCAGTGATGCTTCTTTCTTTTGAGAGCTTCTTGTTGGGAGGTCATGCAAAATTAAATAAAATACACCACCTCCCACTAAAGGTAACCATAAGTACCATGCAAAGCAGCGCTTGGGTCGATGAAGTGAGGGATTGAAAGGAAAATGATAGAAGTAACGTTAAAAGACAATAAGAAAGCAGAGTGGGTCAGAGAACAAATCTTGGTTAATGATATATTTGAAATCAAGAAAAAGAATGGACGTGGGCCGGGCACGTAGAGCGTAGGCAGGATGACCGCTGCTCATGAAAAGACACAGGTTAGCCAACATTGCTTACAACTATGGCCTTACTCTCCTGAACAACGGTAGCCCCACGTTTCTTCGAGGGGTGGCATACGGCACCTGTCTCCACCTTACTTTTGCCTCTAACTCCCTCGGGAGGTACGTCAAGTGGTTTCCAGATGTTGAGTCACGATGAAGAGATCACATTCCAATCTACCTCAACATCAAAGGCTTGTCTGGTTGTGGTCCATGGACGACCATTCGAGAAGTTGAATTGACCAACTTCAAATCTGACATGGAAAATGTTTGCAGCGATGACCTACGATCTGGTTTAAAGCAAACAATTAAGAGCACAACGCGAAACGCAATTCGCAAGGTGACGATATGTTCCGCACGAAACGACTTTGAGAGAGAGTTCGGGCAACTCCGGGCAAAAAAAATTCTTGAAAAGATTCTTGGAAAACAATGCGCCTATTCATAGAAAAATATAATGCTTTTTGCCCGGAGCAGCATGGATTTAGATCACACCATTCCACATCAACAGCTGTGTTATCGTTATCACAGAATATTAACAAAGCACTGCACAACAACCTTCTTGTGGCAGTTGTCTTCATTGATTTAAAAAAGGAATTCGATACCGTCGACCATAATATTCTGCTTATGAAATTAAAACACTATGGATTCCGCAGCAAAGTTTTTAGCCTCTTTTCTAACTACATTGATGGACGTTATCAAAGGGTCAATATGCGAGATCTTACGTCGTCATTATTAAACATAAAGACAGGGGTACCTGAGGGGTCTGTCCTGGGGCCACTAATATTCACACTATACGTAATTGATCTGCCATGCATACTCAATTCGGCCGAGTTGCTAATGTACGCTGATGACACAGCTTTAATGGTTACCACCGATAACATAGCCGATCTAGAATGTAGAGCTAATGAAGAACTAGAAAATATTTTAAGTGGTTTACAGCGAACAAATTAACACTCAATGCAAAGAAAACCAACTACAACATTTTTCACTCCCGTTACCGAAACGTAAACTGTGAGTCATTTCGACTTACAATGAACAACTGCCAACTTGAGCATGTAAATGAATTTAAATATCTCGGTGTAGTGTTTGACAGCCAATTACACTGGAAAAAACAAATGAACTCTGTTGTACTAAGCTAGCATCTGGCTGCACTATGCTACTGGCTGCTAGAAATTATTTTAGCAGAAATATTCTCAGAGTCCTTTATTTTTCGTTTGTTCATAGTCATCTATCATACTGCTTAGACTCATGGGGATAAACCTGTAAAACTTACCTCGATCCTATCCGTATATTACAAAAGCGTGCACTTACAATTATAGATTATGCGGCATATAATGAACCCAGTGAGTCTTTGTGTCACAAGTTGGATATTCTACCTTTTGATTACTTACGACAGCATAAAACCGCAGACACCATCAACAACGTTATTGCACACAGTGTACCTTTCGATGTATCTATCTTTTCTTCCTCGTCCCGCGTCACTAGATGAATTACATTGCGGAATTTTAACCTTCCACCCACTAAAAACGTGTATGGTGAACGCTTACTACAGTTCGTAGGAAAGTGTGGAATAACATACCACTTCAGATTAAAGATTCTAGGGTTTTCTCGAGTGCACTCAAAAAATATTTGCTACAGGTAGATCTATAGCATCAAACTATGTGTATAGCCTTACACATAGTTTGATTTTTGTCTATACTTGATTATTTCATTATTTGTGAACAAAGTGCAACAATGTGTATCTTCTTGTATTTTTGTTCGTTTGTTGAAAAATCAACGTTTTTTGATGTTTTGATTTTTTTCTTATATACAAATTGTATTCTGCTTGTATACTTTCTCCCGTTAGACCCCTTACTAGCCTATGGCTATGGGTCTAATCAGTGTTGTGCATTTCTTGAAATGTGGTCATAACAACCTCAATAAAATGTAAATGTAAATCGACGCTGAGCGGAGCGTCGGTATCGGCGAACGAAAACAATTCACGATCTTAGGGCAATCAGGAGGATGCAAAAGAAGATTCAGCGTCGCATGGATAGATTAGCGTCGGAACGATGAACGGCGTTTCGCCAGTCACTAGACTATCACAAGCCACTCTCACACATTTGGAAAATGGTGCAAGGTCTGAGTCACCCTACGAAGTAGCGTTTTCCATTCAAAGTGCTCACACTCTTTCATGGGCGGCAAGACATCGATGTCACAGAAGATTTCTGTGCGCGGATTGCCAACTAAGCCACTCATACAAGTTATCCAGTGAGAGGTGACGTCCCCCGTTCGCGTGACTACCACATAGACCTCCCTTTTAAATGGAGGAGTTCAAGGCGGCACTAGCTCTCTGCAGGCGTTTAACTTCTCCGGGTCCCGATGCTATTTCGTACCGAACATTGTGCAACCTTGGGGAAAGTGCAAGAAGAGAACTGTTCAGCCTTTACAACTTCTCGTGGCAGGATGGCAATGTTTCTGACGACTGAAAAGTAAACCGCTTGGTACCCATCTTGAAGCTGGGCAAATCCCCACGCAAACTCGCCTCATACCACCCATTAGCACAGGTCAGCTGCGTAGGAAAGATAAGGGAAATTATGATACTTGGCCACCTGAATTGGTATCTTGAATACAAGATTATTCTTATTTCATGGCTGGTTTTCAACGCTACCGCTTTTCCATTGACAATATCCTCGATCTAGTTTCGTACGTTCAGCCCGAAAGATCCCGTAAGGGACTAGCTACAGCTTTGTCTCTAGATGTGAAAGGCGTGTATGATAATGCACTACATTAGACCATTTCGGGTACTCTTGCAGTGGTTAGTCTTGGTGGTAGAGTCTTTCAGTGAATTTCGTGCTACTTGTGTGCAAGTTCATTCTTTGTGTTAACAGGAGACGGCCCAACTACACGACGCTATACTTCCAGGGGTGTTCCTCAAGGTAAAGTTCTTAGCCCGTCGCTATTCAATCTTGCACTTATTTGCCTTGATGAATACTCGCCAAGTACCATTCAGATCTCAATATACGCAGACGACATCTGTGTCTGGACTTCGGAAGTATCTGAGGACGTGCAGTCACACGTCCTCAGATACGTGCCCGAGTTCAAAGAGCAGCAACTATGACTGCGAACTACTTGTTAAAACAAGGGTCTCGGCATATCCCCAGAAAAACGCGCGCTGGTGGCCTTCACTCGCAAAGCAATGACCCCTTATATCATCTCAATCAGTGGGCGGCTCATTTCTTATTCAAGAACCCACCGGTTTCTGTGCATCATTATTGATAATGACCTCTGTTGGAGTCCGCATGGGGCTTATATGGAGAATCGCCTGACGACTATTTTCCAATTGTTCAAGTTCTGGCAGGGAAGACGTGGGGAATGTCAGTAGACGCAACAATGAAACTCTACAGACCCCTGTTACTCGAATTTCTGAGATATAGCCAGCATGTGCGGTGCAATACCTGCAAGACAGATGTTCGTGTTCTACAGGCAGTATAAGCCCAAGCACTGAGAGTGTGCCTTGGTCTGCCCAGATGCACGTCAACAGAGGCAACAATTGCAATTGCTGGTGACTATCTAATACCAACTCACGCTGGTGAGAAGTCCTGAAAACGCACATCAGACACTTTGCACGTGCTCCCTGTCATCACCTTGCACTGTTGCCTTCTGAGAGACGCGAAGCATCGTTGGCTCAAATGATTGTGAAGTACAACAGCAAACTTCCCTCGGGCTTCACTTTTGCATCTAAACCATCGATACCCCTTTGGTGTCTTATCAGACACACAGAGAATCTTAGTGTACCAGAGATCCGGAGGAAATCTGAGCTTTCGTCGCCCATGCTGAAACTACTGTCTCTGCTTTTTTTTTGCGCGAAAAATATTCAGACAGTGTTCAAGTATATACTGATGGCTCCACGAACTGCCAGTGTTCGTCCTGTGTAGTAGTTGTCCCAGCAACAGGTTTTACCATCCACTTTAGGACTGACCACTCCACGGCGTCTACAGCAGCGAAACTAGCTGCTTTGCGCGCTGCACTTTGTGTGGTCAATCTGGGACCACCGCAACAATGGTCGATATTCAGCGACTCATAGGCTGCCCTACAATCTGTGCTCTCAGCACTGCGTTGCGGCCCGTACGAACAGCTTGTTTTCAAAATTCGATGCTTTCTCCACACTTCACACGAGAAAGGCCACCATGTGACGTTTCAGTGGCTGCTAAGACAATGCGGCACCATAGGGAACAAACATGCGATACTGCCGCACAGGCAGCTCTTGAAAGTACACGAGAAGAAGCCATACCACTTTCGCGGACCGATGCTGCCAGTAATCTTCGACGGCTTGCGCGGGAAATCACACTTTCACTATGGTGTCCACCAAGCAACCAGACCACTCAGACGAATCGTCAACACTACCTGTCCTCTTCGATGGCGCTCCGCATGCACACTGGGTTTGACCGAAGAGAAGCCATCCTTCTTCATCACTTATCGCTAGGAGTGGCATTAATGAATTCTTATTCATTGATCGTAGGAATGGCCGACAACGCTCTCAACGATGCCGGTCGTTTCGAAGAGACGCTACACCACATTCTGTGCGACTGTCCATTCTAAGAGATCCAGAGACAGTCACTGGCGTCCGTTGCTGTGCGCATCGACAGCAGACAAATGTCTGTGGACACTACTCTTTCAAGTGCCCGAGAGAAGACATTGCAACAGAAGGCGACAAAAGCACTGTTGAAATTACTACGCGACATGGACTTGAACAAGTGGCTGTAACAGCAATGTCACACTCCACGAAAGACAAGACTGGACTATGAGTGAGTGTGCGCGCGTGTGCTGCTTAATGTGCTGTGTTTCTTTCTATTTCCTCTCTGCTCTCTATCTTTCATCTCCCCCTTCCCCCTCCCATGCGCAGGTTAGCAAACCGGCTGCCTATAGACCGGCTAACCTCCCTTTATTTCGTTTCTTCCGATTTTCCTTCCTTCCTAAAGAAGGCAAAAGCGCGAGGGGAAGGCATACAGCTAGGTAGGCTGAAGATACTAAAAGGTTTGCAGGCTATAACGTGGAAGCAGAAAGCGTAAAAGCAGATTGATTGGTAGATCTTGGAACAGGCTTTTGCTCTGCAGTAGGCTCAGTCAGGCTGATTATGATGACGATTATGCTCTATTTTCATCTCAGCTATAGATTGCCTGACCGGACACCCGCAGTTTAAAAACCACGCGATCGCATTTCTAAGGTTATTTCATAAAACATGACTTTTGTGCTCTAATTTGCTTTGCTTTAGCAGAAAAAAAAAACGGTTGAAGGAGTTATTTCACCACGTTCGATGGCATCAAGACCCTCCTTTTGCATTATCGAGTAAAATAATAGTGATTGTTTCGGGGGTGAATTTTCTTCATAAGCCCTATGCGCCGCGGTGGAATAGTGTTTATGGTGCTCCGCTGCTGACTCGCAGGTCGTGGGTGCGGTACAGGCTGCGACGGCCGCATTTGTATGGAGGTGAAACACAAGAGACCCATGTACTGTACGATATCAGTGCACGCTAAAGAAAACCAGATGACCGAAACTTCTGGACTGCTTGATTACGGTGTTTCTTATATATATATATTTCAAGTAGTTGCTTTGGGGATAATATTATTCTTCACAAAACCTGCAATGAATCAAATAGGATCAAAATATTTGACCTTTCTTGAGAACTCCATATTGCTATTCTTTTTTTATGTTTTATTATTACTCCATTACATGCCTTGCGCAAACTGCGCCGACGAACTAACAATCACAGATATAATCAAAAGTCGCATATGTAAAATGACACAAGTTGCATGTGTTAAATGCAACTTCTCTCCGACGGATGCAAAAAAAAGGGCTGGAAGGCGCTACCACATGCCCAGTTTCTTGCTTTCAGGTGCTGCGATGCGCAGTATGCTGGGGCTGCGCAAGGCTCCAAAATTAAAAGTAGTGCTGCTCGAAAAATTGCTGAAATTTAAGTCATCGGTAGCACTTCTGATTTCACCCTTCCAAATCTGTTTCGTTGAATCTCAAAAGGGGGCGAAAGGGTTAATAAAAGGAAAATTTCATTACTACCTGTTGATAGTACAAAGGCGCGAATATCAACCATCCGGATTTCTCAGAAGAAAGCTCATTGGTTGACGATATGATCGTCCTATTTCGGGCATCCAACTCGAGGATGACGTTAGTTCATTACAAAAGCTCTCTGTATAACGTAGGTATTTCAGTACCACGTCGGTTAAAAGCTGCCGCCATTCTCTGTGCACATAGAGCCCCTATTTAGAGGAGAACTCCGGTGATTTTTGGTATTCACAAATAGCGACAAAATTTTCAACGTAGGTTCTCTCTGGTGTGGCAGCTTGGACTAGTTGGTATGACATGACGATAGTTATAGCGTGAGAATAGAACGACGACGCAGAAACAAGAAGTCCCTCGTGTCCTTCTCGTCTCTGCGTCGTCGTTGTGTTCTCGCGCTATAACTATCGTCTTCTCTCTGGTACCTTGATATGGGAAAAGTTATGCGAGTGAGAACTATTTCTGAAGTTTAATGTAAATAATAGCCGATAGTGAAATAATAAATACTGGCGACCTTGTCCTTACAACGTAGTTAAAAACCTTACCTGGCTATCTGCACCGTTTCGCCGCGTCACCAACCAGCGACGAATTACGAAGTGAGCTCTTTTTACAACTAGACGACTGCGGCGACTGTTTACTAAACCACACTGTGTGCGGTAAAACGCGATAGTGGAAGCTGGTGTATACGTATAGCACTCAAAGCTTAAGCGACAGAGTAATGACTACCAGACATATTTGTTGTCTCTCCGTTTTCTTCGAAGAACACTCTAGGATAGATGGGTCTTTGTGCTGTTGGGTACGTCAACTCGCACCGCGGAAGCAGTGCTTTTCACATTTTTTTTTTGCTGTGGCGGGGTTTTTCTATGACGTCCGTATGTATGTTGCACACTTCAGCTGCCACTGCTGCCTTCGACGAACCTTTTTGTTTCTTTATTATTGATTAATCTGTAAGCAAATAGAATAACTTATAGCGGTAAATCGACTGTCCATATATTTCGAAAACCACTGGTAGTAGTCCCTTAATCCCTTACTCAAGCGTAGAACATGAATCTAGGCGCGTGCCTCGTGGACCTTCCAGCCTTCCTTCTTATTCTACCTCCTCTTCCTTTCCACTGCCTCTTTCTTTTACCTCCTCCTTCTCCCTATTGAACACAGCGGGGAAGCCGAAGAAACTGAAAAACAATGCAGCCCACTGAAATTAGAGAGTGGTCCAAAGCAAGATCACCGAGTTCAGCGACCCGAACATGCGCACTAGGGCCCGTCGTATTGCATAGTTCATGACGTTGTAGTTTTTCTTATCACTCATATGTAAACAGTTAGCAGCGACGACAGAAATGTTCGAAAGAACTCGGCATTGGATTGTTACTTTTGTACGATATTCACGATGCCTCGCCGTGGTGGCCTAGTGGTTAAGGTACTCGGCTGCTAACCCGCAGGTCACGGCATCGAATCCCAGCTGCGGCGGCATCATTTTCAATGGAGGCGCAAAGGCTGTAGGCCCGTGTGCTCAGATTTGGGTGCACGTTAAAGAACCCCAGGTGGTCAAAATTTCCAAAGTCCTCCACTTCACTTCGTCTATCATACTCATATGGTGGTTTCAGGACGTTACACCCCAGATATCAATTAAATTAATCATCATCAACGATATCAATGACACGCCTCATTTGCATATTGCAACTTGGCATACAGAAACACCACCTCGACTTTTTCATTAAACGAACGAGCCATAAAGTGAACATTGGACGTACACCGAGTCATACGCCAGCCAAAGCTTACCGCAGTTGTCTCTTGCACCCATTCTACATTTTCATGCGGGTCGTGGTTTATTGCGTGTAGTCTACAACAAAGCAATATACGGTTCAAAACACTGCTACACTTTTCACTCCTTTGTCCAGAATGGACGCAGGGTTTCACTTCAGCAACCATGCCCTACAAATGATTCTGCAAATGACATTTCCTTGACAGCCAACAGCGCTGACATCATCTGACACCGAGAAGAAACCATACAGGACGTTTCGTGACCGCCTTGCACTCGAAGACCTACGAATACTCAAGTCCTGCTACCTTCAGCCAGTAAAGCGGAAAATATTTTACCAAGAAGGAAGTTTCTTGGTAGTAGATTGACGCATCTCCGCAGTAGAAAATCAAAACATTGTGATTATGCCCTTTTACTCTTCCCTGTACAACAAAACTGCGTCGTAGCAACGAAAAGGACACAGCAGCCCCATACGTGCATTTCTACTGTTTTTTTTTTTGCATTGCCAGCTTTTTTTTTTTCGGTGAACTCTGGTAATCATTTCAGTTGAAGTGCGGGTGCTTAAATAATGTCCTCCGGGGAAATCAAAGCTAATATCCCGGGAGCTGGGGGAACCTATACTGTGCACACGTAAACAAGTACAGCGCTGTCTTATGTTATCTCCCACTGGAATTTCTACGTCGTCAGCATGGTCTAGGTATCGCACTAAGACCTACAGGATCACTCAGTGTTGTCTACAGACGTAAAAAGCATTACAACCACAGCTGCGTTGCAAAATCAGGTTCAGTTGTACGCAATATATCTTGGAAGAGAAATAAGCTGGCGTGTAGACGAAGACAGAAGAGAAAAGATCAGAACGACTCAAATGTCGATCTTTTCTCTTTTGTGTACGTCAACTTGTTGCATCACGAATCTGTACCAGCTAACTAAACTTCCTGTTCTGTTATTCATGAAAGTACCGAAATCAAATACAGCCTCACTATTACACCCAGCTTGTCTTACTCAAAAGAAATTTACCGACAGTCCGTGGTGCTGCCTCAACGCATAGGCAGAAGATATACGGTGAAATTTCAGCTATACTTATTTCATCTTGCAAATAAAAAAAAACCGGAAATATGGCGCTCTTGCATCTGTTCTCCAGTATTAAAACCCCCTTTCCTTCCCTTTATAAATGCGGAAAGTTTCAGTCACCTTCCTCAATGTTTACGAAGCTACCTACAAAAATACGCAACAGTCTTGCATGGTCCGAGGAGGAACCCTTTAGGACGCTACGTGATCGCAATATAACAAATTTCGTTTAGACGCTGCCTTTGTCATTTAAAAACGGGTGATGCTTTGCGGTGCCTTCCACCTTGTGTGAAAGTATGGGTAATAGATGCATACGTCATTCATCGGCTTTCTCAGTACATAGTCCACAATGTAGAAAGGTGATGATTACGCACGCGAGATTCGAACAAGTAAATTCCCCCTCCTTCCCCTCACTGACAGCGCGCGTTAGTAGAGAATGCTGTCAAAAATTATGGGACCCTAAGGCTCCGATTTTACGAGTTGAATGAAATAGCGACATCGTGTTCCTGGTGCGTACTAATTGGCCTTCTGGCTGTTCAGACATTCTTAAGAATTTATTAATCACCTTCACGACAGTCAGAAACAGCCTTTATTTCCTCCCCGGAATCATTTTTTTGTGCTAGATGGCCGTGATTTCACACCCCACAAACTATATTATTGCAAAATTTACTGTAGCCTCTAAACATACGTATATGCGACATTATGCCGAGTCGTGATAATTCATACTCTGTGAAAATGCAATTTCACGACATTTTTTTCTAATGCCAAATTACTTCCCCATAATATTTTGCATTGTTTACTACAAGATCATCTGCGCAGTGTTACAACGAACGTTATTATTGCTACAGGCGCATTTAGATTGGGTTTATTCCCTTCGACTACCCGATTTCATACCTGTTTTTGTGGCTGAATTTCTGGCAGTAGTGCTCGCCTTACGCAAGTTAGATACAGCAAATACATCAGCTGTCATAATAACAGATTCCCTATCTCTCTGTGCGGCACTTTCTGTTGGTGCTGATAATCAAGTAACAAAGGCGTTCCATGCACTAGTGCCTGCGCATTTGAGAAAAGTACGATTAGTTTGGGTGCCGAACATAAAGGTTTATTTCTTAGTGAAATAGCCGATTCTTTAGCTAAGCCGTCAATTAGCGAACCGATTCTACCACACTGCCCATCATCCGCTCATGTGACTGCTGCTCGATTCCGCAGACGTACACTTACGTAACTCTTCAGAGGTACAGCACTAACAAACTCTACAGAATATCGCCATTCATTATATCCCTGGCGAAGAGACTTTTGCCGCACTCGAAAACAAGTAGCTATCACAAAGCTGCTTTGCTGGGTACCAAATATGAATTTCTATAAACACAGGTCTGCTCAGGCACCTTCGCCACTGTGCGCGTTCTGTGATAAACTGGAAAACAATCCATCATTCCTTTTGACCGGCAGGAGGTTTAACACATTACGAAGAACACTTTTGGAAATACTTTTACGTGGTATTGGTATAGACTTATCTGTGCCTGTCATTTTGTCTTTCGGAGCTTCATTTCTGGGTTCTTTAATGCGACAGTATGTGCGGCCGTCCGGGATTATATTGATGAAACTAATAGGTTGACTGATTAAACTGTTTCATTATCCTAACATGTCCACAAAATTATGTTCGTAAAAAAAGTAGATTATTTGTCTATTCTAGTAATAAGTTCGTTTATGTGAATAGTATTTTGCATTACATTGGGCACCACACTTTCCTAGGCTATCGGTAATCTTTCTAATATACCTCCATTATTCCAAATTTTATCAGTAATTTTTCAAACTACTCGATTCTTGGCCAATCCACCATAGTGGGTATGCGCCACGATAAATAGGTGAGCAACAGCAACTTCAAACACTTGTTGCATGAAACCTCTTCAAATTTGCTATGCGCCCACTATACGTGGCCTTGAGGGAATAGGCGAAGTAGCGTGTGGGCTTTTTGTAGTGGGGTACCTTATTTCAACCACGTCACCAGTATGATAATAACATAATCTGACGCCCATTAGCAATTGATGCTTGCACCACGCATTATCGCTGCAATATTTCATATTGCATTGTTAAGCATGTGTACAGGGTGCGTGTACTTGCGAAGCATGAAAGCTACTTTCACTGCTTTCACAAGCACAGGCCTGGCCGAGTGGTAGAAAACCCGCTTGCCACGCGAACACGGGTTCGATCCGCACTGGGACCCACACAACGCTGATTCGGTCCCCACTCTGCTCCAGGATTTTCTATCATTTGTTTGTCTTATTTGTATCGCTTTCAATTTTTTGGTCACTAATATAAGATAATAATTTTTCGCTCACAACCAACGACGCCGACACCGGAATTTCTGCTATACGAGCTCCTTAATGCTCTCGCGTTAATAGCGTTTCTTTGGTGCAAGTGGGGGATGCCTTGCGTCACACCTCGCTTGATGTACAATTAGATAAAACCGCAAAATCACTAACTACACGTAAGCTATATCCAAACCCACAATGTCCAACGTCCATACAAGAAGTGTTTGACGTACAGGGTGTTTTTCATTTCGGAGAAATCGTGAAAGAGTACTTCGATGAAAACGGCAATGAAGGTCGTGATCGTCAGTGTATACAGCTTAAGACAAATAAGTATACAAGAATGTCCTCCTCATTCCTAGCCTAAATAGTGCAGCCAACAGAGCATTTGAGCCTTTGTTTTTAGCACTGGCATTCGCAAGTGTTGGTTATCACAGTTCTGTGAAAAGATGAACTGAAAACCTGTGTCAAACACAAATTCCTGCATGGCCCCACTTGATATTTAGCTTATGGAATGCCAGCAAAGCTAAATCATTTGGTGTTTTGTTTTCCTTCGCTGGGAATGTGCTTTATGATCTAAAACAGCAATAATTTTTTGGTCTAGCTATGATTATTCTTCACTTTTTTGTTTAAGAGCGTTGCTTTGGTGATATTTTATTATTCTCACGAGGTTACCAATTTCTGTGCTGTAACTGCGATTGCATTCCGCAGATATAATGTAACATGAGCACTAATATTTGTTTCTCTTGAGCCAGTTTTTTTTTCACTCATTAGTCTATTTCTTAGCTGTCGGCGGCATACGTGTAACATATTTATATTCTTTAATATAACTCAGTTAACGATGTCGAGGTCTTGAGAGACGCAAGTAATGCCATCGTTCCTTTGAAATCAGTCACCGCCCAACATTTATTATGAAGGAAACTGCGACATTCAATGCTGCTAATAAGCATTCATTGCCCCATATCATTCCATGACAATTGCGACTTGGGTGCTTTCGCGTAGGCATATTTTCTATTTTCTTACGTATGCTTACCAAAGTATATGTAGTGCGGTTGCTGAAAACTTTCTGTTTAATCGACTTCAGCTTCTTGTCGCTATATTGTTTTTGCCTGACATGATTTAATGCCGAAGTAATTTAACTTGGTTGTAATATTTTAGTCTAAGCTTGCATAAGATCTGTTCCACGTTTTCTTTGTTTCGGCCCACATTTTTATTCCTTTTTTGAGTAAATAGAGTTACTAATTAGTGAATGTCACCGTTAAGCACAGTATGTTTAACGATAAACTTTTTGAAACACATAATTACATTTTTACGTAGTCGTCTTGAGTTCATTATCCCCTTCATTTGAGCTCTAAAATACCGCTAATTCATGTAGCACGCGGCTCCAGAGGGATGCCTTGATAAAATTAATTGTCGCAATAAAGAATATCTGTCCTGCTAAGACGCTCAGGTGGCCCGCCTATTCTCTCACTGCATCGTGAGCATTCGCATCGAGTACAACGCACACCGCTGTCAAACGCAATTATGTTCATAGTAACATGTTGCGCATAGAAATTTAAAGTTATCTTAATCACAATGGCTGCTAATTATTTAACACCACTGTTGTCAATTTTTTTAATGAGCCCTGCAGGTCACGGGATTGGATCCCGGCTCCGGCGGATGCATTTCGGATGGAGGCGGAGATGTTGTACGCCCACGTGCTCAGATTTGGGTGCACGTTAAAGGACACCAGCTGGTCGAAATTTCCGGAGCCCTCTACTACGCTACTACGCCGTCTCTTATAGTAATATGGTGGTTTTGGGACGCTAAACTCCGCATATCAAATAAATCAAATCAAATCATCATTTTCGAAAGTAGCGCATTACATGGATGGCGCACAGGCGTAGAAGGACAGAATACATTAGCAAACACAAACAGCGTGTCCATGCGATTGTAAGATTCTGCTACGCATTATTACATGCATTGAGGAAGTGATTCCTTCTACTACATAAAATTCTTGTAGCATTCTCTACGAAGCAGTTCCAAGTAAAGGCGTTATTTTTTCGTAGAAAACCGGCTGTTAGTGCAGGAGCCCTGGCTTTATTTATCAGCTAGGCCTAATATTTTTATTTATTTCTTGCGTGTTCCTCAAATTATTGCTCACATGCAGCGACAATTCTCGGCTCACTTCCTTGACGATGCTGACCATGACGCCACCGACGCTGACACCAACGGGGTAACAGAAGAATTTTTAAGCGGGGAGCTCTTCAACAGTATTGCCCTAATATGAATGCTAGTGTGGTGCTCTGATTCAAATACGACGTAAGTGGCAGAAGGCACAGACTCCTTAGTACTAACCAATAAATCCTAATTTGAATAAAAACACCATATTGTTCGCTCCTTATATATGACAAACGAGAAGCTAATGAATGAAGATTTATTTTTAGTTCATTGCGCGAGCAACTCGGTAGGGAACATTAACAATATTTTTTTTAAGCTGCAGAGTGAATTGGACTTGAAAAGTTTAAATGCCATCTGTCCAGCTTCAATATTTGGATACGTTTTAAAATGGCCACTCCCGCTTCATTTTGTTTCCAATCTCTGTTCTTGTCAAGTTATTGCGAAAGCATGTGCTGCGCATTATAATAATTAGCTCACGATATTATATGTCTCTTATGCATATCGTATGTATGTCTTATGGCTTACAGCATGAACAGCGTATAGAGGCCCCACACCATGTCATTTCCAACATGCACGCAACTTAGCCACTCCCTATTAACAGGCGCACCATGATGGTGGCTCGATGCGCACTTCTATTTCATCACGTAAGACGCATTTAATACCATAGTGTAATACTCTACTCCCCTGCACTTCTGTTGTATGTGTATTATGTTGGAATGTCAAACACCAGCCGTTATTTGTTACACACGTTACGCAACCTGTACGACTTCATCTCTTCCTTGCAATTTCAACTGGAACATTGACAACCTCTGTTCAGCCTCTTATAGACACCACTGTGTTGAGTTTTAAATGCGAAGCATTTTTTTTGGCAAATTGGGCGACTTTGACCGCATCTATCTGTCTGTCTATCTCTCTAAAAAACTGTGAAGAATTTATCTCTCCTAGCCGTTTTGATTATGGAATCTCTACCAGTAATGGTATGACATAACATGACAGCATGACGAACATAAGTGACTGGCCATAACACAAAAACATGATATGTATATCACGAATTTCATGATATACTTGTCATGGTCTTGCTGCTCTTGTGGTGGTTTAGTTAACCTGACATATTGCAAAACTCATATGGTATATGACATGACTGCATGGCGAACATAAGTGACAGGTGCTAACGTGCAAATTATGGTCTGCATGTCATGCAAGTCATGCATACGCGCCACGCTCATGCTGCGTTGGCGGTCGTTTCGCTAGCTTCACATACACCAAATTCGGTATGACGTGACGTGAATACCTGACGAAGGTATATGACTGGTCAAATCAACAACGGGGTGTCGTGTGACAAATGCATCGCCTGTGTGTGCTTCTCCGCTCTTTCTACGATTCCTCGAGTCCACCTTTCTATGCCGTTCATTGTAGTATCAACAACACTTTCGTCTTTGCGAAAGGCTTGCCAGTCCGTTATCATTGGTTTTCTGTTTGGTTTTTTGTCGCTGAATTGTGATGTTGAATAATCCTTTCTATTATATAATGGTTGCTAGCCAAATTTTTTTCTAAGCAACTTCACTCATAATGTTTGAGGCCTCCTACAAGCGTGAGATCCGGATTGGTGCTTCTTGATACACTGTTGGCAATGCGCGTTAGTGTCCGAGGGTCTAACAGGGTGAAGTGGTGTGGCTGCGCCATATTCTGCATGTCTTCTTCTTTTTCTTTGTTACGCCACCATTCTGGCGCATAGGATTTTGCAGTTGTTCATAGCAAGTAGATCTCTCAACTGCTCTACCATGTTGCCTTCGTCTACTTGGGAACTATGTCATGCATGGGGTCCGGAATCGGCTTGAAGTACGGTGCGAATTGCTTGTCCTAGGCGTAAGTTTGTTACTTGTGCAAGTTTAAGTACACACTCCTCCTCTTCGGTATTCGCCAAAATTAAGCTTTTATGCCACTGCATCAGCATGACGACATTAGCATAGAGTTCATGAAGTGTGACTCCGCATGCTTGGGCTATACCCTTACTATAGCTCCGTCTTTCCAGTTTGATATCTTCATTCCTGTTTGAGGTCTGTACGCAATCCTGTAATGGTTTTCTGGAAGCGATAGAACTAAGAGAATCACTTGCTTGCGTTGTTGTGGCCCAAAAATACTTGAGACGCTATTTGCTGTTTTCCGTCGTTTGTGCTGCGTGACATGGAGTCTCCTCATGCGTCTTCTCTGTTACAGCGAATTCTTCCTTCTTCTGCTGACGTGCTAAAAGCAGTATCTATGGTCTGTTCTTGCATAGTGCTTTCCAACTATTGCCCTCGAAAGTTGGTTTGACGTCGCCCATTTCTGCTTCAGTATTTGTAGGTTGGTCAACAAGAACAAACTCAATAAAGCAAACATTTGAGAGGAAACGTCTCAGGCACAAGAGGCACACAGGCGGCAGAAAATGAAGTTGTGTGCATTAGAGATTACATGAAAAAGGATTTCACAATATACAGGTGTGTATACATGTTTAATTTTTTACTAAGCACAAATCGCACTAAAAACTTTTTCGGCTACGCGCACTGTGGGTTATTTTTTAAACTTTTTTATCACCTTAGGTATCAAAAAAAAACATCCCTATGTAATAAGGCTACCTACTTGTGCTGATAATTTTTGAAAGACGAATCACTTGCTAAGTGAGAAAGAAATTGCTTATAAACAGAGTGCAAGTGCCCCAGTCTTTTCAGTGAACGTTGCTACTATCTCACCTGGTGAACAGTGACGACGTCATCATCTTTTGAGCAGTGAAGATTGCACTAGATCACGCACAGTGCCACGAGAACAAAGCAGTGCTACGACGTGGAGGCTCGACGTGGGTTTGCTAAAGCGTTCTAGCTAAACCTTGCCGTAAGAGAGTATCCGTGTCCAGCCCTTGCTACTGAGATCTTGATTGAATTGACGAAGTCTGTGAATCAAGTGCTTTGTCAGACAAAACGACTTCTGCCATAGTTGACGCGGCGAACACATGTCTTATACATCAGTCGGTATAACGTCCAGATGCGATGATATTTCTCTTTTCTAGCAATTACGAGCAGGTTATATTTTTTCCCGAGTCTCGGGCACGATTTGAGACCTTAAAATTCAGAAAGGTCATAGAAGATTGTTTTTGAGTTAAATGTCAGTGCTGTGAGCAGAGCAGTTTTGAATGAGCAACACACGCACCCACGCTTCAGTCACCGTTATCTATAAATGCAAATAGGCCGGCATAACGTCATACACAGAATGTAGGAAATATTTGAACGAGAAATGCTGTACTTCATTCCACTATGAGCTTTCAACTGCGAAGAAATTAATTCTCTTAATACAGAAAATACTATGCGAGGCATTTGTGTTAAAGCACAAAAACGTCATAAAGAAACCACCCGCGCAAAATACAATAAAAGTGAAATTTCTATTCCTTTCGGATTCCTGTATTCATATGTTGCTGTGATTGCGCACGTGTGTGTGTGCGCGTGCGCGTGCGCGCGTGGGTGTGTGTGTGTGTGTGTGTGTGTGTGTGTGTGTGTGTGTGTGTGTGTGTGTGTGTGTGTGTGTGTGTGTGTGTGGTGTGTGTGTGTGTGTGTGTGTGTGTGTGTGTGCTTTTTCCACCTCCTATATGTGAAAATAGCTAAAAGGAAAAAGGGGGTATCCCGTACCCACCAGGAGGTATAACGGGCTCAAGCCAATCTAACATAAATGAAGAGGGGAAATTTCCCATGTTCTTTTTTTTCGAAAAAGCCAATTAGTTCAAAAAAAATTGCATGGGTAAAACATAGTGAGTGCGGCATGAAAGTGCAATAAATAAAGTAGTTAACTTTTCGGGAATGAGCAGGTCGACATACAGCAGCAGTGTATTTCCCTAACTTGAGTTTTTGGGGTTCGTGCATGCGTTTGTGTGTGTGTGTGCGTGTGCGTGTGTGTGTGCTTGTGTTTGGTGTTTTGTGCGTGTGTGTGTGCGGTGTGTGTGTGTGTGCGTGTGTGTGTGCGTGTGCGTGTGTGTTTGTGTTTGTGCGTGCGTGTGCGTGTGCGTGTGTGTTTGTGTTTGTGCGTGCGTGTGTGCGCGCGTGTGCGTGTGCATGTATTGTGCGTGCGTGTGTGTGTGTGAGCGTGTGCGTGTGTTTGTGTGTGCGTGCGTGTGTGCGTGTGTGTTTGTGTTTGTGTGTGCGTGCGTGCGTGTGCGTGTGTTTGCGTGTGTTTGTATTTGTGCGTGCGTGTGCGTGTGCGCGTGTTTGCGTTTGTGTTTGTGCGTGCATGCGTGTGGGCGTGTGTACGTGTGTGTGTGCGTGTGTGTGAGTGCGCGTGTGCGAGCTTGTGCGTGCGTGCATGTGAGTGTTTGTGTTTGTGCGTGCGCGTGCGCACGCGTGTTTGTGTGTGTGTGTGTGTGTGTGTGTGCCCGCGTGTGCGCACACGTTTCTCTATTTTATTCTCTCCAGGTGTTTAAGTGTGTGATTTTGCTATCTTGTATTTCCATCTTTGAATCGGATGTGTGCCATTTTTCAAGTTTTTATTGTTATCTGATCGAAAACTTGGAGGGGCCCTGCTACACATTTTGAGCATGGGCAGAAAAACACTGCCAATCGATAGTGGAGGCTTCCGAAAACACGCATGCCCAATATTATAGCGCAGCCCTACGATTACTACATAGGTCCTTGAATTTACCATAAATTCTCCAAGTCAGCACAAAATTCTTTGCGTTTTTCTCGACGAAACTAATGACGCAGCAAGCTCATAATCACTACGTTCCAAGCCAAGTATCAGCCATTGGCGGATTTGAACATGACAACCTCGCTCATTTCTGAGATCGTCGCTGGAGGACGCGACACGTCCACGCATGTGCACGCCATTGCACTGAAAAGCCATGCATTCGAGGAAAAAAAAAGTCTGCATTGTAACGAAGAGCGCAGGATGCATTTTCTTACCCTGTACCAATCATGGAGGTTCAGTTTTTTTTTTTACTTCCTTGGTACCATCCGTCTCAGCTTAGCTTCCAGCACATTCGCCGGGACGAGAAAAGAGAGAATGCAGTTGTAGTGTGTGACAAATCTGCATCTCCGCTCGTACCAGATGTATTTTGACTTTTTTTTTGGCATTGATTTAGTAAGCCAATAAGCTTCTTCAGTGAATTCGTTTCATGGCTACACAGAACACTTTGACAGTGCCTCTTTAAAAGGCATGACCTAATATTTGTTTTCATTAAAATATCCCTGCTTTGAATTACCAAGAAAAATTTTATTGCGCGTGTGCGACGTGTGCTAGAGCTGATGGGATCACCACTATAGATAGTCGCACCGTCTAGAAGCGTCAATAAAGTCCTGAAAATAAAAAAGGTAATGCTTGAAAAAGCTGCACCACTTATGGGGTTACATTGACAGTGATGACACAAGACGTTGTTACACTAACAGCATGGTTTATTCTCAGTAGTGTAATCAGGCTTTGTTGATGTACCTAAAGCAATCGTGCCTTGCTTTTAGCGAAGATTACAATGTCACTATATCCTTGGATATTATGGGGCTCTGCAGTACCTAAAAGCAGGAGGACAAGTCAGTGCCACAAGGTGGTTATTGTATATGAATTGCATGGAGCATGCCGAGTTTTCCTGATATGGATCGATATATGTGTTTAGCGTCCAAAAACCACCATATGATCATGAGAGATGCCGTAGTGGCGAGTTATTCTGAAAAATTGGTTCAGTTTATAACAAAAGCGAAACACAAAAATGTTATTTTATAAAAACCAGAATTACTGCCAATAGCTATGTCTCAGAATAATGTCTGCGTGTTATTGTCGTTGTTAGTTGAATAGTTCTTTGGCACTGACTAGCCAATTAGTTTCGTGGCTGAGTTTCAGAGCTAGGCAATGTTGAAATGTATGATAATGGTTGAGAAGGTGCAATACCATTTTTTTTAGTAAATGAGGCATAAGTGTTTTTTCTTGCTCGGTAGAAGTAGATATATCTTCTGTTTCGTCGGGGGCAAATGAAGCTTGAGTGCTCATGAAGTGTAATAACGGACTCGTACCTCCAATTCATCTGACCTGTCACGAAGTCAGCAGACTACAAATGGTCTGACGCAAAGTATTTATTAAGTGCGTACCATTTATTAATTCCTACTGTCTAGGCTATACCTCACCTTATCTCTTTGCGTAGTATTTTTATATAGCATATTGACACCCTATCATGAACATCACAATGTAATGATTCAATCCCCTAGACGCGACAAGTGCATGAACCCTGCCAAAGAACCATTCAAACGCTAACAAAAATGCACGGCTATATTCCTTCTAAAGAAGAAGACGTTTTCAAATAATGTCGCGTTAAGAGTAAGGATGAACCTTTCACCAATGTGGGGTACCCGCAATAATACACAGTAACAGTTGTCGTTAAAAGGCTATAATGTTACATGTTTAGAAAGAACAAGTCATGCACGAGATTAAGATGTCGCCAAGATATAAAGGCGCAGTGGTTTTTTGTTTGTTTCACGAGGAAAGTATGAACCTACGCCCCGGCAGCTTAAGAAGTGCAGTCCTTGTTCTGAATGTGCATAAAGTTCTTGACACGGCGACGCATGAGAAAAGCCTGGCAGGACGTAGTGATATATGATAGGGTCAGTAAACCAACTAATAAATTGTAAAATTTTCAAAGACCACATACTACCACACTCATTTAGGGTCGATCGAATCCAGCCCCACGAAACTTCCGGAGGCAAACCTTACAGGACCTGAAACCAGCCCGAGTTCAAAGGCAAGATAGCAGTGTCTTTCTTGCTTACATTAATTATTCTTCCTACAAGCACCACCTCCTCGCCACTCATTTCTTCATAAAAACGCGTAGAATGTCAGAACCAAGCACTCAACTCCAAGGATTTTGTGCTGTCCAATTACGCGCTGTCGTTTCTGCTTGCGCCGTCACAAACACAAAAACGGAGTGAAATCAGTTTATCGAGCTCGATAGTCATAGAGAGCATGACAGGACAGACATGTGACTGCATGGTAAAGCGGAGTACGAAACTGTTCGCAACATGCATATTGCGTGTACTTAATTATTGAGAGCTTGCTTCATTCTCACGTCACGTGAACAAGCTCCTAACGTCACAAATTGTGGTGCCTGAACAAGATACGCCGAGAGCGATAAAACACTCATTTGTTTTGTACTTTGAGAGGCTGTTCAGGGGCCATTTAAGGCTCAACGTCCAATGGCAATAAGCTTTCTGGAAGCCTCATGGGAGCTACGCATCACATGCAGATGGCCGTACACTTTGGACGACAAAAGGCTCATATATAGTGTGCCCATATAGCTTACAAAGCAGTGCCTCCTGAAAACAGGTTAAATCTATCTACATGCACCTGGTATGACGTCCGCAACAACGAAGTCAAAGTACGTAAGTCTAAAAGCATACCTATTCGACCCAAGCGCTCCTTAGCTTCGAATAGACTCAACGATACATCCCCAATGGTCTAACATCTTGCAGAAGAGGTATAGTTGAGGACGTCAACTGCGACAGATTTTTTTTTCTCATTTGTAAACAAAGAATTCTTGAACGTCGTGATTTGCCTTCAACGTGCGTCCAAGGCGAATCACTACCTTGTCATTAACACACCCCTTCATGAATATCTGTGGTCCAACAATACTCATGAATGAACACATGCATATTCTTTACGTGTTTATTGTTCTCTCTGTAAAGAAATTTACGTCTCTGTTATTCACCGATAGGTTCGTAGATGAAGAGTTATCGCAAGAAATGTGTTCATCTTGGTCCTGATTGTGGTTATTCACGTCTATATTAAAATTGGTTATAGATCGACTTTTTTCAGCTCAGTATTTCTGCTTCCCAAACAGGCCATATATTGTTTAGTTTAACCTCTTCTCGCTCTACGTCTTTTTAGGCACTATACTCTCCACTACGGCCTCATTCATTCATATTGGCATCTGCTTATATGAAGGAAATAACACGACCGCCTTCTCTCGACGTGCACTATATACTGATTGATGCCGGCTTGTTGGACACGTCATTGTTGATTCCAGTGACCTTAAGTTCTACGGATGAAGTTTGTTATTCTAGGAAAAACAGTTCTTTAAAGGTCTATCTTACTTTTGAGTTCAGTGCATCAGGGAAGCTGCAATATGCCCTTCCTCGTAAACACTCTCGAGCCCACCGGCACGTTTCGCTATTAGCTTCGTACGCAACCCGTACTCTTCCCAGCAGTGGTGCTATCACGTCAATACTCCCCCACCTTCATTCCACCCATCTATGCACATCAGTAAGAATCGCCCATCTTCTGTGTGAATGTACCCATATAAACACGCCAAGACAAGAACTAACTGAAGCTCTAGACAGACTAGATGATCGGTTTTTATCGGAACAAACGATTCTGGGTCATTAGCCGAGTTCATCCTCTGTCCAGAAGGCTTTGAAAGCTTTAATACGTTTTTTACGGACAACTGGTTTAAAGACTGACTTATTTCATATTTTATTTTTGTATTTCTCTCTCTCTCTCTCTCTCTGTATACATCTCTTTTATATCATCTTTTCTTCCCCTCACTCCTTTTCCTAGCAGAGGGTAGCCAGCCCGTCTAAGAAAATGCAAAACCTCCCTGTCCTTACGCTTATTTCTTTCCTCATCTGCATCCCTTTAGCAATTACATTGTATTCTCCACGTGTGGTCATATACCTTTGCTCTTAATGCCGTAAAGTTTTCTCTCCAGCAGCGTTCAAAATTATAATGCCACTCAATCACCCCTGCTGGTTGCGTTTATTACCGGGTCTTGCACGTGTACACAAAACGCATGGAATGGCCAGAAAGAAATTGTGCCACCTTTCAGATACTTCTAGAGGCATTGTTTTTCTACACAGTGAAAGCTGTGCGTGACTAGGAAAAACGAAAACATTGCACCATCTCGATCCCGCTAAAAGGAACCATGTGTAGACGCGAACCTACGGGCGCTAACGCTCACACTGGCGGCGACGTTGGCGCTGCCGTTAATCGCGGCGTTGCGCGGGGGAGAAACCTGGGGAGGTGCAAAACACGCCTCTCCAGGTTTCTATTGGTCGTATCCGGTCGTTCCTATTGGAACACGCCAGTTGCTGCTAATGGGCAGTGAGAGAGACAGGACTCCAATTGCACCCAGAGACCCTTAGTTCGTTTTGAGTTAACGCGCACGCTTCGATTGTTTACTGTTCAACAACGCAACGGAAAATTTCACACTGACACTACCTTGGAGGTCAAATCCAGTGCCTACGTAACCGCAATGCCCACGGGTTGAAGGTAGCTTGCCGTGCAATCTAAGATGGCTCTTGGAAGAGGATCAGCCCGTGACCTTGCATAGGAAAAAATAAGGGGCATGAGCGTACGCCCCGTGCCGCTTTCATCGGATGATCTCTTGATCGTCACATGAATGTATATCGGACCAAAGTACATTCCGAAACAACAGAAACTGCTAAGTGTTCGCTTCTTCTATTCTGTCGTGGTGCGAAGGGTGGTGGTGTCAGCTGATCGACCGTGCATCAACGATGTCTTGCGTAATCCTGTGCGTGCGACAGAAAACTGTACAAACAGAAGCGGCCTTTATTTAGGAGACTCGCTCGCGCATGCGCAGTGGCTGTGACGTCACGCACGCCCTGATTTCTGTGTGTGACTGTGGTGGCATCATTTTCAAATTATCACAAAAAATATCTGGCCCCCGGAATTTTCTACTCGCAAATTCGGAGGCCACTGACCCCCCGTCATGATTTAGGCGATCTCCACTGGAGGTGCTGTTCACACCTCAAAATGACCTATTGACGTATTGACTTAACAGTACTCCGAGGTAATGTACCGAGCTTGCCTGACGTATTCGCCACACTAGTAGGCAGCTAGCGAGTAGCGTACCATCGCAGCTGCACGGGACTGAATGTTTAACGTAACGATGGTTTCCAAACATTTTACGCCGTCGACATTACTTGCGCTGTCAGCAACACGAAGTTTTTTTTTTTTCAACTAATCACGAGCATTTAACTTCTCATAAGGTAGCGCGTGTGTCACAACCATGCTCCGACTCTAATTGTGCGCAATCTACTGCACTCGAATTTCGCAAGTTCCATCAGCGTTATCGAAACAAGAATATCGAAAAGAATACACGCATGTGCTTCTTGCAACGTCAAAATTGGGAAAACTCGTCGAACGACAGCGCCATTTAAGAGGGGTGAAGTGCAGGATAAGTAATCATACAGGCTGGGATTGTAATCCTAACTGCACGTTTCATCGCTGTAATCATTTCGCTTAGCTGTTCGAGCCGCTGATAAAGCTCTAGCGTAATGACGGCATTTGACGCTTCATAATATCCTCTGTGATACTGCTACATGCATGCAATGCAAGAGGAAAACTATACTGGTCTCTGAATTTGCTAACATTGCTGTATTTCCGCTTATTTTTCTCCCTCGTGCCTTTATTTCGACCTCACTGAGGAATATTATACGCCATATACAATCAAACATGTATACCACGTGCATTATATACATTATATACCACGAGTGTGAAAAAAACATTAGCATACGAAGGGAGGTGAAGCGCCACTCACTCCTAGCGAGTTAGAAGCTGATCGTTCATCGTCGCTCTCACTCTCGGTGCGTTGAGAACCTTCTAGGCATGTAGGCCCGTGTGCTCAGATTTGGGTGCACATTAAAGAACCCCAGGTGGTCGAAATTTCCGGAGCCCTCCACTACGACGTCTCTCATAATCATATGGTGGTTTCGAGACGTTAAACCCCACATATCAATCAATCGAACCTTCTACGCAGGCTGTTATCCAAAGTGTGAGTCCATATTTCTCACGAAAACTTCGCATCTTCTAAGAAAGAATCAAATTGATTGGGTCACAGATGGCCCAGTTTATTCAGTGATGCACGAAACGTACAAAATGTTTTGTGTACATTTCTTGCTGACGTGATGCCTCCGAAGCTAGCGCAACTCAACAATGGATCGTCTGTTTACTGGGCGTCTTGAGGGGATTATCCTCAATTCAGCTTGGCGGCGCGACAGTCCATGATCATTTAAGGAGCCTACATGGCCACCGGCGGCCATGTAGGCTGCCTATGAGAATTGGGAATACGGGTTGGCCAGAAAACGGTTGTGCCCCACCGCTGTGGTCCAGTAGCTAAGGTACTCGGCTGCTGATACCCAAGTCACGGGATCGAATCCCGGCTGCGGCGGCTCCATTTCCGATGGAGGCGGAAATGTTGTGGGTCCGTGTGCTCAGATTTGAGGTGGTCGAAATTTCCAGAGCCCTCCACTACGGCGTCTGTCATAATCATATGGTGGTTTTGGGGCGTCAACCCCTATTTATCAATCATCATCAATCAGCGTCGTACCCGAGCACGCGCGCCATTGACTCTGCTGTGAGTGACGTCCTTCAAGCAAGGAGGTTTAAAAAAATTGCTGGAGTGCGAATTCTTGATGACAAGCGAAACCCTGCCAACCGTAAGATGGCGGCTGTGGCATTCATCTTACTAGTGGCATGATGAGCTGCTGGCGTTTGGAGTTTTCCTTGCACTTTTAGGGTGAGATAGCGCTCAAAGTGCATCCTTGCGTTGCTAGTTTTCTTAAGTAAGCCTGGAATTCAAAGCAAATTTCATTGGAGATTACGTCACCGATACTAGTCTCTGCGGATAATTTCTTAGGAAACAACTGTCTTTTAATGTTAATTAGGCAGTCTTTAGACTAAGAAATCAAAGCCACTTGATGTCCAAGTAGGCACCACCAGAAAATAGGATGCTACTGAGATCTTTGGAGGGCAAAAGCTGACTTCACTACTGTTGGCAAAGCATTGCGAGAGCTTCCGCTCCAGCATTATTTTTTCAAACCTCCTTGCCTCCAACCCATCGCAGCCGGGTCACCGAGCAAGCGCACATCTGTTCCTACTTACACATTCCACATGAGTGAGACAACTTTAGAAGAGCAGTATCAGTAGAAACGTGAGAGAGCTCGCATTCGCCCTGCTGGTGGCTCAGTCCCGGCACAAAAAAAATTGCCCGCAGCTTCCCTCGGGGGAACACTGAGGAGGATGCGGAGCATATAATTGGTTAACGGGGTGTTAAAGTGTGACTTACTTGGGTCGATGGCTAAATTGGTTAACGTGGATGTGAAATGGGTGTTAAATTGCGACTTACTTGGGTCGATGGCTAAATTGGTTAACGTGGTTGTAGGAGGGGGTGTTAAATGAGTGAACACGTACACACGTATGCGAAAGGGCGGCGCTGGTCGAAGGGACGTCGATCATTGTGTTTGTGGATTCGTTGGAATTCATTTCACCACGACCTTGGACGTCGACGCGCCGTACAAACCAACCGACGAGCGGCAACTGAGCGAGCGAGCGCCGACCTTGAGTATATATACAGCGCGACGGCGCATGCACTGTCAGCTGTTGAATGTTCTCGAAGCGCGACGGCGCATGCGCGTCCACTGGAGAATCAGGAGAATTGTAGAATGTTCTCGAAGGGGAGAAGCGCGCGCGGCACAGATGGTTGGTGACGGTGCATGCGCGCGTCAGCTGTCGAATGTTCGAGAAGAGGGAGAAGCGCAACGGCGCATGTGCACGCGTCAGCTGCCGATGTTCTCGAAGCGCGACGGCGCATGCGCGCGCGTCAGCTGCCGATGTTCTCGAAGCGCGACGGCGCATGCGCGCGCGTCAGCTGCCGATGTTCTCGAAGCGTGACGGCGCATGCGCGCTACATTATACAGCTAGCGAATGTTCGTGAAGAGGAGAAGCGCACGCAGTGTGTACAGGAGGAAGGGTGCACAGATGGTGGGGGAGTGAAGCGCGTGCGGTGTGTAGAGGAGGAAGGGATGCACAGATGGTGGAAGAAGGAGGAGGAAGCTTGCGGACGGCGCCGCACTACAAGCCTCGAGTATTAGATGCTCCGCATCTAAAACAGGCCCGCGATGCTGAGTGCGGGGAGCTACTGCATACCGATGATCTGACAGCCTTCCAAGCCACGCTAAATCGCGAACGGAAACGCTTGCAACAACGCCGCACCCTTGTGATCATGACGGCGTCTGTATGACGATTGCAGGAGTGCGTTCACCGGGGCAGGAGTATCTCCGGTGGCTCTTTCGCTTCGGCTAGTCTGGTTAACTTCCCTGCCCTTTCTTTTCTTTCTTTCTCTCAGGCACTTAATAAATTCCTATAATAGGAGAATCCTGGTGGCTGTAAAGCTCTTCGTAGAGATAATAAAGATAATTATTACTCTTTACAGCATGAAGACAAAGAAGATGTGTTAATGAATGTTGTGAAGAGCACAAGAAGGTTTTCAAAAATAAATGGAAGATGGCTTTGTTCAAAATTATTTAAATGCACTTCAAGTCGACGCTGGCAGGTTAGAAGGACAGTGTTTAGTGTATAAATCCGGAATATGTATTGGTTTTAACGTAGCTCCTTTTCTTAGTGATTTCCACCTTAGCAAGATTGACAAAAGTTTGCTAGAAGCCTTGGGTAATTCTATTAGTAAGATATTTATTTATGTATATGCACACTTGATTCTTTGTAGAGGGGAAAACTTTAAAATTGTTGTAACCAGTAGAAGAGAAAAAAGGAATCAAACGCAGCAAGGCTTACTTTACTAAAGAGTGGCTTTGAATTAGTGTAATAAAATATCTAGACCTTCTTTAACGTTCCAGAAGAACTATGTCTGCTGGCAGTATTCCCCAAAATTTTCACAACCACTGCTAAATTTTTTCACCTAATCATTCGAACGTTGTAAAAAAAACGTATATCGACGTCTTACCTGAAGTCGGGTCTCATGAAGTGACCGGGTGACAAAATGAGTTTTAGCTTTAGCTCACACCTTACATGTCTTCTAGATGTAGGCTATCTTCTCGATGCAGCGGTCACTGCCACCACACGTTTCTAAAGAAGTTCGTCAAGTCGAGCACGGTTGCAGAAAGCAATATATAGGAAGAAACGTACCGAAGATATACCTCACATTCAAGGGTATCTCACAGGTCAAAGAAAGTAGGAAGTACTGAGAGCTTTAAGGTTGTTTTCACTGCTGCCGATAATCTAGGTACGATTTAATTGTGCCACAGCGCAGAGAAAAAATGAGCGACTGAAATACACGAAGCCCACGAATACCTCTTTGATAAAACGTATTAAGAAATTTGCTTATTTTGGTACGAGTACAGTTATATAGTCCCTTTATGCTTCGGTATGTTGAACAGGTGGAATGTTGCATTGACCGGAAACTGTTGGAACATAAAGCATCACTTACCGGAGCCTCACTTTCCAATCTTTCCTTAGGCTGTCGACATTGTAAGTGCACACCAATGTTCCATGAGCGCGCAGTTTTGTTCTGGCATTGGAATGAAGAAACGCATCTGATGATTCAGGAATGCACGTACCGATAATAGTAATAGCGCATGCGTAAGCCAATCGTTGATTAACTTGTATAAAGATGAAATTAAAATACCTTATCTTACCCGTAAACCCCTCACGTGTTGCGATATAGGTTCACGTTGTGCATGGGCGTGCGCTGATAAATTTTCCGTCCGTCTTTTTTCCGCCGCTGCGCACCCCGTCAGTTCTTAGACATCTGTGGTGTCCTGATTTTCTTTGCAAGACCTGTCTTTTCCCCGTCGTGGCTGTCTAGTGACTAAGGTACTCGGTCGCTGACCCGCACGTCGTGGGACGAAATACCGGCTGCGGCGGCTGCATTTTTGATGGAAGCGGAAATGTTGTAGGCCCGTGTGCTCAGATTTGAGTGCACGTTAAAGAACCCCAGCTGGTTGAAATTTCCGGAGCACTCCACTACGGTGTCTCTCATAATCATATGGTGGTTTTGGAACGCTAAACTCCATATACCATGAAGACTTCTCATTTTAGATTGATGATTTAGCCAACGTGAGCCATTCTGGTGAGCCATTCATACGGGCAACTCCATGCGATCCGAAAAATCAACGCGCTTCGTACCGTCTGAGCAATAGTTGACCAGAGCACTGCATCCAACTCTTTGCCTACTGCGGGGCGTCTACTCCTGTGTAGTTTACATTTATTCAAATGTGAGCCGGTGCACAGCTGCGAGCTTCCTGTACTCTTAACCGCGTATTCTGCGAGACAGCACTGCGGTTACTGTCACTATTGATGATTTCTGATTTTTAACGTTCCAAAACTACAATATAGTTATGAAGGACGCTAGAGACTTCCGAAAATTTCAACCAGATTGGGTTATTTTACGTGCACCCAAATTTAAGCATACGGGCCTACAGCATTCTCGTTTCCTTCAAAAATGCAGTCGCGGAAGCCGGGATTTGATGCCGCGACCTGTGTGTCAGCAGCTGAGTACCTTAGCCACTAGAGCACCGCGGCGGGGTGGTTTCCGCCACAAGGGCTTGTTTTGAGTCCAAGCCTTGGTTTGTCTTCGCCTTTTATATTTTAGTGTGAGCAAAAAGATCAAACTAATGCAAAGCATACCTGTTTCTTTCTTAGGCACGAAAAGAACCTAAATAAAGCGTCTCGCATTACTCCTCCCAGCTTTTGCTGATCAATTTTTGCAGTTGCTTCACAGGCAAGACATTGGTTATAAACAGTGAGCACATCAGTCACGCTTTTCAGCCACTGCTACCGTTTTACGGTCTCCCACCTGACGAACAGTTAATGTGGCGCCTTCACACCAACGATGACAATATGTAAGAGATCACCCAAGTGCAGCGACAACAGTGGGTGCTTGACGGGGTTTCGGCAGGTGTTTCGGCTTGGAGCTCGACGTTAGAAAGTACCCTCATTCATCTTGAGCACAGTTCTCCAGCAATTCTTCTTTGAGGATTTCTACACCACAAATGCTTCTTGAAGCAACAGCTTCCTGGGGTAGTTGACACGGCAACAAAGCGCATCCACTGCGGGCGCCCAGCTGCGACTGCTGTCATTCTTTCTAGAAGTGACACGCAGGCCTTTTTTGTTTGTTTGTTTGTTTGTTTGAGTTTATTGCAAAAGTCGACGTTTTGGAGATGAAAGGTCATACGCGATTGCTCTTGGTTTACTTGTAGGCACAGCTACGATCGCGGTGTTTGTGTTACTGCTGGCTCGAAGACATTTAAAATGCTTGCACTGAACATGTCAACGCTTCGAGAAGTGAAGTCGCCTTTGTCAAGCGAGCAACGTTGTTGCCTCGGCTACGTCAAGTGCGCTTGTTGAAACGTTGGCCCCAGCGACAATAGGCCCGTGTGCTCAGATTTGGGTGCACGTTAAAGAACCCCAGGTGGTCGAAATTTCCGGAGCCCTCCACTACGGCGTCTCTCATAATCATATAGTGGTTTTGGGACGTTAAACCCCACATATCAGCCCCAGCGACAACACATGTTCTAGGATTTTAGGGGCGAAGCTCCTTAAGGCGTGGGTCAGTCGTCACCTGTGTGTATGCATGTGGCGTGTGATGGAATGGATAGTTTGTAGAAGCAGAGAAGGAGGAAGTGCTTCGGAATAAACATGGCGTAAAATAACTGCTTCAGTAGGGTCCGCAGTAATTTTAACGCATTCACTACCGGTATTTGCCTTCCTTACTGCAAATGAGATCTCGCATGCTCAGAGTGCTTTCAAAGCATTAGTTCCCTCGCATCTCAATCTGATCGAATTGGTCTGGGTTCCAGGACATAAGGATATTTATAATAATGAAATGGCAGATGTGCTGGCAAAGTCAACTTTGAATGGGCCTTTTATGGAGATATTACCGGCATCGAAATTCTTGATAGCTGCTAGATTAAGAAGGAAACTGCTGTTAGAGAAATTTTCTACGCCTTCACTAACAGCCACACCAGAATTCAAGCACTTCTTTTACCACTGGAATAGTAAAATATGCCAAACACGAAGAACGGAAGTCGCAATCATTAGACTGCGCTGTCAAATTCTACAGCTAAATTTATATTTACACGGAGCTGGTCTGGCAGCCTCCCCTCATTGTCCTGTTTGTGGAGTAAATAAGTCCACTGAACATTACCTCATTTATTGTAAGAGATTCTCTGCCTTACGTAAAAACACTTTAGGTGCTGTTTGCCACCTTCTCGGACCCCGCCGCGGTGGTCTAGTGGCTAAGGTACTCGGCTGCTGACCCGCAGGTCGCGGGTTCGATTCCCGGCTGCGGCGGCTGCATTTCCGATGGAGGCGGAAATGTTGTAGGCCCGTGTGCTCAGATTTGGGCGCACGTTAAAGAACCCCAGGTGGTCGAAATTTCCGGAGCCCTCCACTACGGCGTCTCTCATAATCATATGGTGGTTTTGGGACGTTAAACCCCACAAATCAATCAATCAATCAATCAATGCCACCTTCTCGGAATAGGTTTAAATGCTCAAAATGTGCTTTCTTTTGGGGCTTTGTCTCTAGGCCACAGCGACGGGGAGATTGTTTACGCATTGCAGGAGTTCGTCAAAAGTCCAAAGAGGTTTAAGTGTTGAAATCAATCTTCGGTACATTTTGACGTTTCCAAATTCACAATAACGCAAATACGACGCTTTACTGCATTTCAAGACCCCCGCCGCCGTGGTCTAGTGGCTAAGGTACTCGGCTGCTGACCCGCAGGTCGCGGGTTCATATCCCGGCTGCGGCGGCTGCGTTTCCGATGGAGGCGTAAATGTCGTAGGCCCATGTGCTCAGATTTGGGTGCACGTTAAAGAACCCCAGGTGGTCGAAATTTCCGGAGCCCTCCACTACGGCGTCTCTGATAATCATATGATGGTTTTGGGACGCTAAACCGTACAAATCAATCATCTATAGTTCTTGCATTTCAATAAGCGCCTAGCATCACGCATCGACCAGCATCATGTCGGAACCATCTGCTAACCTTGACATCCCCAAGTACACCGGATCAGTGGACAATGGACCCGTACAGGACTTGTTCAACCTATTGGAGCTCCACGCAACCGCAGCATCCTGATCGGAACGGGAGATGGTTACGAACTTCAGCGAGTACGTCCCCGGTGAGGCATTTACACTTTACCTCACCCACACATACGAGAACGACAAGTCTTGGCAAAAGATGAAAGAAGTGATCATCTGGTTTCAAACATATAATTAAGACTCGATTAGAACACACACTGTCAGTACATTCGAACTCAGTCATCGCAGTCATAAGCAGGCTTCATGCATTCGAGCACAGAGCATGAATTTACAATTCCTGCCACTTGAAGTTAGCCACATGCTCATAGAAAGACTACGCGGTCGTTTTCCCCAACGTTCCACCTGGTTCCCCTTCCGCGCAAATATCATGAATGCTCGACTCTCTGCCGCATAAAAGAATTTAATCGACTATTGATGACCCAGATGCATTTATTACTTCATGCCGCATGCGTACTTTGCAAACTGACTTGGTATTCAGCTCAGCGGTTCCACAAAAACAGCAGCATTCACAATCAGCATCTTGTGAAGTAAAGTCTCCTGAGAAGCGTCTAGTGTTCATTAATCACAAGTTCGAAGCGACGTGAATCCAGTATACAACCTCATTGCCAACAATAAAAACAAATGCGCAGGAATGATTAAAATGGTTCTGATGACACAAGTACTCTTCAGGCAACCACCAACAATGAACGGTTTATAAATACCGAAGGTTCAAGTGCACGAAACCCCCCACAATGTTTTGCGCCGGAAGCAGCTGCACTGGTTCACGTCGTAAAAGCCTGCGGAGGACTTTCCAAGAATGCTGGCCCACCACGATAAATGCCACACCACAAGCAAGACGACGAAACCAAGAAACTACAACGTCATCGTCTACTTGAACATTGTCAACGACGAAAGAAAACTGCATCAAAACCAGTCTTAAGGCTTAAAGAGCATTGCGAAAAAGCGCATCGTCATGGATACATTCTGCATAAAATATCAAGGTTGCACCTTCGATCAAAATATCTGCGACATCTTTATAAAAATCCCGAAAAGCCACAAAAGCACCCCTTGCACTTGGCAGGAACACAGCCATCCCAATCAACCTCGATCAAAGCGCACGCAAGCTGCATGCACAGCCTGTGTATCAACATGACGACGCATTCGACGCCTACGACATCTGAACAGTCGCTCTTGCAAGGTGTTCGAACATCGTTGATTTTTCGCAAGAATACCGGCTGCGATTTCTGCTATCTCCATGTCCGAAGCATTCTTGTGTTATGCAGGACGCAACCACCAGCCTCGCCCGCCAGATCTCTTATTGATATCAACGGACTGCTGCACTCTCTTCTCAAGTCTTAGCGACGAAGAATACGGCGCGTGCGTTTTAAAATTCGTGAAACTCTTCATTTTGACAATTGTGACTTTTAAGCCACTCCTAGTTTACTGTTTCTTGTTTGTAAGTTGTAACTCATGCCTTCTTTTGGGAGGAGGGGTAATCATGTGACGTATGATGAAATTGATGGTTTGTAAAGCAGAGAAGGAAGAAGTGCTTTAGAATAAACATGACGTATGAGCCAGGCCACGTCGCCCATTCATCATAACGTCACATGTGTGTCGTAAACACCTCACAGCACACCCGCGGAGTGAATGATGATAGGGGCGAAGCTTCAGAGAGTGTTATCGGCAATCCGTGAATCATCCACTGGGCGCGTCCACGGAGTTTCTCGCAATCATACCTTGAGAGAAATCTGGCACTAGTGAGCTGCTGGATGCAAGGGAATGACGGGATACGTGAGCTTTGAACTTGACTCGGAATCGTGTACCTCAAAGATTCGTCTGGTTTCACGTTAAAATGGTTAATTTCTTGCTAACTAACACAGCACATAATAAGCAATTTATTTTTGTCATTGCACAGAAACGTGTTGTATTTAGCTGTAGAATTTTCTACGTTGATGTACAATTTTACGAAGCGTAAGAAGTAACCAACGGCCACTAAACTTGGCAGGCAGAGAACAAAGCGAGCGTTCTTTCCGCCACGTTTACGTCGTCTGTTTCTTTCCTTCACCATTTGGTTGTACCGTCAAGCAAGTGTACTTTAATTTTAGAACGTAATACGTGTGAATGTGGTCCGCTTATAAACGTTTTGTTTTAGAGAAGCTTTATTTAAGCAGTCGTATTCGCTTTTGAGCCGAAGCCTCGCTTAACACCAGCCAACACAAATCTCGCAGAGACATATACCGTCATTCCGAGCGCTCCAACATCGCCCCTTGAAAAAATTGGCCCCGTATCTGCATGTTAATCTGCAAATGTCGTCGAAAGACGATAGTCTTGCATGTGGAGAGAGTGAACAAAACATTTATTTGAAGTTTTTCGTCAGAAAAACGGTGAATGGTATTTTGGAGGCGCTGTGTTAGAGTGCCTTGAGCGTGCAGCGGAGGCGAACGAGCGCATAAGTCACGTCACACGTGAGACATGAGTGCCATCTGGCAGTTTCCTTGGAAAACGTTGCACTTTCGAGGCGGGCATGCGCGCCCATCTCAGAGGTGATAAGGTGTAGAACGCAAGGCGACGGGTAGGTGCCACCACCGTGTCGTCCTAGCAAAGCGCTAGAAACACTGGCCTTTTCGTGCAAGCGTTGCATGGTCAGCCCAGCGTGATAAACGCTACGGTCCTTAGAATTACTTATGTATGCCTTTTGTAGTAAAATACGCACATGCATATCATATAGGTGTTGTTATAGTGCCCCAGATATGCGCAATAATTGCTTTTTAATCGACAATCGCACAAGTATGAACACTGAATTTTGTGCAACGTTGGTGGGCGCTGCAAATGGGGTCGACCGTTTGGGGTATCGGCTGGTGCCGTTTAGAGAACCCGGTACCGTTAAAGGTGGACAAACAGACATATGTACAGACAGACAGAGCAAAATTTTTGCGTCGAAGGTCCCCAAGAAAGACTATCGTCTTTAAAAATCGCACAGACGGTGACCCCACATTATCCCTCTATAGGAGAGAGAGAGATAGAATAAGGATGTAATAAAGGCAGGGAGGTTAACTATGGATGAGCCTGGTAGGCTACCTTGCACTGGGTAGAGGGTAAGGGGAATAATGTTAGGGAGAGAGAGAGGGAGAGAAATGTCACTCATGTGATCGAAAAAACGGCAGTTATGTGCTTAACACCACAGACGGTGAGTCACATCCGTGTCTTAATTGATTGAACACATTCGTTGCATTAACTTGCATGCGTGGTTCCCTGCCCCCAAAATCTTGCCGATGGTGAAGCCATGATGGTGCCGCTTGCGTTCTCAAGCAGCAGACTTCCAAAGGCTTGCGAAAAGTAGAGTCATGGTGTCAAGCAGTTGCAACACGCTTTGAGCTGTCGGTGTCTGCATCTTGCTCAGCAGCACGCGCATAGCGCTGACCAGGGTGCTGACTAAGCCGATAAGTTGTCCTTCATCCATCAAGTTATGATGTACCGATGAAGTGTCCCTCAGCGTTGAAGTCCGATTCCTCTCATCAGATGCATGCATCTTTGGGATTTCGGGCTTAGCGTCATCTGCATTGCTGGTAGAGGCATCAGTTTCCTTTAAAATGGATGCGTTCTGACTAGGTAATAAGGATGAAGCGTCAGCTCCAGTGCTAGCGGAAGCGCCTTCGTTCTTGGAACCGACAGCACTTGGCCAGAGTGGGGGAGGTGAAGGTGGTTTTGGACGTGCTTCGCGAGGCGATGAGATTTCGTAGCTTTGGTGCAGCGCCGGCGACGGGACCGTAGTCGCGTAATGGATGCAGCTGCTTCTCGGTATGATATGTCATCTCTGGCCCCTTTCTTCAGTATTGTTAGCTCCTTTCGAATTAAAAGGACAGTCCTTCGAAGAGGCATCATGTGGCCTATTGCAGTTTGATCACTTCAGAGTTGTGGCCTGGCACGTGTCTTGTTGTGGTGCCCAGTGCTTCGGGAACAGATAGTAGAGTTATTGCACACACCGCTTACGTGACCTAACTTCATGCACTTCCAGCACTGAAGTGGTTTCGGTATAAAAAGACAAACTTCGTGTAGGAAGTGGCCCACTTTTATGTTTGATGTAAGTGATTCGTCCTTAAATGTATTTCTTGCGCATAGTGATGTCCCGATACGACATATACTTGTTATAATGGCGTCTTTCGAAGCCGGCGTAATCAATACTGGTAAGTCCGAGTTGGTAATGGCTTCGGCAACATCATATATCACCTCAGTGCTCACTTCTTTGCCTAGCCGTATATAAGAGGGGACTTTCACCCCCATTAAGTTCCGTTACTTCACGCAATCTGTCAAGCGCAATACCGGGGCCATCCCGTATCGCCGTAAAGCGTACGTTAGGTATTCGTTATTATTGCAACACGGTGCTATTTGTAGGTGTAGGGTAAAACGTGGGGCAAAGAAAAAAGATGTGCAGGTAAATTAGGCTAATTTTGACTTTCGCGTAGAGTACTTTCCAAAATTTGTTTTTCATCACCAGCAACGTTCGCTGGAGCGGAGTGGAGCGGAGCTCTCTAAAACTCCTGAAAAGGGTGCACCGTGGACACGAGCTAAAGGAAGCCACACTGGCATACATACGGAAGCAAACTGCATATTCGCCCAAGAAACAGCACTTCATAGTACGGTCTGGAGATCTTGACATTTCCAAAACAGATAATACGCACAGAGGGTGTGCTGCATTAGACAGCACATGCGCTTGCGGAGATGGTAACTATATGTTGTGTGGTTACGAAACCATCCTTACTGGTCTGATAAAGAGAATCATAGAATTGGTCACTGTTAAAATGCTGTAAGACAGACATGCATGGACTGCATTAGTGCCTAGTGTATGAAATCCGCATTTCCTTGATTGCCACGTGTTATAGTGCTCTGCCAGGCAGAAGGGCATGTCTTCTGCAATGTCTGCTTTGTGCGTGGATTGCAGGCCACAGAATGAGCGTGTCTCCAGAGAGTGCGAAAATTCCTAAATATAGAACAGTTGAAATAAAAAAAATGCTACTTTTACAAACTGAAGTCACCATCAATGCCAGACGTTGCAAGCAAATTGAACTTTAGCCGGGATGGTGAAGCCGTGAATACGATTGCAACAAATTGTGCTATTATAGGAAGTAACAATATCAGCTAATTCTTTTAGAATCGATCTCGCATAACTCTGCGAACCACTAGTTAGAGTGAATTGGTTTTAGTGCTGCCTGTCATCTGAACACATATGAAGCAGTGAGCGCCTACAACACTGTCGCGCCGCCTATATTCGGGTACAACTTTAAAAGGCAGCGGCATTTTCCCTTCAATGGCGGATGCACACGAGTCTCTACATATTGGCGCGCACTTCAGGTGACGTCATGAGCCGGACGGACGGTGACCCAGCCTATGCGAGGGCTCCAGCCGGTGCATTCGCTATTTCCAGCTCAGCGCGCAAACTACTGATCGTTGGCAGCAGTGATAAGATATATAGTTAAGTGTCTAGCTGCCCGAAGGAGCATTTCGAGCTCACTAATGATTACCAGGGAAAAATAGTGTTTCAGTTCAGATATGCCAGCATTGAAATATGTTTTCATGCCACTTCTCAAATCTAGCATCATGCGGGAGGGAAGTTGCTTATCGGTATGTGCGATCCGGCATCTGCTGTACCATTTCCATCAATACAGTTTTACCAAAACACACGTCACGATACACAAATGCTATTTATACCGACATATACGCGTTTTAAAAGCAGGCACAATTTTTGGAGCGGGACTATCTTTTTAGTCGCGGAGCAAATCGGCTGCTGCGCTTCGCTCATCGAGTGGGGGCCTCTCTTGTTTTCTAAAGTTTTATTATAGTGATGGCTTTGAAAACAGCGCACGTGCAAGCACTCCCAACCGAGCCCTTATGATATCGCAATCGTTCGTGGAGCGACGACACCCCCAACCGGGTTATCTGTGCTGACATCGACGCCCCTTCAATGTCCTTCGCTCGACGAAGCAGTGGTAGTGTATTTTCGCTCTGCTTGACCAGCCGTCTACGCGGAGACGCTTGGTGGATTTCACGGCTGACGGTTGTCCTATCCGTGATAACCTCTTTTCGACGAACACTCGCTGATCGGTGCCCCGTCCACGATCTTCGCTAACCGTTTCTGAATCTTCATTAACGCGATGGCGTTGGAGATCTCGTGTCGCGGAATTTCAGCCGTCGGCGTCGGCACTGTTGGGTGTGCGCAAAAATCGTCCGTGAGCGAGAAATCGAGAAAGAAGCAGATAAAACAAAGAATAAAGTTTTTGGTACCATTGAGGATCGAACCCGAGTTGTTTGCGTGACAAGAAGGGGTTCTACCACAAAGCCGCGACGTTACTTACAGCTGCTTCAGAAAAAAAAAACACTACATAGATGCCGTGTAGTGGAAGGAGTATATGAAGGAGTCTCCTTAACGCATTTTATTTGACAGGTGCAGCGACGAAAACGAGTCCATTCGGCGATTTGTAGGCGCATTTGGGAGGCCGTCAAACTACGTGAAAAAAATTGCCCGCAGCTTCCCTCGGGGGAACACTGAGGAGGATGCGGAGCATATAATTGGTTAACGGGGTGTTAAAGTGCGACTTACTTGGGTCGATGGCTAAATTGGTTAACGTGGTTGTGAAATGGGGTGTTAAATTGCGACTTAGTTGGGTCGATGGCTTAAGTGGTTAACGTGGTTGTAGGAGGGGGTGTTAAATGAGTGAACACGTACACACGTATGCGAAAGGACGGCGCTGGTCGAAGGGACGTCGATCATTGTGTTTGTGGATTCGTTGGAATTCGTTTCACCGCGACCTTGGACGTCGACGCGCCGTACAAACCAACCGACGAGCGGCAACTGAGCGAGCGAGCGCCGACCTTGAGTATATATACAGCGCGACGGCGCATGCACTGTCAGCTGTTGAATGTTCTCGAAGGAGAAGCGCGCGCGCGGCACAGATGGCGACGGCGCGACGGCGCATGCACTGTCAGCTGTCGAATGTTCTCGAAGGAGAAGCGCGTGCGGCACAGATGGTGAACGACGGCGCGACGGCGCATGCGCGCGCGTCAGCTGTCGAATGTTCGAGAATCGGTGCGGACGGCGCGGACGGCGCACTACAAGGCGCGAGTATAAGATGCTTCCGCATCTAAAAGGCCAGAATAGTGCAGAAATCACCGCTAAGACACACTGGAACTTTCAACTAGCTCTAAAAATTGACAACTATGTTCATCTAGCGGAAAACATATGCCTTTCCAGAGGCGTCGATCAAGCCAACAGCAAATGCTAATGAGCTGCCATCTGTGAGGCATGTGAGTCTCTTTAGGCGAGGGTTGCGGCGTATATCTTGGAGACCCTGCGATTCTTACTTTAGATCAAAACCTGTATGTACCATTCGGGGGGGGAACGGTGGTACAATCTACTGTGTGTGTGAGAGAGAAGAGAGAGGAGAAAGAGCAGACATATCCGTGTGACGCTTCACAGGTGAATTTGGGGAAGGAAGAGGAGGAAGACGAAGGGTCAGAATAAACTGGTGTTCTGACTGACGCCATGTCTCATCCGTTATACAAGTCGACAGGATCTACCGCAGCAACATCATGAGCCCACCAAAGAAGATGATCAGCCTGCCGAAATTCACCGGAGCTGAAGACGACGTCCCTGTTGACAAGTGGTTGCACCTCTTCGAAACGAAAGCGAGCAACGTCAGCTGGTCCGAACTAGATCGCATCGACTGCATCAGCGAGTACCTGGAAGGTGAGGCATTCCGCTGGTAGCTCACCGAGATTTTCGACGCAGAAGATACGTGGGAAGGCATCAAAACAAGCCTGATATCACGATTTTCTGCACCTGTTAGCGACCCTTTCCGCGAATTCATACACTGCAGGCTCATAGAGAACAGTGCATCAGGCACTACTACGAAGA
This sequence comes from Rhipicephalus annulatus, assembly GCA_013436015.1. Taxonomy (NCBI): domain Eukaryota; kingdom Metazoa; phylum Arthropoda; class Arachnida; order Ixodida; family Ixodidae; genus Rhipicephalus; species Rhipicephalus annulatus. Next base: position 5,108 of record WOVY01004570.1, on the reverse strand, counting down.
GAAGACACACCTTGGTCACCTGGCAAACTTCAAAGGACGTTCACATAGTATCAGGATTGACCGATGATGTACCTGAAGAGATCGAAAGACGCCTCGCTGGGATTGACGCTCACCACCCCGGCCAAGTGGCTTGCTGCTGCGCCTCAAGCGAAAGACTCTGTCCACAGAGATGCTTCCCAACACCCGTCAAAACGGCAGCTCATGCGTCGAGAGCCTCATTCTACGCGACCATGGCTCCCTGCAGAATCGATGCGCACCCCTCACAGTGAGTGCCGACATTGTGCATCCGCTGGTTTGCCGAATCAGTTTCACTGGCACAATGAGTGCCCTCGTCGTGAAATGGTGTCTGCTCTAACTGACAACCAGGGAAACGAAGAGGGCGGCCCAAAGGCTCATTAATACGTTTTGGTGCACTTGTGAACGGACACATGGTGAACGCAATTCTGAATACAGGAGCGACTATTACCTGTATCAATGAAGTTGTGTTCAAAAAACTCAAGCTGCAGTTGCTGAAGGATTCATGCATTAGTGTCCAACAAGTCACCTCAACCACAAAAAGTTTGGGCCGCGTACACATACAGTTGGAAATAGGGAAGTTAAAGCGGGCTGTCCAAGCACACGTTCTACCAGGCATGAAGACTGAATTCTTGCTAGCCCTGGACAACGCCTCCTTTTTCAAACCTGTCAATGGATTTAAACACAATGACTTTGCTTCAAGACAACAAAGCTTTGCAGAATTCCTTTCAAACACAAAAGTGTGTCTTCAGTGCCGATACGACTCCTCTCCAAGCCGTTGATGTCACGCACCTTCCACCATCGCAACAAGCTGCTTTGAGAGAGGTGCTTCACAATTACGAAGACATTTTCTCAAAGTCTCAGATGGACTTTGGATGTATCGTGGATGAACGACACTGCATTGCCCTCAGCAACAACGTGCCTATCCACAGACCACCGTATCGATGCTTCCTGGCAGACAAAAAGGAAATTGTCAAGCAAGTGGACTTACTTTTTAAGCAAGGTGTAGTGCGTCCATCTTTTTCCTCATACGCGGCTCCAGTCATTCTTGCAGAGAAAAAAGGTGAAGGACGCACACGTTTATGCATTGATTACCGAAAGCTTAACTCTGTCACTGTGCCTGACTACCAACCTATTCCGCGTACAGACGATGTTCTAGACAACCGGGGAAAATCGAAATATTTTTCGACATTGGATACTCATCAGGCTATTGGCATGTCAAAATGAACCCAGAGGACATCCCAAAAACAGCTTTTGTCACGCCGAATGGCCATTATGAGTGGCTTGTTATGCCTTTCGGTTTGAGAAATGCTCCTGCTACATTCGAAAGAGCTGTGAAATCAGTTATTAGAAAACATAACTTAAAGAATGTCGTTAATTATTTTGATGATATCGTAGTCTACTCCGACACATTTACTGAGCACCTACAGCACCTCCAAGCTCTACTGCATGCCCTAAAAATGGAGAATAGAAAACTTAAATTGAAAAAATGCCATTTTGCCCAAGATTCTATTGAATATCTGGGTCACAGAGTGTCGCACGGTACAGTGTCACCTATAAGAAGAAGAAAATAGAAGCTGTATTTTGATTCCAAGACCGAAATCCCCGAAAGAGCTTCAGCGTTTTTTAGGCACCACCAAACGTTTACCGCCAGTTATACCGCACTTCAGTGACATATTTTTCCCACTTACGAAGCTGTTGAAGAAGGACACATCATGGGAATGGAATTCCTCATGTGAACAAGCCTTTGAGAACATGAAATACTGTCTGACCAAAGAACCCATTTTACGAATTTTTTCTTGCGAGAAACCATGCATTCTTTATTGCGACGCATCTACGTAGGCGTATAGGTGCAGTTACGAAGCAAAGAGATCATGATGGTAAAGAACACCCCGGGGCCTATCACTCGCGTAAGCTACTCATGCACGAATTAAATTTGCCATTACAGAGCTTGAATGCCTCGCTATAATTGGACGCTGTTGACAGGTGGCAATGCTACCTACATGGACGACCATTCACTGTTGTCACCGATCATGCTGCTTGACAATTGCTCAGAAACATAAAAAACTCACATGGCCGGCTCTTTCGATGGTCTTTGAAGCTGTCGATGTATGACGTTAACATTCAACATCAAAAAGGCAGCGAAAACATCGAGGCGGATGCATTTTCACGAAGCCCTATGGTTTAACTTCTTTCATTACCAGACCTTCAAACTTACCAGGATGACCGCCCTCGCTGCAAGTACACAACGGAAAACGGGGTCACTATCGTGACATGTAAAGGAATTCGCTAAGTGTACGTTCCTCTCAAGCTTCGACTGGGCCTTCTGCAGAAAGCACACTGTCAGTTCGGACACGTCGGAGTAAAGAAAACTGTGGGCTTGTTGTCATCATCCTACTATTGGCCGGAAATCATCACAGACGTTTAATCCTACGTCCGCCACTGCGACATATGTCAACGTTGCAAGAAGCCGAAAACCAAGAGATTCGATCTCTCGAGTCACTACCATCTGCAGAACAATTTTGATCTTTTAGCAATGGACACTATAGGGGGCTTTTCAGGATATGGCTCGATAAAGAAGTTTATTCACTTGGCCATCGACCACGCTACGCGGTATGTCTGGGCGTTTCCCCCACAAGAACGAAACTTGTGACGCATACATTTTGTGCAGCATCACCATCTTTGCAGCAGGAAAACCCAAGAAGTTCCTATCTGATCGTGGACCAGCTTTCACAGCTGGGAAACTCAACATTTCTAAAACGCAACGGTGTCCACCAATTGTTTACATCCTCCCAACACCCTCAAAGTAATGGCATGAACAAGCGTACAAATCAGACTATTGTACCCGGCTAAAGTGCAAAATGAATGAGCAGCCACAGAAGTCTTGGGTCAAACATCTTTCGGATGTCGTCGATGAATACATCAGAACACCACATGAAGTAACACGATATCCACCATCGTGCCTAATGTATGGAATTCTTTCATGCGACACATTTTTAGACGCACCAATGGAGAGTGTGCAAGAAGCAAGGAAATGTGAAATCAAGAAACGCTTGCCTATCATAAGAAGAACAAGATAATCTACGACAAAAAATTTCTACCACAAGATCTCCAACCTGGTGAATTGGTCCTCTACGAAACACCTTGGCACCCGAACAAAGGAAAGCTCAGTTCAGTCATGGAAGGACCTTACACAATTCTTCGCAGAGTCTCTCCTGTGAATTATGAGATCGACCGATGCGTAGCTCCTTTAAGCAGAACTACTGACATTGTGCACGTCAACAAACTGCGTCGCTACTACTGTCCCAATAAGTTGACGGTCTCTCGGGGGGAGGGGGAACGTGTGACGCTTCACAAGTGAATGTGGGGAAGGAAGAGGAGGAAGACGAAGGGTCAGAATAACTGGTGTTCTGACTGACGCCATGTCCCATCCGTTACATCCATAAGTATGCACTTAGTGGTTGAAGGTGCACTAGGGGCCGGTTTCGCTATCGCGTTCAACTCTTGAAAGCGAACCTGAAGGGTCCCCCAATTTTTTTTCTCCTCTGTGTCTTTTTTAATCGCTCTTTACCTCTTTCTTGTAAACCACTGCTAAGGTTTCCCACTTTGCTTAACCCAGTCTCATGATTCACTATTCTCTTTTTTTATTCGCTCTTACAAAATCAATACCCCCCCCCCCCTACGCGGAATATCGGATGTGTGGGTTGATATCATTGTTTTGTACATTATGTGGAACATGACCGCGATAGTAACAACGAAAAACCCCGCCCACTTTCTGTGACACTACAGTCACAGTATTAAGGTATGAGTGCTTTACTTTTTTGTTGGAAGCACTGCCTAGTTAGCTCTGTCAGATGGCTGAAATTTAAAAGCTTTGGCTACTATTTAGGCATTCACTGAGGTCGAATGAGAAAAAAGGTCGAATGAGAAATCATTCGACCTTTTAGCTCTGAAAATGCAATTTGATTGATTGAGGACAGCCATGAAAGATATGCCTGCTAATGTCTTGCACCGTCCGCGGTCTGCTGAAGCATTTTTAATTTTCTCACAGTGCATAAAAAATTAATGACCGAAAAAGCGGCAAATACAGCACTCGTATTTGTCCTTCTTTCTGTTTTTTTTTCTTGCGCTGCTTGCGAAGGCACCATATACTACCAACCAGCTCGTTTATTCAAACCTTGCTCAAGTATGCCGAACCATGTTTATTTGGAATATAGGTGATTAAAGCTCGTGGCGTGCACTTTGTGGCATGCACTTTCCTTAATTATAATCCACGTGCCGGAAGTGAGCACTAGACAATTTGTTTTTCATCGTAAATCTGTACGTGACTCGAATAGTGAAATATTTACAAGCAATTTTGTACTACGAGATTTCTTCTTCGTCGTCAGAGCAGTCGACAGAAAAATTGGCAGACCCCACGTATACTGTGGGAATCGATGATATGCAAAGCACGAATGAGGGTTCATTTGTCACTTTAAAATCAGTGAAACGTTATGAAGTGGACGCAAAATATGCCGTACATGACTTCCATGCCATGACTATCATGTTTGAATGTGTCATTTACCATCGTCGCCTATTCATTGATTGATATTGGGGTTTAAAGACCAAAACCACCATATGATTATCAGAGACGCTGTAGTGGAGACCTCTGGAAAGTTCGACCACCTGGGGTTCTTTAACGTGCACCCAAATCTGAGCACGCAGGCCTACAGCGTTTCCGCCTCCATCGGAAATGCAGCAGCCACAGCCGTAATCCGATCCCGCGACCTACGGGTCAGCAGCCGAGTACCCTAGCCACTAAAACCACTGCGGCGGGCCCATCGTCGTCTATTTATGTCACCTGATACCAAATTATATGGGGACCTAGCGAAACAGCCGTGAGCGTGCTATGAGCGTAGCGTGTAATCATGTTTCACATGACACACATGTGATGAGTATCATGTTTGGACGGGTCGTTCACCTTTGTCGTCCATTCAAGTTACGTAATACCAAATTAGTATATGTGAAGCTAGCGATAGGGCCAAGAGCGCATCATGAGCTTGGTATGTTGTCATGTTCTTACATGACACTAATGTCATGACTATCTGTTTGAA